>VXBI01008019.1:820166-930313 GCA_013397375.1 Toxostoma redivivum | reverse complement strand
GGCTGCATTTCTAGGGGCTGTACTCTTTGTGTGCAATCTGATGCTTTTCCTGTCTTCCTTTCTAATCCTTGTTTCTCTTTGACACTCTTTTGAATTAACAACCATTGACTATTGTAGACCATGTTAGGTACACTTGGGTCACCCTTAACTTGCTGCTACTCCAGCACAGGATTTGTCATTGAAACTTCTCTAGCTGGGATGAACCCAGATCACAGGAGGATACGGGTATATCTTACCTTTTCTTTTTACTTTTTTTTTTTTTCCCCCTGGCCAGATAGTGAATACCTGTTCTGTGATTCAGGAATATTACGGGTGAGAAAAGGAGAACAGAACCAATTATTTTTCTTAAAACTATGAAATTAGAATCAATTACTTTGCTTAACATGACCAAATTATTCTTAGCAGCACTTTAAAATACAGTTTGTAACACATCCCACTAGGGACACTGGTCACATGCTCTTCCATCCAGTGTATTTTCCGTCAGTTTCGGTTACAGTACAGTTGGGAAATGTACATGAAAAACTTTTGTTCCTTTTCTACAAATTTCTGTGCAGCATTTGCTGGCAGAACAACTGACATATGGAGAGACAATCTTATCCAAATAACTGTTAATTTCTTTTTTAAAAAAAATAAAAATTCATGCATATGCAGTGGAAAATGTAATGAGGGCTCACAAAAGCTACTGTGTGAAGCTGTTAAAGCTGGGAGCTATATTTAAAGATGCCTTTAATGCACAGTGTTTCCAGCATGGGGGAAATGTCCGTAGCCTACCTGTACCCAAAGGTCATACTTACAGCACTGGTTTTGAGATGTGCAGAACTGACTGGAAAAAGCAGGATGGATTTGGGCTGCTGGCTGTTTGAGGCCACGTGTGTTATTCACATGTAAGGACATGGCACAGCATAGGCTGATCATGGGAAAGAAGATAAAGATGCTAGAAAAGGGGTGGGCCTGGAAACAGGCTACTGATAGTATGATGCAGGAGGAAAAAAGACCCAGTGTAAGAGAGGGACTCACAATAAGAGAGGGACAGAAGAAATTTGTAAATGCAGGGTTAATTGCAAAACATTGTTAGAGCTGGAAAGTTATGATTCTTTTCAATAGGCTTACAGAATGAAATGGAATGAAGAACAAAGAGAAATTAAAAGCAAAGACTCATTCCCCTAAAAGCTCCCCCCCCTCCCAACCCGCTGATCATCTCTGTGTGCTCTTTTCGGCCAAGAATGATGCTGTAGGATGTCAGCGCCTGCCCGTAGGGTTTCCTTGGGTCTCTCCTCTCCTGCATCCTTCCTTCGCCACAGCAGCAGAGAGAAAAGTGGAAAGAAGAAAGTAACATTTTCAAACGTCTGCACAGAACCCAGGTCTCATGTTTCCAGCAACAGATCCTACGGTTTCATTTTTTCTGAAAATGTTTTTCACCTCCAGTGTGTGTGACACAGCTTACATATAATAGCAACTATTGGGTGAGCAAATTACCTGTGCTCATCAGAGTGTCTTGGTTTTACAGAGCACCATCAAGCAACAGCCTCATACCAGAGATCCCCAGCTCTGGCAGGTGCTTTGGTGGCAAACAACACATTAAAGTACTAAAAATAGGAAGCAAATGGACCTCCTTGGCTCCAAAACGACCCTTAGGAGATTCTCCGAGGTTTAATAGGTGCAGCAATCCTCCCTGGGGATTGCTCCTGGTAATTAAAACAGTAGCAATGGAGTTTGGACGACTTTGACAGAGAATGCAATGAATTTGATGCCTGCTTCTAATCCTGTGCATGCCACTGGACTGCTGAGCAAGACATGGTGTGCCCAGAATCAGGCCTCTTTGCATCAGAAAGATGCCTGTAAAGCCATGTTTTGCAGTGGAACTGAAGAGATTTATTAATTGATTGCTAATTCGTGAGCAAAAATTACTCCAGTCCTAAACATTCACAGATAATAATTTCTATGGGAAAATACAGCATGAGAAACAGACTTCTTAAGGGCCACATGAAAACTACAATATTCAAATATGTTTTATTAAACAGAGGAAGGGTTTTAACATATTGAAGTATTTTTAAGTTAAGGATTTCATTATTTCCTCTTTTTTGTTTGAGCAAGAAGCTGAGGGAGGGGGAGGAAGAGCCATGGATGCTGCATTTTAATTAATATTTTGAGGGTGCATCCTATTTTTAGTTCAGTACTTTTTAAATGGGACACCATCAGTGCTACCTCTCACTCCAGCAGTATAGTATAGCAGTATATCACCTGTATGCTGATAAGGACCAAGAGTCATGTTCAATAACATGACCTTGTGTTTTAAATCTCTGTGTTACAGCAGTTGTCGTTGCATACCTTGCTCTTGTGCTACATGAAACCCCATTACAAGGGTAAATACAGCATGTTGCTGTTTATGATATTGGTATTTCTCAAAAACCCCACACCAAAGGAAGCAGTGTGCACTGAAAATCACTTCAGAGGGAGAAATGGCTACAGCTTCTTTTTGTTAGGGATGAGCCTTGGACTTCTGTCTTCCCACTACATTGTTCATTTTAGTCTAGAAGAATTGCTATTTATGCCTATGAAAAACACTTCCTCAACTGCCACCACTGCTCCAGCCACAGCACTATCATTTAGTGTGGAAAGACAAAAAAAGCTCCAAAACGAAGCAGAGCTCCCAAAGGCAGATCTCTGACTTTGCCTTGTTTTTCAGTGGCATTGCTGAAGATTAGGTACTGGAGAGTCAAGGGCAGCAAACCCCTCATGATGTGAACCTTTTGTTCTCAGAACACAGCTCATACAGAACTGAGCTCCGTTCCAACAAATATAAATTGCCTGTCATTTTCCAAAGCAATGTCAAAAAATGTTTGCTCACTTATTCTTCTGTTCCTTATCTCAGTGCTGTTTTGCCTTCTGATGATCTAAGACCATGAACTACCTAAACACATTACAGCTGCAGATTGCTGCTATAACATTTGCTTGACAAATCAAGTCTTTCTTTTCATGATGTAATACAGGCTATGTTAGAAAATTACTTCTCTTTTGTATTCAGTCTTCCTTTTTTTTTTTAATGTTTGGTAAATTTTAACTTTCATTCAGATGCTTTCAAAGCAAGTCTTCATACAGAAACAGTATGGAAAATAGGGGAGAAAAAATAATTGTGAAAGTCTTACCTGTTACTTAAGCTTTCTGCTCTGTTTCCATTGGATCATTTATACTTTCAACTTGACTATTCATTTCAGCTGAAAAAGAAATGATATGGTCATTAAACTCTATTAATGATACTTGTTAAGTTTATCATGTGGAGTAATAACTGCTTTTAAACCAAAAGGGACATTTATTGCATTAAGAAATCTCCTAAGTCATCAAATAGGTCTCTTAGGGGACTCATCGTAACCTGGAGTTCCCTGGACACTACGACAAGCAGTCCTGTGAGGAGGAAGGCTTTAGCATCACTAGAAGTACAAGCCTCTGGCTCTAGATTTTCTCTTTGGTCCACATCCATCCAGTCTGACTTTGGCTCCTAACCAAGGAGTCCAGCTCAAGGTCAAAAGGACCTTCATCTCTCTTTGTAGGCCACCAGCAGAGACACAGGTATTCCAAAGAGTGATCTAGACTTTCGCTGGACTAAGTGGTCTTGACCCTCAGATTCAAACACTGGCTTCTGACTAAGTCCCTGCTATGACTCAGGGCTAAGCCACAGGATGAACACAGATCCAGTCTAACCAAAAACCTTACACTGCCAAGTCCCACTAAACCATGTCCCTAAACTGCAGGAGTCAAGCTGTGACACTTTTGATGCTGTCTCAGTTACAGAGCTGCTGCTTCCAGAAGTTCTTGAATTGCAAATTGCTGGAACCTAGGGGATGATTCAGAGGCAATGTCACTATATTCCTACAATAACTGTCAGATCCATTTAAAAGCCAACCTAATTTTAATTTAAAATTGCAAAAAAACCCCAACAACAACAACAAAAAAAAACAAACAAAAAACAAAAAACAAAAAAACCCCAAACAAACAAAAAAAACCAAAAAAAACAAAAAAAATCAACCCAAAAAAACCCTAACCCCCCCAAAGACCCCAAATAAAAAATTAAATAGAAGGCTTAAACTCATTTCACCATGACATTTTTCAAAACTATAATCTAAAGTATGGCAGGTGTGATTGGTCATAGCAAGGCTAAACATAAATACCTGCAGTTTTAAGACTAGTATCTAGTATTTGTTCTGCACTGAATTTGAATGAAGCCATTTATATTAAAACCATTTTTTTCTTTCTTTTCTCTGGCTTTGTGTTGTGTTACCACCTGTAGATTATGAGGCATTTGACATGGGTGACAGAGAAAAACTTCAGACATGAGTAGGAGATTTGGAAATTAGGATAAGATGGGAGAGAAGAAAGGAAAAAACCGCAAAATCAGAAACTGTGCTACTTCCAGCCAGGCAGTATGATGTCTTTTCTGAATCAATATCATGTCAATGTACCTTTAATGGTTTTGATGAATTATTTGTAAATTCTTCATCACCCATATGCAGAGAATATACTGTAATGGCTTCCTGGATGTATGTGACGAATAATATGAAAAGTGTCCTCTCTTGATTACAGAGCTCTGATGCACCATTTAGCAAGCTTGTGTTCTTTAACCATATTTGCACAGAAAAGACAGGATGCTTAAAAAAAAAAAAGAAGCAAACACTGAAGGAAGGCTGCTGCACACTGACAACAGTATCCTGTCCCAGCCTCATTATGCTGGACAGCTTCACTGGGAGTACTTGTTGAAAATACCATCAGCCTTCACTCACGTTCTACAGAAACCTCCTGCAATAGAAATCTGAACTTGAAACCTGTGGTTAGGTTCTGTCAGCATCCCAGATGCACTTTTTCCTAGGTTTTGTGATGGAGCTTGGCTCTTTGCATGAACTCTACTAGGGACAGGGAGGTCTGACTGAAGGACCACTGAGTGAGCCCCAATATATGCCATTGTGAGGACAGCTACACAATTCTCTCTGTTTAGCTAGAAAACAGCACGGCAGTGAAGCACATAGCACAAGAACACATGAAAGAACTGCCACCAGGTGTGGTGGGGATGTGACTCACAGTCCTTGTTTCCTCCCAGCACGAGATGGTGTCAGAAAGGCATCATTAGCCCTGGGTGCTCTACATCCAATCACATCGCAAGCCAAAATAGGGCTTCTCCCTGACAAGCAAAGTTTTTAGAAGTTTTAAACTGCTAACTCACTTTAGCAGTCTTTTTGTACCTCCTCATAATATGCTACATCAGCCAACAACTCTGAGGAGCACCTGGAGTGCAAAGAGGTACACGTCTCCTAATTTCAGTTTTACCTGCACTTCCTTCTGCACCTTCATAGATGGTTTTTATGCTAGAAATTGACATCTCTGTGTGATGGATGTGCACATTCTCTGCCTGATTTCTTTTAAATTTTGACCCCTCGGGGGCCAAAATTATCAGCTCTCAAATGATGACCAGGCAGGGATTTCTCCCCCAAAAGCAAGAATGTTCCTTGCAAGAGGAGAGGAAATAACCCAGCAAATAATTTCCATCCATCACAGCACTGCAGTTGTTGCTGACCTGGGGGATGTGCTTTGGCAGTGCAACATTATTCCTCATTCCTGCAAGACAGCTATGTGCTTAAAGGTTAGCTAGCCAGGAGTGACAGCACAGATCTAAGTGGAGAAGACAAGAAAAGGGGAGACTGGGGAGCCAAGTTAAAGTTATTTGCAAGACAGTGAGTGCATTTCTTTAGCCTAGGATGTTTATGCCATAGAGCTGGACAGCAGATGACACCAAATACCAGTGTTTTGATTTAAATCAGGATGCAGCTTTCCACAGGCTTGAAACAAAAAAGATGATTGAGCAACGCCATTGTGAAAAGTTTGATCTGACTAATACCAGCTGGAAACTAAAAACTGCGGAAGGAAGCAAGGAAGGAAGGAAGGAAGGAAGGGAAAAAGAGGGATGCTGTCAGAGAAATACCATCTAAGAACCCAATCACCAAAGGTGGGGTTTGCCATCATTAAAAAAAACTAATCAGCAAATTTCTCCTGGGTACAAGAAATTTAATATACAGGGGTCTTTGCTCTGATGGCTGATGGAAACAGGCAGGACAAAAATGTGTGTGTATACATGGCCCTAATCCAGGCCACAGGTGCACCTTCTGACAGTTTTCCTGATGGAGAATCAAGCCCTGGTCTCAAATAATAGTAATTCCTCAAATATATCACTCTCATGGACCTGCCCACTGGATGAACCAATATTGAGATCCACCTAAGCTGTCTAAACTCTCTGCATCTCTAATGCACTTTTCACTGTGCTGTTGTACATGAAATTAAGAGCTGGGCTGCCAAGGGGAATGCAGTGATACATGCTTGTGCTTTCAGCTGTGAAGCAATGAGTTCTCCTGTGGTGGAAAGAAGGGGACCGGAAAAAAAAATAGGCAATTTACATAAAAATTACTGTTAAAGGGAATGAGTTTGAGTCTTCCTCTCTTTAAAAAAACAAAACAAAACAAAAAAAACCCAAAAAAAACCCCGCACAATATGTCCACAAAGAAAAACCCTGCAATATAATCCTAATAGCAATTTAAGTTGTCTAGAAACAAAGACTTGCCTGACAAGTGAAGTACTTTTTGGCATCTTAAGCAAATACCCTTTTCCTGTCCTTTCATATAACTTAGAAAGTTCAAAGAAAAGGAAGGTACAAGATGAGTCATTTGTAGACGATTTTACAAGATAAGCAAGATTTGAAACAGAGAAACCTATCAAGATCCTCATTTCAGAAACCACTAGCTGGTCCTGCTGTTCTGTCCTATGGCACATGTTGAAACAGCTATGCTTTCCTTTCCGGACAGAAATCCCTTAAGATATTCCTTGAGCAAATTTGGATTTGTTTTCACCAAGTAGCCCAAACTATCCCATGGATTCACAGTTCAAATGTTTTAATGTGCTATGACTTTTGAGTTTGCTCAAAGAGTGAGTCGAGAAGGCTGCTTTGACTTTATTCTGCACTCCTACTTGTTGTAACCGCATAATCTCTAGTATTTTTTAAAAAAGAAAAATTCATTATGCACACTTGCTTTTCCTGTGCTTGCACACTCCTTTACAGGCCATTATCTAATCAGTAACTGATTCAAATCAATCTGACATCAGAGAAAGGAAATCAGCATCAGATTCTTCGTGTAAATAATAGAAAAAAGAATATAATTGGTTTGTCTTTGATGTAATATAGATTGAAGGCACACGTTTTTGCATCTCAATATTGAAGAGGTTAAATAAAGAGTTAAAAAACAGCCTTCATTACAGAGAGGAGTCTATTGGTATAAAATGAGGATTGGACATCTGATCCCAAACCCACTGCTGTCTGGGGCAGTAAAATAGCCCCTTTGTGTAAAAACCAACAAAACCCTGTGTGTAGCTCTGTCATTCTATAAGAGCTGACCAGGATGAGTGAAAAAGGGCCTGCCTCCCCAAAGCCTAAGCACCAGTATGCTGATTCCCACCATTATTTCTGTACACACAGGATGAGTCAAGAAGGTCAATTATTTGTTTACAAGGATGTTACACACTGCAGATTTCAAGTAGCATCCTAGTACTCAGCCCTTGCCTGAATTTGCTACACAGATGAGTCACCAGCTCACTGAGGTCAATATTGGAGGAATATAATTTCCAAATCAGGAATTCTAGGTTGATTATGTCCACAAACCTGACTGGAACTGCTGTTGGGACAACTAAATTGTGGTTGTTTTATTAACAGTAAAAGTCTTAGTGACTAAGAGCTGTTACCAGACTGAGCTATACATGGGTACTGAAGGAGGAGGAAAGGGAATCACAGCTGACCTAGAGTGAGACTAACATCCAAGTTCAGAGTGGTTATACTGCCAAACACTTCCCCCTCAAAGGAGTTGGGCACCAGCACAGAAATATTCAGAGCTAATCTTCTGGCTGCAGTTAGACCCTCAATCTCTTGGCCAGTTCTATATCAAGACCAACGTTACAGTGGGTCTAAAATATTACTTAGTTAAAAGGCAGGCAGTGTGGAACATACCATCTGAACACATTGATAACAGTTGATAAGTAATAAACTCAAAAAAAGCAGGGCTACAGCACTGAAAGTTACTTCCACCAGACTCGCAAGACAGTAGAGATGTTGTAAACTCTCAAAAATACTCAGTTGAAGAGATTAAAAATATAACTCAACTTTTTTTAGGAGGAAACATAAAAACAAACTCTTAAAAGACAATGCAAGATATCAACTTCAGGACAATGCACAGAATCAGAGAATAGTTTTGCTTGGAAAGGACTTTCAGCACCATCTAGTTGTACTCCCCTGCCATGGACAAGGACACCTTCTGCCAGACCAGGTTGTTCCAAGCCCCCATGAGCCTGGCCTTGAGCACTTCTAGGAATGGGACATCCACAGCTCTCTGGACAACCTGTTCCACTGCCTCCCTACCCTCATAACGAACAAATCCTTACTAATATCCAACCTAAACACACTCTTTGTCATTTTAAAGCAATTACCATAAAAAATTAATTGAAAACAATAGAACAACATACCATCTTTATTTGAAACATCTGCTGCTTGACTTGCAAGGTCAATTTTCATAGACTCCACAGAAGTTTCCTCTTGTTCTTGTATCCCTATAATATAAGCCAAAGAAAGAGAAAAATCAATACCCACAGTACCTGATTAATGTCTAATTCTCTGACTCCTCATGCCTGGCTTTTTTGTTTTCCTTCTGGCACGCTCTTACCTTTGTAGACTCCACTATTGTATAGTGGCACCCACTAGAGAAGAGGACAGAGAATATAGGGAGAACATGGTTTGAAAATAATTGCCTGAATATTTGTAGCAATTTGTGCTCTTTTTTAACTGGGATTGTTAAAATCACATTGTGATGTGTGTTTCTGCCTCCCCACCATTCTTTCCTCATCCCTTTAAAGAATCCCTTCTGCTCATAAAATGCAATATATGACAGGGACTTAATCACAGTTATAAACTTTCTCTAGCTAGCAGAAAGAAAATAAATACAGTGAAGAGTTCAAATACACCAGGTAGTCAGACACAAACTAGAATATGAATGTAGGAAAGTGCATTTTATCACTGAAACTCAACATTTTTATCTCTTCTGCCTCAGGCTGGTCTGGAAGCTTAGATTCAAATCCTAACAATATTTGAAAAGGAAAAAAAAAATGGATTTGCTGTTTTAGACAGAGTTCTATTATTCTGCCATTGGCTAAGAAGCCAATTTTTATTTACATTCCATCATGTTGCACCCATGCTGTGACTGAACTCTAGGATATCATGTGACTGGTCACTAAGATCCAGGCATTTGGGTGGTTATAATGAATCAGCAGAGTGTAATAAGGACTCAGATATTTCAGAAATTTTTTATTCTTAAACTGAAATAATTTACCCCTTCAATAACACAGATGAAACCTTCATATCTGAAAAACCTTTTTTCCTCTGAAATTCTAAAGTGGGGTTTTTAAGTCCAGCAGAGTGTACTACATTTATTTATTTGGGTACACCAAACTCCAGATGTTTCTCCAGGGAATTCATGAGAGTGAGTGGGGTTATTTCCTGTAGCTTTTATGTACCAACATTCCCAAGATTTCCCAGTACTCACTCACTTACCTTTTGGCTCATGCAAAAGGTAAACCCAGGTGACCTCAAACAAATAATGTGTATATGGCAGGAATTTGTCAAGTACAGGACAGAACGGGTGTTTCAAAATCCCTGCCTGACTTCTGGCAAAATCAATATGAAATTTGAGGGACCATGAGAACACTGATTAATGAAGGAATATATACAGACATTCCAATTGTGATACATTTTGATTATCTGAGGGAAGCAGCTGTAGGAAAAATAAAATTTTGAAAAATCTCAGAATAATCAGGTGGGCTGGGAGGAAGCTTAAAAACCATTTAGTTCCAATCCCCCTGCCATGGGCAGAGACACCTTCCACTATACCAGGTTGTTCCAAGCCTCATCCAACCTGGCCTTGAATGCTTCAAGGGATGGGGTAATGACAGCTTCACAAGGCAATATGGGCCAGGGCCTTACCACCCTTTGAGTAAAGAATTTCCTCCTAATATCCAGTCTTAAACCTACTCTTTGATGTTGAAACCATTCCCTCTTCTCCTACTGACTGTCTCAACATGAGTGCAGCCTGCAGTGGATGCAGCCCTACCCACCAAGACAGCGTGATATCTGATGTGGGTATTTGGGATGTCTGCTGAACACCAGCATGCTCCAGCTGATAGCTGCTGCTTCTGAATCTGACTTTGACTCCTCTAAACCACCATCTATTAACCAAATAAAAGACGTATGACATGACAGGTTATGTCCTGCCTCCCAGTTTGTCCCCTTGTCACTGCCTGAAGATGACCACGTGAAGTTCCTAGCCCTTATCACAAGATCTTTAACTAGCCAGCATGCCTGGCTTCACCACACTGCTGAAAGGTTTCTCACTTTCCATTTCAGAAATATTTCATGCAGCTGACAGGCACAAAGGTTTATTGGCATAGTGCAAGGTGATGATGGAAGCTAATGAAAGAGAATTTTATGGACACAAGTACTTGTGTAAATTTCTGCACATGTGCTTTTTTCCTGTTGTCTCCCATTTGCAGTGATAATATCAGCCATGGGATGGGGGATGGCAAGTCCAGAAAGAGGCTAGGAAGAGTTACAATAGCATCAACAGGTCTGCAAAATTACTTTTTCCCAGAGGTTTAGGATCATAAATACTATCAGAAGAGTTGCTTTTGTTCTGCTTTTTCACCTTCTTTCCACATCTGAAACTCTGTTCCCCATCCTTTCTAGGAGTGGATTGTTGCAGTATCAGTGGTTTTTACACTGGGAGTTTATTGTTTGATATTGTCAGCAAGGAAATTATAGTGGGAAACAATGTTCAGGGGCAAACCAGGCAGAAGCTAGGCAGCTTTTACAAAGCTAAGCACCACTGCAAATCTTGGGAGGAGGTTTCAACAGTTTACCATGCCATTTTTTTGGCGAGATTTACAAATTCAGTTAATATAAATTTAATTTCTTCCTTCATTATTACTATGGAATGGACACAGGAACATTCACTATACTACCATGCATGTGGAAAGGATATTATCCAAAATAGCTCCCCTGCTGTGCAGTCAATTCAAGTTCACTCTGAGATCAGCCCAATTCACATAAACAGCAGAATTTGATCAATACCAGAAACTGCCTTGACAACCAATTTATTCATGAGGCCTCTCCCTCGATTTAATTTCTTCAGGTTAAAGCACAAACAAGCAAAGGGGTTCAAGTCTCCATGCAGGAGCTGAGAGTTCCTGAAGGGGAGGGAGCCCGGGAGATACTGCTTCCAATATCAATTCCCATTTCCAATCGTGCTCCTGCCACAGCTCATTACCTGAGCCCTTTGCCAACTGGTTACACAACCAGCCTAGCACTAAAAAACAGTGGGCTGCTGGCATGGGCAAGCAGGGCTCCCAGCCTTTTCCAATGCATAAGACAAGTATATACCAGGAAGACAGAAGTCTCTGTACTCTTATTTCATCTCTTCTTTTTTCCCCTTAACAGTCACTTGTTCCATGTGCTTACAGTTAATACATCATTTTCTCTAGAGAAATATGATTTTTCCCCTCTAGATTCACGTACTGTTTACAAGACTCACATGAAGCTCTTGTGATAGCTCTTGGTACCTTAGCATCGATTTTAAAATTGCCTAAATACAGAGGTTAGACATCTGTTTTTCAAACCCCCAATAAATTCTAACAAGTAAAAAAGTGTAATCTTTCCCTCATCATCCTCCATCTCCCTGTGCACAAGGTTTACATCTATTTCAAGCAACAAAAGCAGGCAACAATGCAGGTTTAGAAGCTCTAACAATCCAAGAACTGTGTTTCTGCTCTGAGCTGCCTTTCTGAAGGATGTTTATTTCTCTTTGATGGGACTCAAGGGGAGTTCTCTTGGCACAGCCTTTGAGAGCAGCCTTGGCATTGAGTGTGGGTCAGGGATATCAAGTGGGCTCTGAACCAGGAATCTGAATTCCTGCTATTAGTTTCCAGCTTGTTAATAATGTCAGAGCCCCCCTTTAAGACAAACAGAAGAACAAGTTTTGCGTGTAAATTAGTTCTGTCAGTGTAATCACATACCCCATGGTAACTTAAATCTTTAAAAATACCCCAATCATAGAAGTTTTGTAATAAGTGGGAGATCCTGGCCCTAAGATCATTCTGAATATTTGAGGGAAAAAAAAGTTGTCAATACTACAACAATCCAGAAAACTACTGTGCTTGCAGGCAAAATGTCAGTGCCATTTTTTCCATAGCTAGTCTGTTCTGCAATTTTGGGTGTTGTCGCAGGAATTCAAATAAAATACTATCCCACCCACAGACAATGTCCAATCTGAAGAAATTCATTACCTGTAAATTATTCATAGAGCAGGTGCTTCTACTAGTGTTATATACTTTCATTATGCAATATGAAAACCATGTTACAACTATTCTGAACAATCCAGATTTCTCCAATTCATACCCACTGAATAAATTCTATTGTTTTGAGTTTAGCTGTAAATATGCTTCCCCTAATCATGAGACTCTGAGAGTCAGGCACATTAAAAAAGAATAAATCCAAACTTCTCGGTTTAAAATTGGAATGCACTATTTTTCATCTGCAGTAACAAAAACAAAACAAAAATCAACCCTCCCCCCCAAAAAAAACAGACAAAGCTCTTCTGACCAAAAGCTGCATTGTCTTATCTGTCAAAACTAGTTCCCATTTTCTTGCTTTGCAAATAGCCAGAGTTGGTTTTTTTTTCCTTCTTTCCAGTCATTTCATTGTAGCACTTTGCTAATGTGACTGTCAAGCCTTCATGTACTTTGTTTACTGCTGTATTTTGGTAACATTATAAATGCTGCCTCATTTAGAAACAGAAGCTGTCTGTGCTACAAAGATTCTGTTTGATATCCATCTGGGACGACTGACCCTTTGAATCAGACTGGATTCTACCACGTCAAATATTGGTGCTGCCTTCTTGTATGACTCTACAGGTATAAGCACTCAACCTGCTCTTGGGTCTCTAAGAAAAAAAAAACTGCAATCATTTTCCATCTGTACTTCATTATGTTCAAGCTGGAGGGCGGTCTTCTCCCTTGCTGTCCTTCTGCAACGCACAGGTCAAGCTCGACAGCTCCAAATCTTCAGGAATGGCACTGCCACCACTATGCCTCTCTCACTATTCAGCATGGCTCACTAAATAACAAACAGCTCAATCTGTTATATCAGGAATATTACACCTCAATCAACCACCACTCTGTCCCCAGCAATTATGCACCGTGGAGATGAAAGAAAACTCAAGGATGCAGATTTCAGAGGAGGGTGTGCTGGGTACAGTACCAGCTTTGCTGGGCTTTTCAAGGCACTGAGTGAGCATCGTTCTGGATTTGTGTTGCAGTCCCTTATTATTAAATGGAGTGTGTTCCCTCCTTTTTGGCATTTGGGCTTTGTTTTCCAGAGTAACAAAGAGCAATGAATCTCCCTGTCCCTCCAGTGCAACGTGTGTCAGCTCAGCTCTCTGTGTTTGTGCACACAACTGCACCTAAAGGCATCGTGCTGCTCCCAGCCACTGTTTTTCCAAGCTCAAGCTGAATGGCAGTTTTTGAAAAATGCAATTTGAAAGTGTCTAACATCTGCTTATCCTTATCCCCTTCCAGCCCTTTATTCAACATACTGTTTGTAAAATCCCATTGTGCCTACAATTCACCAAAGGTGGGCATAGGAGGCTAGTGAGGATTGTCGCTCAGCAATATGGTCCATAAGAGCCATACAAGTTTGGCACATCTAAAATCACTCATGTCCATCAGAAGCATTTTTGTATTTTGTCTCTCTAAAAACAGGATAAACCCACACACAGCAGGCTCTTGATGAATACAAGGTACATTGTTTTAAGAAAAGCCTGATTTTTTTTTTTAATTTTGGAAAATGTGTAAAAGGCCATGTCATTGTTTTCCAGATGCTCTTTTTGTGAAACCTCTCATCAGAGAAGAAACCTGCAGCATAGAATGTTTGAAATGGAGCACCCAGAGAATTTCATCTCATCCCTCAATTGCTGGCTGTTAACGCAATTAAAATGTTGCCTGGTTGTGATCAAACTGGTAGACTACCTGTCCTGAATGGCTACCAAAGCACCTGTGCAGAAGCACGTTCAGTAGCATTATGACAAGTGAAGGGAACAGAAATGGTATGATTACATACCTCTATTTCCCATTCTGTCATTTTTTTCCTGCTGTTTCTGAATCTCATGAGTGATATGGTTCAGTTCCTGATCACTACCTGCCTCATCCTAAAAACTGTGTAGTTGTAAGGAATTAGAGTACTAGGGGACCCTTTTGTGTAAGCCTCAGGACATCCACATATTTCCTAAGGCACACCTTTTACCACAGGGAATGATGCTGGGCATTCATAAGTATCTTCTGAGTTCCATGGTTATATGAACCAGCCTGCCAGAATTATATCTGTGCCTCTACTCCCATCACAATATCACTCCACACAATCACATACCTGGTAGCACAACAGCTCTCTCCAGCAGCTTTAATTCCTCTTTGCACCATTAATCTGTGCTGAGGACTCCTGGCCTTATTGGTGGAACCCCAAAGGTTTTACTAGGCCTTTCTTTCCCTTTGGCTTACCCAGTAAAAACCCAGAACACCTTAATAGCCTATGCTGGCATGAGCAGCACATACTCTGCCTCTATTCCTTTTCAACCTGGCATTCACTGTATTTTCTGAGCACTTCAAATGATCTTGAGGAAACTGCAGAAAAGCAAACTGTGGTAGCAAAGAGATCCTGGATCTCCTAAGCAGGACAGATTAATCAGAATGTGACACTGTTTGTTAAAAAAAAAAAGGGAAAGAAACTTTCCATTTTGCTCCAAAGGAATAACTCCAAACATAAAGGAGACTAAGCCAGTCCCCAGCTTTGAGCAGCAGGACAAGAACCATATGGTTACCTGTAGTGAACAGAAACAATATTTATAATAGTAATTATAAGGAAAAGATGAGGAAGAAGAGAGGAAGAACCTCAGAGAGCCTGAAATGGCTCAAGAGCTGGAAGTTAGAAGAGTTCCTCTCAGAGAAGCATCCCCACCTTTCATGGAGAACCCACTCCATCCACACAGGGCAAAAGGAGGCTTTGCCCAAGCTCATGATAATGTACCAATGGGGCTTCTCATCCTTCTGGCTTGCAACCACTTATTTCTGAGGCTGCTGCTTCTGAAAGAGGTTACTGCTGAGCAAAAGACTAGCCTTAGAAAATATTCTGTTCAATTCTTTTTCAAGGAGACTATTACCAGAATTATGAAGAATGAGCTCCGAAGTAGCAGTGGACAGCAACTGACAGTGTATGGATCTAACTGAAATGCAGTAACATACAATGTAGGAGAAAGATTCTTCCCTGATACTTACCCAGCCAGCCTAAATTTTGCAGCTTAAAATAGAACACAATATTTACAAGGAGAGGCACATGAAGTTGAACATCTATTCTGCTAATAGGTGGAACAGGAAGGAATAGGTGCATTGCAATTCTCAAATCTTCTGTGATACAAGGATACCACGGCCAGCATGCAAAGTAAAAATTAATTATAAAACCCTAAAACAAATAAAACTCACCACAATCCTCAATAAAATTTGGATAACTAGAGGTGGAGCATACTTGACTGAAACACTGTGCTAATTGGAAAGAGAGCTTGACCTTCTGAAGGCTCATCAGCTCCTGCCTAAGTACTGTTTTAATTTTAGAAAACTGTTTGCTTTCTAAAACCAAGTGATCATCATATCACAGAATCACAAAATAGGAGGAAGCCTTCAAGATAATATATTCAAATCCTCAACCCAGCACCACGATAATCATACCTAAACTGTGTCCCTAAGTGCCACGTCCAGATGCCTCTTGATCACTTCTAGACATGGCAATCCCACCACATTGGGCAACTTACTCCCATGCCAAAGCACTCTTCCAGTGATTTTTTATTTTCTAATATCTGATCTTCTCCTCCCCTGGCACAACTTTAGGCCATTTCCTCACGCCCTTTCACTTGAGACATGGCAGAAGAGACCAAGACCCATCTCACTACAACCTCCTTTCATGGAGTTGTAGAGAGTAGTGAGGTCCCTTCCTTAAGCCTCCTTTTCTCCAGGCTAAATATCCCCTCAGGGATATTTAGCACACTCTTAAGACTTAGGCTCCAAACCCTTCACCGAGAGCTCTGCCACCCTTCCCTAGACTCACTCCAGCACTTCAATGTCCTATTTAAAGTGAAACACGTTTGCTTGTAAAGGCAGTAATTAGCAGCACACTTAATAACAAAGGCCTTACAGGTGAACCTTATCACTTCTTTTTCCCCTGCCCAGACACAGTAATTGTATCAACTGCTGTTGTTTTTGTTTCCCTTGTTATCTATGCTCACACTAGTAAAGAACTGTTACTCCTTTCCCATATCTTTGCCTGAAAGCCCATTAATTTCAAAGTTATTATAATTCAGAGGGAAGGAGGTCATAATCTCCATTCCAAGGGAGGTTTCCACTTTCCTTGGCAAACACTTGTCTTTCAAACCGAGACAGAAAGGTACTATTGTTTATTTTCTTTTTTTTTTTTTCAAGCAGAATCCTGTTCCAATTCCTTCACAGCCAAATTTTTAGAGTCAGCTTTAACTATATGGTGATAAATACAAATCTGCTCTAAAGGACTCGTGTTGCTACTGAGCTCCTCACCTGTTCAAGTTCTTAGGACTGGCTTTTTCAGATCTTGATGGTCACTCATCAAAACAGAACAGGTGTTTAAATTAAACACATACATGGGCATGCTTTTGTGTACATATCTGTATTTGGGGCAGTAAACAATTTTTCATAAATAAATGGCTCGGAGTTGTTTTCCCTCTGTAAAGAAGGGAATAGCAGAGAGATGGATATATTACCCAAGGTGATGCTTTCCACCCTGCCCTGAAAATGCCTGTGGAGAGAAGCCAAGGCTGAAATCTGCCTTTTGGAGAACCATGCAGCTTTCACTGTCAGATGATATCATTAATGCTGACGGCTTTCTCCTCTGGAAGCCTGGCATCCTTCTCCACAGCAGTGAGCCAGCCTCAAAGGAATGGGAGGGAAAGCAAACATACTGAAAATGTGTATTATCTCCTAAGCATGGATGCCATTTTTAATTTCTGCTGATAACAGACATGGAATAAGGTATTTCCCCAGCAAATAACAGGACTAAATGAGAATAAATGATAATACCAGCAGGAAATAACCACACCCTCTTCTGAATAGAGACTGTATATAAGTAAGACATGGGAGGACCTAAATCATGAGTGTGATTTGAAGCCCAAATCAAGTGTGGTGAGGCACTGGTACAGATTGCCCAGAGAAGCTGTGGATGAGCCTGGAAGTGCTTACGGTCAGGTTGTATGGGGCTCTCAGCAACCTGGTCTACTGGAAGATGTCCCTGCCCATGGCAGGGGGATGGAAATTAAGGAGTTCTTAAGGTCCCTTCAAACCCAAAACACTGCATGATAACAGCAGTGCCAAATGCCATCACATGCCACATATTCCCAAACTGAGACAAGCCTAAAAGAACAACCTGCATACCACGGATAGCAACAGAGCTGTGTGGTGGCAATCATGCTCTTCTACCGATTCTAGTGGCAGCTCTGAAGAATCAGATTTCGTGGGGACCAAGGAAGGTGCACAACCAGACAGTGACAGCACAGCTGGTGTTTAACACTTCAAAAGTCTACCTGCCCTCCTGACACTCATCTCCTAGCATGAAGCCAAGAATATTTCCAAAACACTGAAAAGCACAATAGACAACTCCTGTAGGTTGCTTTAGAATAAAGTAATCCACCAGCCTGGGTATTAACATCTGTACCACAGGAGAATATTTCTATATGATGATAGACTTAGCCAACATTTCCTGGCAAGGCTAGAGACTGGGTTTAGATTGCCACATTAGTGTATTTTATTTGCTCTGTTTCTTGAAGAAAACTTTAAGACCAAATTCAAAATTACCACTGTAGAACAGAAAAATTTTGCCCACAACAGTGCTTCCAGAATAGCAATTTGGCAAGTGAGGAAAAACCAAGTGTCAGTGCTGGCAGTTGCATGTTTGTTCCTTTTTCTTGCAGAGGGCCATTATGCAGTGTTTTCTAAAATTGTAAATGCTCTTTCTGGCTCACTATGGGAAACAACAGTAATATGCATCACAGTGTATGAGATAAAACGTGCAGTGCTGTTGCTGTCTTTCATTTTTCTTCCACTTTTATCAGCTCTCACTAAAAATTACACAAAGACAGCTGCAGATTGTTTTCCTCTAAACTTCTTCATTTCATTCTCTGTTTGGTTCATAAATTCTCCGGTCTAACTAGGACCTTATATCAGAGACAGAAATTTACATTTAGATAATGTGATGCAAAGAATATTAACAACCATCATTGTCCCTCTCTAGAAACAGCTCCAGGGCACTGCCCAATTGACCTCAGATTTGTAAAAGAGGGATTTGACCTATTTGGTTGAAACCAAGTATTTCTTCTCCAGTTAGGAGAAACATAACATAGTTAGGGTTTTTTTTTTTCAATGAGTATTTATTTGTGCCCTGTCCCTCTCCACTTTTTCTTGATTTTAGAGAGTCTCACTTGCTGTGCTTGTGCTGAATTAGTCTCTAGTCATGCAGATGGCTCCATTTGGCTATCTGGGGAAAGAACCTGAGCACAGCAGTAACTGCAAGAGAAAGGCCACTGTGTTTTTCAGAGTCATCTAAACAAGTAGTAGACAGACACCACCAAGAACAGCTTTCTGATTGCAGGACACTTAGGAGAGGCAGCTTTTCTTCTTCTCAACCCTTATGCAAGGAGTCAGTAGTAGTAGGTGGCAGGCAAAAAGCTGGCAACGTGCATCAGAACTAAAATAATTTGCTATGGAGAAATCTTCAGTCAGGTTCATCAGGTCTGACATCTATCATCACTGACACTCAGGTCCTGTGATTTTATGAGACTTTTTTATGCTCACTTTAGGTGGAGGGGTCATGTACAGTGGGCTTCTTCATCTCCCAAACCACTTTATTCCAAACAATGCTTCCCCTTACACAGCCTCATTCCCACTGTTTAAAGAAGTCCACCCTGCTGTTACTGGTCACTCTGGCAACTTTACAAGCAGGAGAACAAGGGATCAGAAATTTACACAAGGTTCACATACATCAGACACTTATTTGTATCAGAAGATAACAAATTGAAACAGTAAGTTAGACCAAGGCTGGCTTATATCTAGATCATCACTGTGACATTGGATAAAAACTGGAGCAACTTTTTTGGAAAACTGAGGCATGCTTTTCCTCAACCATCCTGCCTTCACTCTATATTATTGAAAATTTCTTGAAGTTCTGCTATACCTCAAGGTACCAAATAGAAACTGCAGGCCAAAACCATATAACACAGGGTCTGAACAAAAGTCTTTAAGAAAAAAAAGAGAGGGGAAAAAGAGGAGGATGAACCTGTCTCAGTATGTTTCTTATCAGAGAATACACTTTTTAAAAATGCAGGATTTTTCCCTTGAGCACTGGAGATCATATCCCCTCTATCCATCAAACTATCTTTTAACATAGAGGTTGTTCCAGATGCCAGCACACATAGGTCAGCATTTTCAACAATAGCTGACTAACATTAGGAGCACTTTAAAAGGGAGTTTAGATCCTTCTTTTCAAAAGCTTCAAGTTCCCAGCAGCTCCATCTGGCTTCAAAGGGGGCTCACTTCATAAAGTGTTTTGGATGTACTCAGCATTTTTGAAATTCAGGGCACCTATTTTGAATCCTAAACATGGACTTTAAAAATCCATGCCAATTTTCACTGCACTAAGGATAACACCACTTATTTAATCTGTGCTTAGACAGCTAAGTGACATTATAACCAACAACCTGGCTTTTCCATTCTTTTTCCCTCAATAGAATTTGTAGAACTCCTAATAAAACTGGTGTCTGTCATTAAAACTAGCAGACTTGAGTCTAAAAAGACAGCTATAATTTTCCTTGAAACTAGCCAGTAACACCTCCTCAAATCCTCTTGGTAATTGATGACTAAATAACATGAGTTCCTTACAAAGAGCTGAAGGTCAGCCAGAATGTAGCAGCTAGGGCTGTGGGATACTCAGATATCCATAGAAAAGTACTGAATTCCAGGCTGGCATGTTGGAGTACTTAGCCCTTCTTGGAATGCCAGCTCCCTTCTACGGGGTGCCAGAAAACATAAGGGCTTGTATCTGCAATCTTAGCACCAAAGTCAAGACCTCTACCAATTAAACAGGAAGAGAATATTTGTATTAGCAGCTGATACTGGCAGACATCTGTCCTGCTAAAGCAGGATGATATGCACACACTAAAAACACTTCCTCAAGCTAAATTCTTCAGACTGCTGGATTTGGACCATACTTTATGATTTATTCATAATAAGACCTTTGTAGGAGCTTGCAGATGCCTAGAGCCTTTCCATTATATATCTTTCAAGTATTTTGAGCTTAGGAAAAAAAAAAAACTGACATAGTGGTTTCAGCCTTGAGTCCAAAAGCAGCAACATCTTCCCTCTTCTTCTCCCTTGAATGCCCACAGCTGGAGGGTAATACCGAGCTTTTGCCAGCACACAGCACAAGGGTAAGAGTTAGAGAGTACAGGTGTGCTCTCTACAATGGGCATATGGCCCAGGTCTGCAAGAACTTGTAGGCTGGTGTAAGGATTGTCACTGCCCACAGGCTCCACAAATACCTTGGCATCTCTTACTTTCATGGGAACTACTGAAGCTTTCAAAAGAATGCAGAAGTGCTAATCTCCTGATGCAAGTGACTTTAGCCCTGACAGACATTTCTTCAGAGTCACAGACAAAACTGAAGGATTAAGCCATGAAGGATTAAGCCATAAAGGATTAGGAGAGGTGTCACCTAGAATTAAGTCACTGGCCTTGAATCATGGTTTTGTTGGGCACTGAAAATAGTAAATGTCACCATCTTAAAAACAAGCCTTATTGTATTTCTTTAAATATATATAAATATATTTCAGATATATATCTTGATTTCCTGAGAAGGCTTAAAAGTCTAGATGGCCCATAGTTGTATAGTTTCCAATTTTTACTACACTTCAGTGCACTAAAAAACATCAATCTGACAATCCGAAGAGACCAAACAAATTTCTTTCACAACTGTGCACTGGACATTTATGTATCTAAGAAAACTGGGGAAATAAAATAAACACCTTGCATGGCTCTCTTCCCACAAAACCTATTTTAAATGATACAGACCCTAAAAGGGGAAGATCTATTAGACAGAACATTGGTCTTTGCCTAGAAATTTCAGCAAATCTAGTTCTTCCCAACTTAGCTGCCCAGTTATTTTGATGTAAGCACCAAAAAGAGGTCCATACATGAGATGTGCTTTAAGTCCAAAGTCAGTGGCATTTCAGCTAACAGTCTCTACAAAACTATTTGGAGTGATAGGGAAGAAATAAGTCTTGTGCCTTAAAGGGGTGCTTCAAATCACCCTGGATATCTGTGGCAATGTCGAGAACTGATTGAAAATCTTATAAGGGACCCAAGCACTGATCCTCATCTTGATAAAACCTGCCATAATTTGGAAGTATTGTGCCTAGCTCAGGCTGGAGACTGGCAGAAGCACTGACACTGTGACAAAGTCACTGCAGCTACTGCATTCTGCAGGCAAGGGTGGTCCTGCTGTACAGGGAACCCACTGCAAAGGTACATGTGGAGTCCATCAAAATTTTTCTAACAAAACTTTCTCCTGAATCAAATTGTGTTCTGTTTTGCCTGGTTTAAAAGAACGGATAGTATAATGGGAAATGTCATGTTTTCAGAGAGTCATACAAATGTATCCTGTGAATCCCAAGATTTCCAGAGAAATGTTGCTGGCTCTTGCCAAAACTACAAACTGAAGCAACCAGATTGCAGTTAAAAAAATTGAAAGAAAAGTGAAACCCCCCTCAATTTAAAAGGACACAAGTATTTTTCAATTTTATCAGACATTTTAATGGAGGAAGGAACAAGAAGGAACTGCTTCTGACTACTCAGCAGGAAGCATTTAAGAATGAGCTTACTGGTCATTCATGACACAAGTACTTCTGGGAGAGGCAAGCAAGCTATTTTTTAAGCAGCAGAGCTGGAGGAAATCTATTGGTCACAGAGGATCCATGTAGAAGACAGTGGTGCCACTGTGATGGCAGTCCATGAAAGCGATGCCTCAATTAGGCTGATGAGCATGCAAATCATGGAATGTGCTTTATCCAAGGAGGCTGTGCACTCCTTGGATAAAGAAAATTGTGAAAGACACTTTGCACGGTGTTTCCAGTTTAAGTTTAGAGACTGGGCTATACAGCAGTAATCATTAATGATGACAGTAAAAATACTAATAGGTAAAAAGACCCTGCTTATCCTTCTGTAGGTTTCCTATCAGAAAAATTCTTCACTTAAATTTCATTTCCTTATCACAGAGCAATTCATACTCTAAGCGACAACTTAACAATGTAATCATTAACATACAACAGAAAGTATAGTGAAAATGAACACAAATTAAAGTTCTCTAAACTTAGTTTACCTACTCTTCATCTCGTGGCATATTTACTATAGCAAGCCTAAAAGTTGAGACCCATTTCATTTCTGCTTGTCCTCTGATTTACAAGCCCTGAATTAATGCAGCTCTTTTCACAGCCCACAGACGAAAGAATTGTGCAAATATCTGGAGGAAATGATAAGAACTCAAGGTGCCATGGATCACATTCTATGCACAGAATGGCCTCCTCAGAGTAAGCCTACCTAGCAGTGCTTTTTTGGCATTTACCATTTACAGTCCAGTCCTTGGATCACTGGCGTTGTGGGCATGTGCAGCCAGGTTTCCACTGACAGAGCAACACTTATAACAAAAGGCCTCCCTCCCAAGGAGGGCACAGCAGTGATTTGAGTATCAGACCTCAAAGAAGTGGCTTTATTTCAAAAATTTTGCCAAGGGCTGCTAGTGGGCCAATCAGTTTAAGTGTGTGTTGACTTATAGCAACAAAACTGTGAAGTCTCCAGAAACTAGAAACCTGTGAAATGTGGGGGAAAAGAGATGCCTTCATGCCAAAACAAAATTCCTGGTTATATAGAGTATTGGATCAAAGACAAAATATTTTGCAGAAACACAGCACTATCACAAACCTCATCACCAAAGGCTTTGGGGATGCTGGGTCACAGTCCCTCTGGTGTCCTCAGCCACAATGGTTGAGCACAGCCAAGGCTGGACCAGCTCCCTGCCCCTTCCTCCAGCTTTCCTCTGGACACAGCCCCCAAATTCTGACTTATTACACATTATCAGCAGCAGGGGTGCTCAGTGAACAACTGGGGAGCCCCTGCTGCTCCAGCAATTCCTCCTCAGCAACTCCCAGCAGCAGGGCAGGAAGAGGAAAATCGAGATGTCAGTTCCAAATTGTGCCCAGAAATTTGTACCAGCAGTAGCTGCTCTCAAAGGTTTAGAGCTTACCTCTTTCTTCTTTCCCAAAGCCTGCAGCAGACCCATCTACTTGAAGCTCTTGGACAGCACAGGGACACAGAAAGCATGGAGCAGCTTCAGGCTTTCTGCATACATGTCCTTTGGGTCCTGGGGTCATAGAATCATAGAATAGTTTGGGAAGAGATCTTAAACTAGTTCCAACACCCCTGCCTTAAGTTTTTTGCCCAAAGATTTTTCCACCTCCTAGAGAAAGTGCAAAATACCAAAGAAATGGCATTTCCTACTGATTCTGATAAACAGAGTACATAACCAGCTACTTTAAAAGCAGGCTTGGAAATGCCACTGGCTTGCTTTGTTCTAAGCACAGTCCCAGGGAGAATGTCAGGTCACATAACTCATTTGTTATCTTATACAGAAGAGCTCCACTAAGCGCCAGCCATCATAAAAATACTAACATTCCTTTTAGTGGAAAACAAACAGAAAAATGCAACAACTCGCTTAGAAGAAAGCCAATTTGCATTTCAAAGATTGCCACGTGGGCTGTAAACAGGGATGTTAATACACTGGGGAGCCGAGCTCCTCTTCAGCCACAGCCTGAGAAACACAAATGGAGGGAGCACCATTACAGAGATAACACTCCCCCATGACGCAAACCTACACTGTGCATTCGTTTAGACACACTCTTTGCATTTTATTTCCCACAGTGGCTTAAAAAAATGCCAAGAATCAGAATAACATACGAAGAGCATTTTAATTTAGCCTTAGATAAGGCACTTCCCTCCTCTGGGCAGTGAGCACCCAGCAGCAATGACTTTATAACATGAAGGGAAGAGTCTGGGAAAAAAATGCAGTAATTGAGGTCACATCCTCTGTGATTGCAAGGAAGCCCTCTCACACATTTTCCCTCATCATCCACAGACATTTCCATGTATATACAGCAAACAATTTAAATGCTATCTAAATATTTATCTCCTGAGCAGATAAACTAGTAGGCATTTAATTCTAGTGATGCACACACCTGACTGCTGGATGCTCTCACCTACCTGTAAATGCAAAACACCAGCCACTGAATTCAATTATGTGGCAAAATTATGTGACAGTTATCTCTGAGGTATCTGGAATCCCACAAAATCTGTGCTTCACATGGTTAAGCAGTTAGCTGTCATGTTTTATAGGGAGGGAGGCAAGGAATAAGGGAAAAGTTGTGCTTTGTGGGTTTTTTTTAAATTTCATTTGCAGCTGTACAGTTACAGCTTATAGATTCATAATAAAAGAGTGGATGTGACAATGCAGGAACAAATGATGTTCAATGTCAAACACAAAGCAAGAGACAAATATATTTTTCTATTAATTAACCAGGCTTTCCTTTCAACTGCTCTGATCTTGTAAATAAAGCTTACAAACTAGTTTCAAGAAAGTGTGGGAATTAAGCAAACAAACAAACAAAAAAGAATCCCAAACCATAAATTAAAACAATTTAACTCAACAGTCTCCTAGTACTGGTTAGCTAATTATATTTACCTTTTTTTTTTTTCCAGAGGATCTAAACAGATTAAAACAGGTTAAAAACAACAGTACTGAGGAACTGGCCCAAGGGTAAGAGCTCTCCGGATAGTACCAGACATTAACCACTGCCAAAAAAACAAGGGGCATCCCTGAATGTTCTGAAAGACAAAAAGAGCTTGGGCAGAAGGATGGATGGACGGATGAGAGGACAGACAGACAGACAAAAGGAAGAGAGAGAAGAAAGAACAAACAACTAAATAACACTAAATAACATTCTTCTGCACCTATGACTTGCCTCTAAGGATTTACTTTCCAAGCACTTTATTGAAAATATTCAAGTCCTTAACTGATCTTCTGGGGGGCAAATAAGGGGGCCTGAAAAAACCTTAGGCTAATTAAGCATTGCTGAGACATGCTTGATGAGATGGGGAAATGCGAAGCTTTTGAAAGGGTGAAAAATCTCCAACCATCTGGTTGAGAAGAAAGGAGAAAGACAAAGGGGGAGTCTGCAGCAGGGAGGTACAGGACTTTTTAATTACTGGGCTACCAAGACCATTAGCACCCCAAATGCCTGTGAAAGCTCACAAAATGAACTTACAAGGCTCAGCAAAAACAAATCTGTTAGTAAGAATAGCATCCTCAGGAAAGCAAACAGGAGTAGCTTTTCCCATGATACATCTGCTAATTAGAAATGATGGGTAATAGATGCAGGTGGTGAGGCCCCCAGATGAGAATAAGACTATTCCCGGTGACCGATCTACCTGTTTCTTCTGACTGCTGCTCTCCAAGGCTCCAGAGATGGTGTTCTCTTTAAATTAATACCACCCTGCCAGCCAGAAGGACGCTTCTGTTGTACTTGGCAAGACAGGTGAACAGCCTACATTTAGATCTCAAAGCAAATGCCCCAGGTGTTCCAGCAATATGGCAAGCAGCTGATGTGCTCCAGCCTCTTCAGACCTGGTAAGATTCAGCTGTGTTTTCTCATCTCTAAGACTAGCTAGAGAAAAATCACAACATTCAAAGGGCAAGCTTTGCACACTGGAGAAAAATCTGAACTATCTTTGCTCTAAATGGCTTTGTCAGTTCTGAGCTGTGCCAGTGCCATCCTGCCTTCTGCTCCTGGAGGAGATGGATATGTATCCAGCTGATTACAGGTGCAGGTTAGCAAGGAGCAAGCTGGCTTCGGCACCCAAAGCTGTGACCAAAACTTTGCCAAAAAGCACTGCTGTGCTCATTCTTACTTTTGGAATGTGAATATGTGTAGCTGATTTCCTTCCCTCCTACGTGCAGATCCTTCTGCAGTTTTCTCAGCTGTGTGCTAGTGATCTAGTTGGATTCACAAGCTGGGCAAGAGCAAGCTATATCTATCCTTGTCTGGCAGACCTCTTATAAGGAGGAAATGGTTCTGGCAGTCTAATACATTCCATGGCACTGCTGCTTCCACGATCAGATATAAGCCTCAGCTCATGGCTACCCCTGGTGGTTAAATATCCCATAGCAGTTGTGATAAGAACAAATGGCATTAACCATATTTTACAGCCAAATCTTGACATGAATATCTCTCCCTCAGGCTCCCCTTGAAAATTCTTTCACTTTGGAAAGATTTCCTGTGTCTTAAACATCACACCTTTAACTTAGCACTGTTAAACATTGGCTGTGTTTAATGCCAGAGGGAATAGTTTCATGAGCAGATTCTGTGATCTCTGTAGGCATCAATTTCTAAGATAACTTGGGTTCCTTTAGATAGGTACAAGATATATATGTATTTCTTATCATCTGCTTTTCATGCTCACACCCTTCAAGAGCCAGCTGGATCTGCAAGCGGAACTGCGTCCAGGAAATCTATTCTGTGTCAGGCTGGAAGCAGGCAATACTAGAAATATTGTTTAAAGACTTCTTCCCTTAACTTTCTTTTCTTTTTAAAGCAAACCTGCCCATACTGCAGTGCCAGAAGATTCAAAACCAAGCTACAAAAGCATTACCTGAAAACCAGCTGTGTTCAAGCTGCAGAAGCCTGCAGTACCACTGTGTGGTTATGGAGACATGTCAGTAACCTCCCAGTAACCTCAGTCTTCTGCAATTCAAGACTCAGGTTTCCATGTGCAAGCAGATTTATGATTATATAGGCATTAAAAACATTGACAATGGTTTTAAAATACCACAATAGCTGTACCTACCACACACTGGACAGTTACTGCTTTGGAAGACAGAAACCAAAACCACAGAGGAGGCAGTTTTACCAGACCAAGAGGAGTGTGGAAGCTGCTAGCTACACTCATGTGAGGGTAATTGTAAAGTATCTGCTGTCCCAAGGAGGAAGTCCCAAAAAATGAGAGCACAGCTCTGGTCTCTTTTGGCAATTTGGCTGTTTAGATCAATGTGAGCACCAGATAGGAGCTCCCGATATCTAAAGGAAGACTTGGGTGTGCTGGTAAGGATCACAGCAAAACACCATAAATCTGGGAGGTGAGACCCCAAGAAGAAGGGCCAAGGGCTTAACTGAGGTATGATGGCAGCAGCCACGCAAAACCTGGGGCAATGAGGATCTGAACCCAGGTGAGGGAGAGGGACCATGCCAGTGCTTACCCTGGCCTCACTCCCTATTGATCAGAGCCTACTGGAAATAAATCTGAATTAATGCTGGAAGGGTTCCACCCCTGATCCTCGTGTTTTAGAGATTCCTGCGAGACAGACATGCAAGAAGCCCTTTTCATTGCTGGAACAGCACCAATGAGAATGTGTCACCTGTAGAGACCTTTCAATGCTCAGAAAAGAGCAAAACAAAAAGCAGTAAAGCTGCTGCACAGTCATAACAGCAATTCCTCCTCAGTTTTCTGACCTCTCCAGACCAGCTGGGTTGATGGAGGCACCATGCTAAGGTACCAGCACCCCAGAGAGGGGGTGATGCTCAGATCCAGCTGTGCTGACTACCTCCCTGCTCAGTCTGTGAGCTTCCTACTAACCTTCCTTCTGGCTAGGATAGCTGGAAGAATCAGGCAAGTTAATTTCCTTGACTCAAGCTGCTGGAGCTAGGCATTGATTTTTCAGAATATCGACATCTTATTTTGAAGCACCTGAAATATCTTCATTTGTTCTCATTTGACACCTTTGTGCTACATTTTGGGCTGACAGACCATGAAAACATATCCAGCAGTTGTGCATTACCTGATGAAACACCTTGTAACTGTGATAGCATTTGGCCACAAATTGGGAATCCCAATGTTTTCTAGGCCCTGATACAGTGAATTTGCCATCCTGACCCCCTGACTATGCACCATTATTATCTGTAAACAGGGAGCAGCGGAGAAGAGACTACTGACTTTTTCTGTTCAAAATCCAGAACAGAGTTTAAACAATTTTTCTGTCCAGGTAAGAATGGTATAGCCTGTAAGTGACTGCTTATTTCCTCCACAGAGAAAATGCTGAATGTGTAGACGCGCTGTCTTTCAAGGGCTGTCAAGTAATGTAAGTATTGAGATGTTTTAGGATGATGTAAATGGAATAAAGGTGGTTTTGGCTTCTGCAGTAGATGTGATTACTGGCACAGTGACTGCAGAATAAACAAACAAACAGTAAAGGCACATCCATATCCATAAAAGGGAATAATGAGTCAAAGGGCTTATATACCCAAAAATTGCAGTGTAAAGACCCTGCAACAGTGAAACAGTAATTAAGGTCATCTTTTGATTGAAATTTGCTGGCTGTAGCAAGCAATGGATTTTAGAACTCAGGATAGAAGTCACAAGTCTGAACCTGGGAGGAAAGTAATTGGCAACTGCTACAGCAAAGTACAGTGTTAATCAAGTAAGTACATTACAAGGATTGAAGCAGGTATACAGGTAAGTAAAAAAAAAAACCACTATTCCATACTCTACATGTTCCTCTTGGATCTCTCAAACAAATCTAAGTGTTTTTGCAGTTGCCCATAAACTGTCTGCAGCTGCAACTCACAGTTCATCATTCAGAGCACTGGTTTAATTGCAGCTATGAGCACATGCACAGCACACAGGAGTACTCCAGGAAAGGCCCCTCAGAGATCCTGCAAGACTCCAGAAAGGAGATGCTGAGCTTTTGTGAAATAACAGACAAATCCCAAGGAGCTACACTTCTGCACCAATATGTTGAGATGACACTACAGCCTGATTCAGGTGCAGTCCCAGAGATGCAGGAGAGAAGAGCTTTCTCCCTGGTAGATCAGTCAGAGTGGCTACAGACAAGGTCAGTTTGGGCTGTTTGGATTGATACTACAGGCCAGGTAAGCTGGTGATCACCTTGCACACCCATCTGGAGGCAAAATGTGATAAAAGCCAACCAAGCAGAGGAAAACTGTTCCAGATGGCAAGACCTCTAAAGAATGCTCACCTGTCAACCACATTAGGAAAAGGTGAGGGGACAGAAAACCTGCGACCAAGAAGTTATGAATAAAGTTCAGGAAAAAGGAAGAGAAAATCCAGAGGAAAGCATTATGCTTCAAAGATCTGACTGAGACTGGGTGGGATTTTTCCCGCTCAGGGTCAGCTGAAGTGAGAAAGGTTTGATCTCAGCTGGGGTCAGCAAAGTAACCTCTACTTTACAAGGCTGTACACACATTTTCCTTCACTGTGTAGCAGGCTCTGGCCTCCCTCTCCAAGCACAGGAAGCAAGGACACCTATGAAGCCATGGTGTACCTCACTAGCAGAGCCAAAAGTGGGAATACACAGAAGAGAAAACACAACAGAGCTGAATCAAAAAGTATGTCTCCACATATTTGATCCATGTGACAGTATAGAATGAGTCAATGCCACCCTTCTCATATGAGAACAAGATTTACTCCTCACCACAACACTGGGCAAAACTACAGAAATATACAGTGCTTAACAAAATGAAGACTCCTTTTGCAGAGGACAGCACAAAAACATAACATTTGTCTGTGAGGGATCAAATTGTTTCCTGGTGAAACTGCCTGCACTCCTTTGCTGGACCTATTCTAATTTAAGACTGAATTTCTTACTGTGGCACACAGGAGCTAAGCTCACTGTTCAAACAGATACCTCTGCAGTTGTACAGTATATGTTAAAGTGGTGTCATATCTCTGGAGGTGCTAAAGCTTATTTCCAGAAATACTGTTGGCTATGATGCCATCTGTAACAGTGCAGTCCTTGGCCAGTGAGTCCTACTTTTTCAATATGTTACAGGAAACTGTTTCTAAGATGTCAGACTCTCTCCCATATTCCTTTCCCTCATTCCTTGGGTGCTATTTGAAGCAGTTTGAAAGAGATAGACGTTTGGTTTGCATAAGGCTGCTGAGACTGCTGTCTCTCTGGAGAGGTGAGCTAAAACCAAAGCCTGGTAGACTTGGACTCCACCATTTGGAATATGGATTCTATTATCTCCCCAATTTTCATATGTGAAAAAGGCATTATCAGTATCTTAAAGCTCTTCAAGACAAGTAAAAAACATATAATATCATGTAATACTATTATAAGCATATGAAGACTAAGAATGACATCATAGCATCTGCTTTTCACTGGGATTTCATGATTTTATATTTTTTGGCATTCCTAACAGGGAAAATCAAAATGAAAATGGCACCTCAATATATTCCATTAAAAATATCTAGTTTCTCCTCCAGCATCTTTAAGGATTTAATCTCTTCTCTTTCTTTTTATTTTCTATGTATGGAAAAACATTCTAAAGCTTCTTAATTTAATGCTGAATGTGATTCAATTCAGTGCTGTAACCTAAGTTAATTAAAACTAAACAAAGGCTGCATTGTCAACACTTTCAGCAGGAACAAAGAGATTATATTTTTTAATGCAATAAAAAATGCCAATTCATAATACTATTTCTAGTCTGCTTGCTGTAAATGAAATGAAGAAAACAATCAAATAGACATAATAAACCTTAAACACTATCATTGTTACAGTACTCCCTATTTTTGTTTTCCTGTTTTCTTTCCTTTTGGCTTTTTGTCTTTTATCCTTACCATCAAGTCTGGTAACATAAAGTGACTGTGACAGCAAGCAAAGTGTTCAAGCTGAAAAATTCCTTACGTTTTCTACTTTTTTTATTAGAAAAGCACAGAAAAAAAAAATTATTTTCCATGCAAGGGATGAAAAAGAATTAAAACTTCAAATTAATCTTGCACCACCTATTTTTTATGTACATTCAGGCTAGAACCTGATATATGGAGAGTAATGAAAAGAAACAGATTCCTTCTGTGGCAGGAAAATAAATACGACTTTTTTCCCCTCAAGAGACTGAAATCAATATCTAGAGCAGACTACTGACAGTGTAATAACCACCCACACTGGCAATACACAGCATCCTCAAGGAAGCACCCTCAGGAAAGCCCTGCATCCCATTTGCTGCCCCATCCTGCACCATCAGTGAAGCCTCTTTGCTGATGTAAGAGCCTGGACATCTCCCACTTCACAACTGCCAAAGCCCAAACATAAACCCCAGGACACTGGGGCAGAACCCCCACTCCTCTTCTACAGTCTGCAGTGTGTCACTGGAGCAGAGAAGATGCAGGTGAGCCTCACCTGGCTACTCCCACGAGGCACAGAAATCACTTGGATATCCTTTTCTGCCACAGCTACGATGCTTTCAGGAGGGCAGAGTGCTTGATACAGACCAAACACCACTAACTCAGCAGAGTGGGCTGGCAAACATCATCTGGTGACAAAATCTCCTCAACTGGCTGATATTGCAGCTGAAGAGCTCGCTGGAGTTTTGTGAAGTTCTCAAGAAAATAAAGGTATACAAAGCAAGGCTTCATGGGTAAGGCACCTCTTAGGAGTCCCACTCCTAATCTCCCTGCACACCTCCCACAGTCCCATCTACTGCTTCCCAACAACCCATATCTCTGCATAGCTCAGAGCTTTAAATACCCCTCTGCAACCTTCTGGTTCCACAGCCTTTCCAGCATTTCTGCAAAAGGTCCAACAGTGCACTTTTTTTTCCTTTGCCAAACATCAGTATCTGTTAGAACAGGATTTTAAAAATATATTTCATATTTAGTGTCTGAATATGCTGTAACAGCCAAAAAAATGGCATCTGATCTATTCAGAATGGGTTCTTACCAAACACATTTTATCTGGTTCAGGATACTTTTTTCTCTCCTCTTTGAGCAACTGAATAAAATAAGTTGGAGCCTTTGTACTAGATCTTCAGAAGCCATAGCAATCCAAAATATTCTTTTCTTTCCAAAAGAAGTGAAATTACCTATTTAAAGATTCTAGGGAAGACTTTTATATATTTTTTTTCATAAGTGTCTCATCTCTCCCTACTTAAAGAATTAAAGGAATTTGGTTAAGCAATAAAATTGCCATGAATCAGTAATAAAAAATGTCAGATTTGTCCAAAAAGACCTTTCTCAAGAATTCTTTCATTTCTCTATAGCCACGGTGTCATTTTGAAATTTTTGACTGTTTGATAATGAAGTCATTATTTTGACATTATTATAACATTGCAGGTCAAGCTCAAACAATGATCCAAATGGCACAAGAAGACAAAATATTCCAGCCCAAATAGAGAAGAGAGAAAGCAGAGTAATAACAGCTATAAAAGCTCATTTCCTTCTGCTCTGACAGAAGTCCTACCTCTTCAAAGAGTTAAACGACTTCTAAGGGTGATTAGTGAGGGAAACCATCATATTGAATGTCTTGATGAAGGGAGATAGAAAGAGAGGGGAAATAAGATGACAGAAGTGAGAGTGGGCTCAGAGGAGAAATTAGCTGCATATTCACACAAATATGGGATTTACTTCCATGTGCTGGAAACTGTGTTGTGGAATAAATGTACTGGTTAAACCGACAAATAAGTGCTGAGTACATGATCATTACAACAGGACTATTTCCAAGTGTACATTGGACTGCCAAAAGGTCTGTTAAAAATGTGTACACTTACCTAGTCAGCAAATAGATCAGTGATCACCACTTGCTCTGGTTTTTAATAAAGGGATTTGAGAATATTCCCCAATCTTATAAGAAACATAGAATTTCATTATTCTTTTGTGAACCAGAATGAGTGCATTATAGTAGTTGGAAAAAAAATGAAAAAGGCATCTTAGTTTGCCTTTTTTCTTCAGCTGCTCCCTCTTAATATATAACTTCAAGTTACAGTAGGAAAAAAGGGAATAAATTGGCACATGTGATATTTTATTACTGATTTTGGAAAAAGCAACAGCAGGTTTTTATGAAACACACAGTGCATCACATTGTTATAATCTTCAGGGTAATCTGGCTTGGTTCTTACTGCTGGCAATGGGATATAGTAGTGCAACTGCCAAGATTTTGATTCTTCATTCCTCTGGGCTCCCAGCATCCCAGAACCTTGAAAGCACTAGGATCTGGGACTCCTTGGGAATTCACACTACAGCATGACCCTGGAGCTGTGAAGTTAAATGAGCTACACAGAAAGGACCCTGCAAGCTTTAAAAAACCCCAAAACACAGAGATGAGCTGGCAGTAAAATTTGTGCAATTAAATCAGAAGATGACCTATGTTTGTCAGAAGTTCATGTAAACTGAGACACGTGTCTAAAATAGCAAGAAACAGACATTTTTTTCCAGGGAAAACCACATCATTGAAAAAATTCCTAGCACGCTTCAAAGCTGCAGTCAGTAACTGAGCAGAAATCCAGGTTTAGGTTGGAAAAGGGAAAAGGGACTCTGTTGGTCCTTCAGCTGGACCTTACACAGCTCCAGTTCTGAGGACTGAAGGGATTGCAGATGACTCCCAAGAATCTAATGCTCCCAGTGAGACAGAGACAAGAGAGAGGCAGCTACATGCTACACTTTGCTCTGGGATGAGTTTGAAAACACACACAAAAAAATCTTATGTAGATCAGAAAGACCAGGTAGTTTGGAATTTAGTAGTTGCTACATTTGGCTATGCATACAGATCCAGAATGGGTCAAACCAATTTAAGATCTGTGAATTTCTGTTCAACAGGACTAGCAGTCCCACATTAGCATTTTTCCCACGTTCTTAGACAAAAATACAGTATTTCATCCTATATCAAATGTACTGTGTGTGCTGCTGGAAAACTGTTCAGCTGAATTGCCTCAGGAGGTAGCACTTGGGTTACATAAAATAATGTCACATATTAAATCTTTTTTTAATGCCAGGTAATCTCTTTCCATTAAGAGGAGTCTCTCACTGGGAAATACATCTTATTTTATCAGTCTGAACTTTAGCTGGTTTTATTTTTTTTTTACCTCTTTTTGTCCAGACCCACTTCACTTTATGGCAAACTTTCAAAACCCATGTGGCAGAATTTGTGCCCACCAGAACAAGAAGCATCTAGCAAGATAAGCTACGAGGGTGCTTATACCCATAAGAATGAAACAAGGCAAGGGAAAGGCTTTATTTCCTTCTATGCTCCTGCTCTGCAAGGGCACCCATTTATTTTCCCCAAGCCAAAGATAGTACATTTGGAAGAAGCTGAACAGAATATTTATGCTGTTATCCTGCACACAGACTCAACACATCTCCTCTTATCATGGAACTTACCAAAATATCACTTAAATTGATTACACTCCTTCTATGGACTTTAACAAGCTTTGGACCAGATGAATCCTGCACAGTATCAACACTGGAGACTCCAGGTAGGGACAAGTTCCAAAATATTTAGCAAGACCTGTTTACTTAGTATTTAAGAAACTTTTAAACTTAGTAGTTGAGAAACTTTCAAATCAAGGGCTGGAAAAGGAAAGGTGCCAAGAACAACGCTTTTTTGACTTTACCTGCTTTTCCTTAACATTAAATATTTTAACAGTAAGTAGAACAGATGTCGAAATATAATCTCTCTTCTGAGAACTAAATGGCAATCCCTAGCTGTTGAAGACACTAAAGTAGTAAAGAGGAGAAAGTGAGGGTACATTTTATCCAATTTAGTTGTGATGATGCATAAAATAATTATTTCTATTTGGAGGAGAGTAACATAATGACATTGGTATTTGCAATCAGAGTGAGCCTGTATTGAATAACCCGGGTTTGCAACTGAGGTAGTGTGGTACCATTTATCTGAATTTGAACGTAAGAATTGTATCAATTCTACCTTCATCATCATTAACACAGCACAAAACCAATACCATTATCACAAATGATAACACGGAGATGTGATTAGTCTCAACCTGGATAGGCAATTAAAATTTAAAAAAAAAAGAAATGGAAATATTGTTTAGTTGTATATGAACAAAGAGGTTCTATTAACCTGGCTTTGCAGTGAAGAAAATTGTCAATATTGCTAACACAGGTTTGCAATTAAGTCGGTGTCAATGAGGCTGAGAAAAGGACTTCATAATTAGGACAACACAGTTAGTATTGACCTGAATTTTCAATAAAAATCATGTCTGCGTTGTCATTTGGAACTGTAAAATTAATTCTTGGGCTCTACAAATGACCATATAATTAACTTGTAGTTACTTTGAAATTAGATAATTATTTACATAATACATTATTTTTTATATAAACACGTGTCTTTACAAATAGTGAGATGATTGCAGGGTTCCCAGGAGCATCCAACACTTAAACTTTTACTTTTCCTTGCAAAAGTATTCTCAAGGTTTTAAATATTTTACTCTCATTTAAAAATTACTGCTTCAGAAGAATCTGCATTCTCACTCCAAATATTGGTTTCTTCATTAGAATTACTAGTTTTAGTTACTCTTTAGTTAAATCTCTATCAATGACCTCACAAATAACTATCATACCCATTTATTTTAAGTACTCCAAATGCATCTAGCAAATGTGATTAAAAGGATACTTATAAGGACATAAGTTGGTGGTTCAATCAGCATTACGTACTTAAATGCAAAAAACCAAAACCAAGAAGAATATTTAAATGTCACTTTTGAACCCCAGTGCTCACTTTTTTGCACTTAGCTTCCCACACATATCCAAGCCCGATATATCAAAACTACACTCAAAGATAAGACAAAAAAAAGAGTTTTTTCCTGGGGGAAAGAGAGCTCTTTTATGTGCTCTTTCCATGTTTCCTCACAATAGAAAAGGGTAACAGGAGTCCTGCAGCATTCTTTGTCTCCATCTGTTTTATAATAGGCTCACCTCGTTCTTCTTTTCCTTCTTCCTTTTCCTCTGCACCAACAATCAAAGGTATCTCAACTTCTGTTGTTTCTTCTTGGTTCAACGGTGGATCTGAATAAGTTTGATGAATAAAAAGATGAGGAGTAAGGTTCTTCAGAATGGACATAAAAGGATTAACACCCACTAGAGTCCTTGCCATTAAAAACACTGGCAGAGGAAAAGGATCTTTTCCTCCATGAGTACAAATAAAAAAGCTGTCCAAGGAAATCCAAGGGGCTCTAGTTCAGAGCAAAGCCTTGAAGATACTCAGCTTTCTGGGATTTAGCACAAAATCCCATGTGCCTACTCCAAACATGGCTCTTCACTGGGACTCACTGCAATCCCAGAGACACACACAGTCCATGCCCCACCCCTTGACATTTGGATGTTTTGAAGGTTAAATACAGCTTTGAGCAACCTGGCCTAGAAGGTGTACCTGCCCATATTGGGGGGTTGGAACTAGATGACCTTTAAGGTCCCTTAAATCCCAGACATTCTCTGATTCCATGATTCTATGTTAGTGTTTTTGCTTGTTAATCTTGCTTTTTGATTTCAAGGAGTACCTTCTACTTCCATGCAGGAGCCTTGGAAATCTGCCCCAGTTTTTATCTCCTCATTTGCAGAAATATCCTGTTGTCCTGTTAATATAACAGAAAATGGTATCAGGATGATGCTGTGAGCAGGCAATGCTAAATTCATTACAACAGAACATGAACCTCACACACAGCCTGGTACTTCTGAGCCAAGCACTGCTTTTTTTTCTATTAAGTGAACAATTTCAGACACGTTTTGTATATGAAAATATCACTTAACAATACTAAACATTCAGTTAGTTAAATAGCTGGTCAAAACTGACCCTGCAGCACTTACAGCTTTTCCTCTTCTGCAGCTCAGCCTTGACCCTGTTTCTCACAGGAGCTGTTGTAAAGCTCTTGCACTTGACAGTCAGCAGAAGGAACAGAAACACCCCTCAGGCTTTCAGAACCACAACAGCAACACAGGAGGACATGGTAACAATGCTGTGCACCCAGGATCAGTATGGCTAAACCTATTTAGAGACGTGGCTTTCCCAGCAGCACCAGGGATTACTGCCCCACAACTGGCTGAGACATAACCTCTGCTAGCCAGCAGCATTTCCTTAAGGTGGCAGAAGTCAGGCTGAAACCCACTGGGTGCTGACACTGGAAGCACTGAAGTTTCACACTGGTTCATTATCTCTGTCTTAAAAAACTCTGATACAAAACTTTACCTTTGGCTTGATCTTGTTCACACATCACAGGATGCACTGAATCACCCTTCTGTATGCCTTTGGAGTCTTTCAGGGAATCTGACGAAAAAAGCAAACAAACAAATAAATCCTGAAGCAGTTTTCATGCTGGGAAAGGAGTTACTTGAGTTAGAGGAGCTCTTAGGTGCCAGCTTCATATTTGGCATTTTGATACATTGACCAATTTTCTATCTGTTTAACTACAGTCTTATAAACTACAGAAGTATATTTGTGGGTTTCAATTATTCAAATTGATTTCAGAATCCCTACCCTTACTGAGCAGTTTTTTGCTGGCAGTACAAACCTCAAACCAGGAGCTGGCGAGGAAGGATGCATAAGAATTATCAGCAGCACTACCAAGAATTTTATTCCTAATGAGTGGAGTGGCACAAATCTATGAGAAATAGCACAAACTACCTACTCGATAAATAAAGTGATTTATTATTTATTTAGAATAATAGTTTTTCATGGTTGGATTTCCAGAAACTTTAAATCTTTCCAGAAACATTAAATCCCATAAATCCCTGTGTAAATCCTAGCCTCATGTCACTTGATGACAAAGCTCCCAAGGTCATTATTGTGGCCAAGAGTGCTTTACTTTTTTGGGGCAGACTATCAAAATGAACTGCCCAAAGCAATACTTGGAACCAGTGGCACAGTGAAACTTAAATTACATTTTGGCAGAAAGTCCAATTGCTGTGCTATCTGGGGTCTTCATAAACAAAGGGCATTATTTTGTTGTGTCAAACAGAATTTTTCTGAAAACAGTCAGTTTTTGCATGGTAATGGAAAAATACATAATTCCACTGCATTCAGGTAATACAGCAACATAGACACTCAATTTAGTTTTGCTTATCCTCATCACACACAGATTTCACAGAGCTCTCTTTGAGCCTCATTAAAAACCAGTGCTGATCTAACTGCACATTGTGCAAACCACAGGGTAAGTCCACTCCAGGTCGTAACAGCAGCAACAGATAATCATTGTTTGTGTTCCCATGTGAGATGCTTTCTAAAATCCTTTTCCGTGGAAAAAGTGACGGTGCCAAAAGATGTATAGCAGGTGATAATAAATTACATTATGACAGTGTTTTTACAGCTTTAGCTCTGGAAGGTCCCTCTCTACAACACAGATGAGCAAATCTTACAATATACCCAAGGACGCCCCCATAAAACCCTGTTCCTGAAAGTGTCAAAAATAATCTCTGATGGATAAGTAGAAAGCTGGGTTGTTAATATCTGATCCAAATTTAATAATCTTTAGGAAAGGTATGTGCTTAAATTGTGTGGCTTTAATTAACTGCAAATAATCCCCCAAGGCAAATATTTAATTACCTGCACAGTTTCTTACTTATTTCATGGCATGACAGTAAGTTTAAAAAATCTAAGTTTGAAAGTATAATAACTCACTGATGTACAATTTGCTAAACTTTATACTTGCTGCACTTTTTTTTGCCCTACTGTTAATTTAAATTTCTACTCATTCTTCTCAGGTGGACCACTGCACCAGTCCTTCATACCAAATTGTACAATGAAGTTCAAAGGATTACTCTTATCAGCCTGAATTGGAGCAAAACTAAATTAGAATTTTATCAAATTCCAAGTTCAATAAAAAAAAAAATCCAGTTGAAGGATCTCTTGGTACAAATGGGAATAGCAAAAAATTCTATAGGGAATTTTCCAAGCAAACTTGAAACACGTTGAGGGAAATTCTGGCTTTGCTGAAGTTTTTGACAAAGCTCTCAGGATTTCAGACAAGCCCAGATTTGTACTACCTGTAACTCCATACCCTAAATTAATATAATGTGGTTTTCTGTATGATACAGCTGCATGCTTGCAAAAGGAACTGTACTGGCAAAGCTGGAATCAGAAATCCTCTGCCTTGAGTACCATGATGCCAGGGCCCAAACACAGCACAGTACTTCATACTCCCAGACTGGTGCCCTTAATCCCAGTTCACTGTTGCCACCTTTTTTCCCAGAATGAGGAATTACTCCAATTTAATATAAAAACCAATCTGCAGTATCACTGGCACAATTACGTGCAGTGTTAAACAACAGCTAATGGATTTTAAGAAGCCTCAAGCCTCGTGCCTGGCTAATGTATGTGCCCCATCATGCTGCCACTGGTTGTGCAGCATCACAGAGGGAGGGGTGTCATTGCTGTTCCCACCTGTTGGCACAGCTGGCAGTCTGTCCCATGGGCTTTATTCTTAAGGAATTGTAATCTTGTGTTAAACTTTCATTTTTATCATCAACAGCTGTCCTATTGCTCCTATTGTTTGAGAAAGCAATTTAACTGCACTGAGTTCCAAATTATCCCAGGTAATATACAATGATGATTTTTTGCAAGTTGTTTTTTGCAAAGCATGTTTCTGAAAATAACAGACAATGGACAGAAGTTACAGCCTAGCTCTAAGAGTGTCACAATTTTATTTCAGCGCCAGGAACCTGTCCTGATTGGTTTTACCATGCAGATCCTGAGTTCCAAAATCCTTAAGGTCAAGACCATATCATAGGTTCCTTCTTTTCAAATCCAAATATTGCACTAAATATTCAAGCCAAAAGGTCCAAGGACAGATTTACTTTTAGGATTAAGAAGAATAAAATAAAGCAAAGGAATAAACCCAGATTTATGAAGCAAATCTGTGCCAAGTGAAAGTACAAAACCAAAGGCAGTGATCAGTAAAAATGCTGGTGATACACTACTTTCTGTGTTCAAGTTTTCAGTAGGATAGTGGTATTCCTCAGGCTCAGCTGATCCTCTGGGCTCACTTGGCCCTTTGGAGCCTTGTGCAACTGTGCATAAGCCCAGAATTGTAGTCCTGTATGATTCCAGGGTCTACAAGAGCTAAGGCCTTTGTTCTCCTCTTATTCACCTGATTTTTAAAAACACATAAAGCAATGTTGGTCTTCTCCTAGGACAGTTATTATCTGTTAAGTCATACCAGAGAATCCAAGACTAGATTACCCAGAACATGCAAGGATATTCTTTCACAGCACAGTATTGCTTAACTTTTTGGTAACATATACACTGGACACTATTTACTTTGGGTAAGTACAAATTGGGACTGTACAAGTTAACACTCCTACAGTCAGGACTGAAAAAAAATATGTTTCTGATACCACGCTGGAGCACAGTTCCTAACATCACACATTAATGAACCAAATAGGACATTTAATTGCATAAATAAGCCAAAGATAGGCCACATTTATCTACTGCACATCAGTTTAAGTGCCCATTGAAGTCTGAGCATCCCTTAGTTCTCTCAAAACTCCTCCTTGCTGGCTGGAATGGCAGTGTCCATGTCAGGAGTGCTTGTCTCTGCTACCCTCCATTTTATTGAAACAAGTGTCTTGTGGGACTGCATGCTTGGCATTCCACCTGGGAATTAGCCCCAGACTTTAACAACCTGTTTACAAACTATTTAGGCTTTAAATAAACTGATTGGAATACTCCACGGGTATATTCACTGCTCCTATCAACTGTATGTTGAATTCACCTCCAAGAAAAGCTTGTAGCTTGCAGTAAACTATCAATCCTATCCTTCCTGCCAATAGTCAGGCACTGACTAAATTTTGTCTAAATCCTGCATAAATCCCCATACTTTTCCATACCATTCATTTTTTCTTTTGACTGTATAAGGCAATGCTGCTCAAACACAATTTTGCAAAGGCTAAGGAAGAGGGGAGATGGTAAGAACTGAATGTTAAATGGTTTCAATGATCTTTTAAAATTCACTTCCCCAGCTACTCTCTGTATGGCTTATTTACTGAGTAGTTTCTAATGTGCAAAACACCTGGGTCCTGTACATAGCATAGATAAATCACCATGTTTTAGGGAGGTGTAAGAAGATCAAAGAGGGAAAATGCTGGTCATTAGGAAAGAAACAGGTTCAGTACATTTTGTTTTTTTTAAGCATGATACTGTGATAAATGACTGGAATATTTCCAGACTGAAAGAAACTAACCAGACATCTAAAATCACAGGTAATGGTGTGCACGGAGGCTGCCAGATGATTAGGGTATTCTTTTGTCTCAAAAACCAAGGAAAATATGTTAAAATTAAATACTATAAAATTATGATTTATGAGAAGTTAGGAAGAGATTCTTGAACTTTGACTTTAAAATGTTATTTTTATATCCACCAAGATTTCATTTTAATCAATCTTTATAACAGATTAGATTTATTGGAGCCCAAGTTTAAAATGCTTTTTAGGTGCAACTTGTAGGGATATTTAATCAAGTTTTCAGTTAATAGACCAAACAGTTCATCTCTGCACGTGGGATCCACCAAATACTTCTTCCACCTATTTTTGCTTCAAGCTGACAGAAGGGCATCTCACCTTCTGTCCACCTGAGAAATTCCAGGTGCAGCTGGTATAAAAACTGTGGGCATCCTTCTCCTGACATAAGGGGCAGGAGCTGTTGTAAAGGGCTCTGGGAAATGAAAAAAGCTGAGAAAAACATGATTGCTTTGGTTAAAGTCTGTCCAGAGGAAAGGACTGGAGGGAAGAGATGAAGGAGCAGGATCTCACATTGGACTGATGGAAGTGCAGCTGAACGGCTCCAAGACAGCTAATATTTGAAAATAAGGAGGATTTAAATAAAGCAGGTAAGTGGATTAGTGTTCAGTGCTGCAGATGCCTGCACCAGTTCTGGTGAAGGGTAGAGCAGAAATACCTCTTGAGTAGTTCAGGGGCTGCACCCCACCTGGATGCACCACTCAGGTCAGATTAAATGTGAAGAACTGAATAACCCACATCACAAACAGCTCCAAGTGAACCTTGTGGAAGTTGTTAAGAGAAGAAGTGGCTGGTGGGATGGTGGTGCTGACATCCCTGGTTAAAAATCCCAAACCCCACAAATTAGGTAGTGTTAGCCAGTTTGCTTTCACAGGAATCCTTCTAACCAAGGGACACAAAAACGTTATCACTTGAGTAGGCGTGCAAAGCCACAGGTATGGCTGAGGGGTTTGAAACTCTTCCATTTTAAAAGGTACTTTTTCAGTTACCTATAATTGAAATTTTCCAGGCTTAGATTTTAGGTCTAATCATAGCCCAAGGGTGAACTAAAAACATTTCATTGGTAGCTGCTGAGTGCTTGGCACCTCTCAAAATCAGGTCAGTCATTTAGATGTCTTAATATATACCTAAGAGCTGATTTTAAACACTTCTTTCTGAACATACTGGCCTTTCAGTCAATCTTTTTCACACGCTTACCAATGACTAATTTATGTCAATTTGCACAGCTCCTCTGCATTGACGTGCTCTTTCAGTTTATCCCTTCTCAATCATTTATGTCTTTAGGACATCAAGACTTTTCCATACTGAGAGCTAGAGCTGGCCAAAGAGGAATTTATACCCATTACATTTTACAGGCAGGATACTTACTGGCTTCTGGGCTGTCCAAAGAGAATTTTTAGGGCTTAACCCCTGGCCAAGTCATATACTAATCCTATTTCTGAAACACAAGCCCTCCAGCCAACTGAATCTGAACTCAATTTCAGAGAATGCAGAGAAACAGTGACTTGCTTTCAATGGCACTCCTACAGAAGCCCAGACTTTGGTGAACACCTGGAAATAATTAATCAATCACTACTTTATTTTAAAAATCAATTAGTATATGATTTAATTTAGTTGACCTTCAAATGAAAATTCAGTTCTTATTAAGTGCTAATGAATTATAATCAAGGTATTGTGCACAGAAACTTTGCAGAGTAAGGAGTTATGCTTCACCTGTACTAAATCCAATTCCTTTTTACATTTTTCTAGCAGAAAGTCTAATCATTAAATTGGGTTAAATAGCAATTGGAAGAACAGGCAACTGAGATGAAGATGCAGAACACTGTCTCACATACACACATGTGCATGTGTGCATACTCTCTTTAACAAAACATAAGTACAGGTTCAATCCATTCTCTACATACTACATGGTCAATTTAAAATAAGTTTAAAACCCCAACACAGTCTTGTACAGACAGACATACCAGTGCTGCCTGCCTGATACACCCTTTATCTGCTGCATAAACATAAATGACTTTAATCACTTTGTTCTGCCCTTACACCTCATAGAAAGAAGCATCTCTCACTTGAAATTAGCTGTACATAAAGGATCTACTTCCATATGCACAGTGATGAAGCACTTGCAAAGGTGCTGCCTGGAGATGTGTGCTCTCCCCCAAGAGATCAGCTAAGCATTCAAGTTTTTAAGGGTAGAAGTGCAACAGCTCTTTGCAGACAGTGGAAAGAGAAACTTGGCACAGACTGGAATAAGAGGATACCTCTACATTATTCCACTGAAAATCCTAATATTCTTGAAATATGACTGTTCTTCCCCCCTTTTTTTTTCTTTTCTTTAGACAAACACTCAAAAAATTCAGTTTGCTCAGAGTCCATCTGCAAACTGGGTTTATGTGGACTTTATTCCTGGACAGTATGTCTCCTATGGTAACAGAAGACATCTACTTTTAGATTTATGTGAAATTTGCAGTCTCACAGGAGGTTTTAATTTTTATTGAAGCCCCTCAAAACATAATTCCTGCACTGTCCCCCACTCTTATAATGAAAATCCCTTCATCCTCCCTCTTTTCCTTTAAAGAAATGATAGAGGACTCACAACAAAAATACTAGATCTTCACAGTAGCAGAGATGGATGTGCTGTTTTGAATATCACCACATTTTAGAGGAATATTATGTCAACGTTTTTACTATATTTTAATCCCACAAACAGGAGGAGGGAAAAAAAAAGCAGAAAAACTGCTAGTCAACTCTAATTGGACTCAAAATACTTGTTTTGGTGCACTCACAAGTGAGCTGGCATTTGAGAGACCTAAACTTTCATAGCAGGAAACAGTGGTTTAAACGATGCATTTTGGGAAAGTGCAGCTAGAATTACTTGCCATAAATCTTTCATAGTAATTAGGTGGAAGGACTGGGAAAACATAATTTCTCTAAATGCTTTATGTCCTGTTCATTTAGTTGAAGATAAACTAGAGAAATGAGTATGTTCCAGAACCTGGAGGTTTTAGCTGTGTTAACTCAGCGGGCAAATAATTTGAAAGCTGGAATTTATTTTGGGAGCATCAGATGTTTTCAGAAATGCCAGGATTCTGTAAAAGTGCCATTTCTCAAGAAGCAGCAATTTTTTATAACAGTAGTATTTATTTTTTTAAAAACTCAAAATCTGAAATTATAGAAACATTGAAGAATCACGGAGTGGTTTGGGTTGGAAGGGATCTTGAAGATCATTTCATTCCAACCCCCCAGAAGGGACACTTTCCACTAGACCAGGTTGCTCAAAGTCCTGTCCAACCTGGCCTTGAACGCTTCCAGGGATGGGGCAACCACAGCCTCAGCACCCTCACAGTAAAAATCTGTAAAGCTGAAAACCTACAGATGGAAATAAGGATTAAAACCATGGCCTGGTCCATGGTGGCCTTGCTGTTCAAAATTCCTGTTTCCATTAAAAAAAAACTAGCAAGCAAATAGGAAAACATGGTTTTTGCCTTTTTTTTTTTTTTTTTTTTTTTTTTTTATCTATGAAGGAGAGTTTGTCTCACTCCTTTTTCCCTACCCAACGCTTCCCATCTCTCTTATGAGGAGAGGCAGGACATCAAAGAGGTAATGCACTTTGGATCTCTCAGGGTATTATCTCTTCTGTCAGCCTCTCAAGAGAAGAGGGGAAAAGACTATATATACTCTTAATGTATTATATGAAAAGTGAGACTTATCACACAAATATGATTTCTTTCCTAAGAAGAGACTTCTAATGCAGTGGCATAAAAACCTGGAGGCCTTACACACTGGGAAGCATATCAGAAGACAGTCATCTTCTTAGGAACAAGCACTCAGAACAATACCAGTCTGTTGGGATCATCAGCTGACTGCAGACAGAAAAGGAAAATCCAAACCCAAAGCCTCACTGTGACCCTCACATCACAAAACACACAAAATGCGGAGTCTTCCAGACACAGAATATATAAACAGGCCAAATGTCATCAAAACGAGAGAAATTAATGACAGGCAATCACCAACCACACTGGGGTTGAATCACTATTTCTGCCTTCTACTACCCTTGCCATGACTTCAATTTGTGATGCATCAAAAGCAAAAGCCAGTGCTCCAGCAAAGGTTTGTGGTTCTTTTTTTTCTTTGCAGTATCAATCAATCTGCTAAGAGAGCTCTTAAATCAACCTGCACAAGGCTTTGAACTCATAATCAGGCAAGTATGTGGGCTGTCCAGGATGTGGCTTTGGAACAAAAAGGCAGGATCTCACACCCTGTCACACTTATCTAGAAAAATGAGAAGAGAGTCAAGTAGCGATGCTGAATTAAACATTAAATCTTTTAAAATAAATAAGTTAATGGATGTTAATAATTATGTTATCTCAGTAAAATGCATGAAAATTTTCGATTAGTCTTTCTTGAAGGCCATACTGATGGATTCTATTTATTATAGATAGCATAACTCCTGTTTTGGATTACCAGTAGCAAATATTTTGTATATCACCCAGACTTTTTCCTGATGTACCCTCACAAAAATGCTAAAAAATGTAGACCAGGACAAGCAACTAATAGCATGATTATCACAGGAATATCAGAAACAATACAGCTGTGCACTGGTTCCAATCTGTTGGTAAACCAACAACTCCACAGGAAAAATCTCAGCTTGAAAGATTTAAATTAGATAATCTCTCTTGTTTCCTAAACCCCCTGTCATTTGGCCCTGTGACACTTTTAAATATTTATTACAGACTAAATGATCTGAGTGCCCAGCACAGTCTTCACAAGATAAACATTGCTTTCTGACTCTCTATTATGACTTCATCTCCTCCTGTCTCCTCCTGATGTGTTTATAGCGATTGTGTTTTTCTTTTCCTGCATCAGGAGAGCACTGAACAGGGAGCTGATATTGCTGAGATGGATGTGCATGCCTGTGAATCACCCCAGTGAGCCCAAGCTTTGGGTTTATTTTGGATATGTCACATATGATATTTTAGTATTAACTCCAGAACAAGAGGACTTAAGAATTTGTGGCATCTCTCCTACCAGCACAACAGTTGGTGCCAAGTACTTCATTACAAAGACTTTTGTAAATGAAAATTCAAGCCTTTACCTATGTCTGTATTGTTTAACTGTGATTTTGGCTATTTCCAGTCAAAGGAAAAAACAGTTTCATGAAATGTCCTCTTGGGACAGGATATTTCAAAATACAATTTCCAATCTGTACCTTTATTCTCACTCAGCTCAATGTCTTCTGATGATAGGCTGGCTACAGGTGAAGGTTTTGTTTCACCTATAAGAACAAAGGAAATGAAAGAGAAGCTATTCATTAAATAGAAAACTGATGAACCACTGTACTGGAAAAAAAAAGTGTTATACCTTACTGAGAATAGATATTGGACCTGAATTTCATTTACTGGGCTTCCATCCATTCACTGGCTATTACTGGTCTGATTGTCTTCCCTAAGCAAGATGTAAACTAACATTCCAATACAGCCAGATCAAATCTCTATTTCAATTTCTCATAATACAGAGAGAGGAACAGCCATTGCTTTCATTGGCGTTCTATTTGCTCTGAGATTTCTTTTTTCATTTAATCCATATATTTTGAGAAAAAACAATTAAGTCATTCTTAACTTAAATCATGTCCATGAATCCCACTGGAATCTGAATGACTAGATGCAAATGTTTTCCTGAAAATAGAAGCTTTCAGGAATCAGGCCTGAAAGTAAAAAGTCCCTAAAATCTGCAGCTTGGAGTTTTTTTAATAGTAGAGCACACAGGTAAAACTACTGTAGTTAATAGATACAACTGGTACCTGAACTTACTAAGATGTTTTCACTCTCACTGTTGATTTTTCTTGCTAATTTGTATAGTTCTAAAATCTTTATAAGCTTTTGTTTTAATTTCTAGACTTTAATTTGTTTCAAAAGATTTGTCATTGATGATTCTGAGAATTTTTTTAGCCATCTAGTACTTTTAACTAGATTGAAACAAGAGTTCAGAACCACTTGCCATGTTGTTTTTCTGTGTTAACTGTGAAGCTCATTGATGACAGACTGGAGACCAGACTTTAAAAATCCCCACACAGTTGAAAATTTTCAGTCTTTTCAGACTGTTTTTTCCACTACTATAGTTTTCTTTATAATATATCGTTTTCTCTATAATATAATGATATTTTCACTCTAATGAGACTATTCAAATCTTTATGTAATGGACCAGGTAAGAATAGAGCATCAATTTTTTTGTCCTATATTTTCTTTCACAATATCAAAGTATATGATTTGTCACACTCAGAGGAACTTTATGCCTTTTGGTTTAGATAATACAAATAAGAACTTTAACATTTGATGGGATTGCTCCTAACAGTGGTCACTTGTAGTGTTTAGAAATTTTCTAAGCATACAGCTGTGTACCTTGGAAAATCAGATCATTTTCTACTGCCAAGAAAGGGTGCAAAAGCAGCAGCCTCAAAGTTCCTGATGATGCTTTGTCTCTGCAATGCATAGAGCAGAAAGCAGCAGAGACTCACTAAGTGCATGTAACTAACTTGGGGTAATTGTGGCCCTCTCTGTTCCTGTCATTATGTAAACCAGGAGGGAAAATTGTTCAGCCAAATAATTTTTCCTGTAACGCCATCTGCCCATGGCCAAGGAGGTGACTATTGGGCTATGAGTGGGCATGACATTATCTTTAGGCATGTACCTAAAACATGTCCCTAAAGTACAACATTTTCTGGATCTCAGACCTCAAATATCTGGATCTTTTCTTTGTCACTCTTCACGAGAATAATGAAACATGAGTACCAATACAAGATAGCAAAAGAATGTATATCATGGCTCTGATAAACTAGCTCTGACAGCTCATATTGCAACAAGTCATAACAAGCAGTTTTGGGAAAAGCACAGTGTATTTAAAACACCTACAGCAGCAAAGTAGTAGTTTCAAGAGGTAAATATTCCTTAATTCTCTTGGGAAAAAAAAAAAAGGGCTATTTTATTCAATCAAACTGAAATACTCACCCCCACCAGAGTGACTATCACTGACAAGCACAGCAGCCTGCATTGCGCATCTGCAGATGCTATAATCAGGTTTAACAGGAACCTCTGTAAGTGGAGCCAGGAGCTCCAGGCAGTATTAGCTTGTAGATGAGCTAGCAGTCAAGCAGTACTTGGTAAAGTTAAAAGCTCAAAATTGTTTGGAAAAAGATATGCCCCAGTCTAGTCAGAGAATCAAAACATAATCTCAATTCACACAGAATAACTCTTTCGTCTCCCTGGTCCCCTTGGCCTGTTTAAAATACAACTAGCATGAAATTGAAAAACTAAGCAAAGATATGTGGTTGCCCTCCAGCACTTATAAAACACCACCCTGCACTTATCTTGGTGGGGATAAAGATTGCTGAGGTCCATGGGAACCTATTTTATTCTGTAATACTGCTTGCTTCTGGCTTCACCTCCCACTGCTTGCCCCGCATTGGGACACACAGAAGAGGTGACAGAAAGGACAGGAAACACAAAAGACTTGAGGCAACATCGGATGTCAACACTCAGTTGCAGAACAATGACCTGTGGAAGGCCAGGAGAAAAACTTCCCTTGTACCTACACAGTGGCTAATGCACACGATGAAAAGAAGACCCTCATTCAATGGACTTCTCATTTCCACAATACAGGAAGCAAATCAGGAATCCAGGCCTTCTAAATTTATCTGTTGTGTTTGCTGACTGGCCACCTTCAGCTCAAGAAATTCTGAAGAAAACCCTTTTACTCTTTCTGGTTTAAATACGTTTAGGGAACATTCTGCATTACAACAGGAAAAAAGTCCTAACCAAATGAGAAAAGCAGTGTGTTACATGTAATACTACAGTCAAAGAAATACTTAAGAAATAAAGGAATAGAGAGACATTTTGATTGCCACTTCAGGTCTTTTGGTAGCTAACTCATTCTAGCTGTCCCTTGCAAGGAACAGAGTTATGCAGCATGAAAAATACAACCATAAACAGAAAAAAACACTCTTGTGAGCATGGAGTGACACTGTATTCCAACATATTGAACTCACTATAATTTATAAGCATGTCACCCACCACTTGTGAACTCTGACATTCACTCACAGCATATGCAATATTTTTCCCTATGGATTTAAATCTTCATAACCACTGTGACTTGTGTAGACAATTTTTTAAAACTTGAAAATACTCCTTAAAAATATTCAGGAGTTGAGTTTTCATCAGAAGGAGCCTGCTGCTTGCTTCCGCCTTCCCCAGGTTTCTTTCCCTCATTCCTGTTCTATGCAGAGGGGAAAAAAATATTTATTCCTTGTGAGAGGATTAGCTAGATTAGGCACCTTAAAGGGAGAATGTAGAGCTGGTAAGCTGGAGAGGGGTCTGCATTCCTGCACTGCAACACATTCATTCATAATGAATGAAGACTGGGGCTGTAATGGGAGAACTGCTCAAGACCTGAGCTAATCTGGTGAAAATGTACAAATACTCCCCTTCAAAGGCACTGACTAAGGTTATTGCTCACCAAAGTGGATAAAACCTAAGACAGGCCTTTAAGAAGCTGGGCACAAACCTGTTTCTTGGCTCTGGGTCTTACTTTCTTCAGTGTTTTGCTTATCCACTGCGCCATTACCACCTATTGAGAAAAACACATAAAAATTATTTATGATGCATCTTTTTTATTGGTAATTGGAGCAGTGCAATATTAATTGTAACCAATTTAGCACAAAGTGCTAATTTACAGCCAAGTGCCGTGATAAAAAAGGAGAGATGTAAAGGTAAGCTGAAAAAAACTGCCAATAGGACCAGTTCCATTTAAACCAGTCATGTTTTTATATCTCAAAATGAGGATTACAGATTTTATCTCAATAGCTCACTGGGAATAACAATACCAAATAAAGGGATGTTTCCCTAAACACAGTCTACAATAAATGAAATTGTTGCTTGAACTTCTATGCATTTTATAAAGAGGTTTTTCCCTAGGATTATTTTCCTCCTGTAATATTTCAACAGGATCCTTGAAGTGGCTGTGTTTCTGACCTGCAGAACTTACTTCAATGCCTAAGGAAGGTAAGAATCAACTGATTTGAATTTTAAAGTAAAAGCCACAATGCCACTTAATGTAAAGTATAAAAATGCATCACAAATGGCTGTAATGAAGAGAGCACATCAAACCAAAGTAACATTGCTATGACTGAATGAATTTTCCCCCTTTTTACATTCACATTCATTCCCAGCTTCCTCCACTACTTCACATTCATTAACCATTTTCTACCCTCCAGCTCCCTTTTGGAAGGCAGGCACCCAAGAGCAAATAACCACTGAGGAACGGGTAATACCCTGAAAAATATCTATGTGTTTCTTAAACTTTGCTTGCCCTGATTAGAAATATATCAGGAATTCTCTATTTTCAGGGATGGAAAAGGCTCTTTTAGCTTCATGATAACACGAGAGGCTGCAGAGCTGTATGCAGGATTGGATGCCATGGCCACGCTCCCTGCTCTGCAGCACCACAAGAACAGCTGAGTCCCAGCCTTAACGAGGTATTTGAAAAGTTGACTGCTGAGCACATACATTGTGAGAAGGGAAATTCATACCCAGGCCTGGAAATGTCTTGATAATGATACACATATATTTTTGCTGTGATCTTTGCTGGCTGCTGGGTTTTCTGATTACAGCTTCTCTAAAGCAACACAGCTAAACTTCCTTGTGTTGGCCACCTTGCTTTTACTTAACACATGGAGCCTGGTGATGGCAATAGCAGTGGTCCAAATGTGATTAGGTGGATGGAAGGAAAACAGAGCACGTATATTCCACAGGCAGATGTACATCTGGTGGCACACTGCACCCAGCTGATATTTAAAGGCTGAGGTATGATGCTTTCCCTCTTTCCAGCAGGCAATTCTTCCTGGCATCCAGCAGATGGGACTAGTGGAGAATTATTTCCAAGGCTGGCCCTGCACAGGGCTGCTCTCAGGAGGAGAGGAGATGGATCAGGAACTTGATACCCTTCACCTGAGAGAAGAGAGGTGGGCAGGGTGTGGCTGATGGCCATCAGCAGGGACCTGGGCTTCCTGCCCTCCTGGTAACTCTTTGGATGAATTCTAACCTTAATGGATGACTTGCCACAGTGATTTCTTAGCACATTAGTGAGATCTAACCTGTAAAAAATTGCATTATGTGGATGACCAAAATGGAGTGAAAAAACCTGAGGGGTTTTTCTTTCCCTGACTTGAAATCAAAAGGTATTGTTTTCAAAGTCACCATTCTGCCTGTCCACACACAATAGGAGGACCAGATGCAAACTTGAAAGTTAGCTAAACTTTTCTTTCCCCCACCCCTTTTCTCTTAAAACACAGTCTTTGCACCATCAAACTATGTAGCAAGAAATTAATAAATAAAGACAATCCTGTAACACAGCAGTGCAGTGGCCCTGGAAAAATCTATACCAATAGGTCAGACCAAAAGAGATTATTGCATCACTGTAAAATGAGCAGTGCCAAAGCTTCAAGGATTCAATTATGGTCAAGTGTAACATGTTTCACTCTATGCAGAAAGAACTTTACAACAAGAGAAAGCAGATCAGGCATAAATGTAGTGATATATAAATGAAATTAAAACCAGCCATTACCTTACTGCATTCACAATTTTAAACTCCCGTTTCCAGATAATACTTGTTTCTACATCCATTATTATGACTATAACCACAACTTATTTGGCTAAAACCAGGTATTTCAAGGGTTCACTCATATTTCAAGGAACTATATCTCTTGCTTAAGTCACTCAGAGAAAACTTAAACTACAAGAGAAGGTTTAAATGATCATCTGGTTCAGCAGATTAGCAGGTAAACCACATTTTCTCAAGCCCAAATGTATTATTTCACCAGACATTCACTGTTTAGAACTGGTGTGATAGAACATAAATTACAGGATTCTTGGCATGTTTTCACTTCATTTTGTTCATTTAGAAAGAAAAATGTAAAACACTTTAAGCAGAAACTTCACCTCTTGCACTCTGACCCAATCCAATAGACTGACTGGATCATGACATGAAAATCCATCTTGGTCAGTGGACTGACAGTGAGTGTTGTGCTTGGCAAGTGACTTTGGCAGAAACAGAGAAAAGGAAATGCTAAAAATTAAGACTGGACCAGTGATGCTCAGGTAAAGGACTTGCAGAAGGAATGGCTAAGCTCTGCTTGGCCTGCAGTATCTATTTATCTTGTGAGAAAGGGAGGAAGCAGAGCATGAATATACTGACAAGAAAGCAAACTACAAAATGGAGAAGTGATTAATCCCAAAGTCTTTGACAAACAGGTTTTTTCCCTTTTAAAAAATCTTTCTAATGAGTCTCTCACTGAGTGTCTTTGATGAAGAATCTTTCTGCAGTTATTGCTCTCCACTGGAACTGGGTGCAGAGCAAACAGAAAGGCTTTAAGAAGCACGTCCTCAAGGCAAAGAGCTGGAAATACACTTTACAAAAGTAGTGAGCCAATTTTTCCATCATATTTTTATTCACCCCTGGCTCTCCTTTTCTCCAGGCAGAAAAGCCAGAGCCAGTATATTTTCCTTGAGTCTTCTGTATGACATTATTTATAATAAAAATGTCTTTTCCACTGGATGGCTTCTACAGTATCTGCCATCCTTCTCTTCCCACTACTGCAGTAATCAGTGATTGCATTTCCTTTAAGTGAAAGCTGTCCTCACAATATTTGCTTTTCTATTACACTGGTAATTGAACAGCAATCTGTCACTCACTCCAAAGGAGATACAAAAAGTGGCAAATGACATGTCATATCCTTTTAGGCCAGAAAATGTAAATTATTTTGAGCCACATCACAAGACAAATGGGAACATCTGTTTCTTTCCCCCTGGCATGACAGTTCTAAAAAATAGAAGTTTGAGGGCTACAGTAATACTGTACAAACAAAATAAGCATATCAGACACTAAAAAACCTTCTTCTGTCCATATGTTCTGCTTTCTCTTGCCAAGTTGACTACAGCCTGATAGGTTCTTGCTGTCTTCCTTTAGCATGTTCTTTGAGATCATCAAGCAAATCCATTCCCTTTCCCCTTCCCCAAATGATGTATTTGGTAGAAAAGAGGCTAAAGAAGGATCAATCAGCATGCTCAGCAAGCTGGCAGAGGAAATGTCACTTCTAACTCCACCAGAAAAGAGGATTCTCCAGGAGTGCCTGCCCACTTTCTGTTATGGAGAGGCATTTAGCATGCACAGTGAGGTGCCAGCTGCAGTGGCAGCCCCCAGATGAAGCAGATAATCTGATAAATAATAAGCCAGCCATCAGACAGGAGAGGGCTGGGACAAAATCCGAAAGAAAGGTGAGGGAGCAAACCCTTGAAGCAGGTTTTAGTATTCACATTTTCTCTGGAAGAGCCTGGAAATGTGGCTTCTTACATCTTCTACTGTTCTTGTGACAAACATGGCAAGTCAAAAATATTAATAGCCTGCTGGCCTCTTGGCTCTTTGCATTTCAGAGCTGAGGAAGTGCTAGGTCTGCTTGCACACCTACTCCTCTTCAGCAGCACCTTTCTTCACAAGCAGCTGGCAACATACTTAGAGATGAGGCTAAAGTCAGTCAGTACACGAAAGACTGGTGCAAAAAGACATTTTTCAGAAGAAAACAGAACTACAGATACTGTATTTTTTTTATTTAAAGGAAGAATTTCTGTATAACCAGTACAAACCAGTCCATTTCTACCCCTCCAACACAGAATCACAGAATATCCTGATCTGGAAAGAATCCACAAGGACCATCAAGTCCAACTCATGAACACAGAGGCTATTAATAACAAAATTGATTTTGCTACTGAGAAAGCATTATTTCTATCATCCATAGGGTGTCAATATTCAGAATAAGGTTTCTTCAAACATCCTCATCCTTCCTGGGGTAGAAATACAAGTGACAAAGGGCCAACACCTGAGGCTTTCATCTTAATTTGTGCAGGTGCCACATCCTGGGACACCAGGTTTGATCCTGTTACATCTCTGAATGGCTCTGCCATGCAAGTCCAGGAGCATCCTCTGCTTTTCTGCATGGACAGTGACTTTGGCATCTCTCCACTGATCTGACCTGTGCTCCTTTCTTGTATAACAAATACAATCAAGATCTGTCAGACAAGAGACACCAGTTTTGAACTATCTTTTTTACAGCACAGGAATACTGCCATGGTAATTGTACTAATGATGTGAAGGTCCTTATTGCATAACAGAGAAACTAATTAATGAGAAAGTGAAAAATATAGGCTTTGATCTGCATTCTGCACAAAAGTAGATATGCTGGCTTCACTGAAACCCCTAAAATGTGAGAAGAAAGCACATGTACATCCATATAGGCACTTGAGATCATACAGCCTGCAACCATTTTCAGACTATTCCAGTGGTAAAATAATATCAGACATAAACCAAGAAGCACATACACACAAAGGCCATTATTGCAGAACTAAAAACATATTAAAATGAAACATTAATGTGGTGGCCTGAGGTTGCTGAACATTTTCAGTTCTCATTTTAATTTCTTTTAATTAAATTATGATTTAGGTCAGTTTTAATCATTATTTGTATATAACCCCTTAGGGGTAAATTTTAAGAACGGTTAGTAACAAGTTATCTGCAGAAATTGTTTAATGGAGTTATGAGACTCTTCCCTCTGTGCTGCTTCAACAAATTACCACGCTGCAGATGCAGCCCTGAACATGCTACTGTGAATGCACCCAGCTGTCAGTCCAATGAACAGGGTTTCATTTCCATGCAGCATTTTGTCCAGGAGTGTGGGAAAAGAAAGAGAAAAGTGGAGCTTGAGTGGTTTATCTCAGAGGTTAAAAATAATACTATTGTATTTCATGTATTTAACATCCTGAGAAATACAAGAGTCTTAGCTAAAGGCTGGTGAAGTCACCATGCATGTTCCCCATGCTTCATTCTTCTTTGGGTAAGAAGACAATGAACTCAGCTTTATTATAACCCCCCTGGTTAGGGAAGAACCAGGGGACAACAGCTACAGCACCAAATTAAGTGCTGGGAAGACAGGAGCATGCTGGTTTGTCTGAACTCACTGCTGGGAGCATTGTGCTCACCTGGCTTTTCACTGGGTTTAACTCTCCGTTGACTCAGACTGGGCAATACAGATGCTGCACAGTATTACCACTGTTCTTATAGTGTATAAAAAGGGACAGAAATTGCTCCTGTGAGCTGATGCGGAGTTCACAGCAATATAAAGAAGCCCTGACTTCTAGCCCCTACAATTAGTCCTATCCAAGAGAAACAAAATGATGCCACGAGGGCAAGTGCAAAATAAACTCATAAATCTTATCATTACTATATAAATTTATTCTTTATTCATACTTTTACAGTGTGCCTGAAGTCTGAGTAACTACATACTACAAGGGATGGCCACATGGCTTCTTCTCCAAGCCACAGCAAAACTTGAGATCTATTTTGATTTTTCACAAATAGAAGAAACAGACAGAGAAGCCACAGAGAAGACTACACTCATAAAAAGCCCTCACAAAATGCAAACAAAACCACGGACCACTTAGCATCAGCATTTTGGAATGAAGGGACCAGCCCCATCTCCCTGCACGAGACCTGGACAATCATGATGGTTTAATGTCATTCACATTATGCTTAGAAATGAGCAATGAATTCCTTGACAGATGAGCTCCTGCAGGTGCCTCGGGGTGTGTCCCTGGGTAGAATTCTCTTACAACACTGCACTGTCACCCCAGTAGCTTAGTCTTTTGCACCTTAGCTCATGTCAGAAGGAAGACAATCTACTCCCAACATTCAGCACAAAAACAGGAATTGCAAGTGTCTTTCTGGTGCTGTTACACAGATGTACATTCAGTTACTAAAAGAAACCCAAGTGGGTAAATAGCTAACACAACAGGACTGCACATCACCTGTGGAGGCCAAAATGAGCTGTGTTTTCCGAGTTTTGCACAGCCACTGCATGGCAATTTAACGGAACAGCAGAAGCCACTTCACTGATGAAAAGAATCTTTTACGAAATATTTGCTCAGAGAGAAAATACAACTGAAAATACAGATAACATCCTATTTTACCTCTGGCTAAGTGCAAGGTGATCACCTAATATTCTGAAAGCTGTAATCAGCCAGGACAGATGGTGGACTTCAAAACAGAAATGAAAAGAGAAGCTATCAATCACAGTGGATGGAGGTTAATTGCCACTTTTTAAATATAACCCATCTGCATTAAGGTGAAACGTCCAACAGACATGTTTGATACACATCCTTCCCAGGGAATTTCTTCTCAAGTACTTTATCTTAATTTAACATTTTATTAAAGGATTAGGTTTGGTGGCAAAAAGAAGACAGCCAATTCTAAGCTATCTTAATAAAAAGCAACACTTTTAAGGCTGAATAAAGGACTGTTTTTTGAAGTATAATTATGTGCTTCGATGTTCATTTTTAGTAGATTATGATTGGAGCAGAAATTTACTGAAGAATATGACTGCCCCATGGGATGCAAAGTACGAATATAGCTACAATTTATCAAGGGATAAAAGAACCCCTTGCTATAAACTCCAGAACATAATAATAATTCATACCTTAAAGAGAGAGAAAATCAGGCCTGCACAGTGTTAGAAGATCACAGTGTAGAAGAGATGCTTAGAATATCTCTGTGTAATGGCAAGAAAGAGCAACTACTGTGTGCATGCCACCAGCTCCAGAGAGGATTGAGCCCACTTGGAGGGATGTAGCACAAGCCAAGTGCCATGGACTATGGTGGGTGCACACACTAGATCTCTCTCCCTGAAGCCAGAGAGTGAGCAGCACAGCAGCAAAATTCATGGCAAATAAAGGAGAAGCAGCAAGGGGAAGCCTTATGTTAATCTCACAATTCAAGGACTAAGCCATAAACAGAGGTTTATTTCTGGTCCCAAGACTATGCACTTTTTGCCATTTCACAAAACCTTTTTAGGATGAAGGGATGAGGAGCCAGGGTGTCTCCCTCTTGCTGGGAATCCTGCTGAATGGCCATGACCTGCTGGACCAATGAGTTGTCGAGATGAGAGGCAGTTTAATTTTGCCTAATTTCTTTTTTTTTTTTCTGCTGTGTACTTCAATCACCAGACTGACATCTCCCACGGACAGAGCATCCACCAAGTCAGGCAGGTGCCAGCTGGTGAGCCTGGATTTCTGACACAACATTCAGACACGTGATACTACCTTTAAAAAGCCAAGAGGCCAAATTGTGATGACCCCGTCAGGCAAAGGAACCAACACTATCAACTCTGTTAAAAGTGATTTGTGTTCATTTTGAACTTTGTGGTTTGGCTTATTCATCAACCTTTTCTTCTTCCCACCAAGTGAATGGAAAGCAGACAAAATTGTGGACAAATAACTCCAACAGACCTGCTCTTTCCACAGTGATCCTGGGAGACCAACAGCCTATCAATCTATCAGGAGGAATTTGCCATTCATCTGAGGAACAGATTATGAGAGAAGCTGGAGTAAGACACTTCCAGAGCTCCAGTTCTCTTTTCACATCCCTTGAAGGAGGGCAAGGAAATGGCTTTTGCTGCATGGATTGATTATTTTTCTGCTGAAGGAAGAGAAAAAGCAGGCCTTTGTACTGCTGTTACTAGATGTGTTACTCATCTTTGATACAATATTGGTACCACACTGACCACGGAATGGATGGGGAAGCTCTTTGGCAGGCTCTGCTTTATATCTGAGAAATTCCATCAAGAAGGAAAGGGAGAACAGTTTTGCTTCTCCCTATTGCACACACCATGCTGTTTACTACATATGGGAGGACACGTGGGGAGGTAGGTAAGAGAAACAAGGAACAACTAAAATTTTTGGTTTTGTTAGGCTTTTGTATAAATGGTTTGCCTTTGCTTGATGACAATAAATAGGATGAGAACAGGTGACTGTGGCATTTGTGCCAACTCATGGCTGCTGTGTAGTGACAAGTACTGCCATTGTGTCCATGTAACCACTATAAGATTGTGTTAAGAAGTTACTGAAGTAAGACATGCATATGTTTTGTTTAGTACCAAACATATTTTGTTCATCTGACACGTTACAATCACTCAATCAATGAATGCACCTGACTGAGGGAAAGGCAAAATTATTCCTGGCTGCTTTTACCCTCCAGGATGCAGGAAAGTGGCAGGAGGAAAAAAAAAAGGAACAAAAAAGAAGAAAATAAGAAAATTATTTGGCACGTTTGCACATGTCAAACCTGAAATACTGCAGGGAACCTGTGAGTAATAGAGGTTTCCTAGTCTATCCATTTTCACAGACAATACCTCTGCAGTGAAAATCTATGAAAACCACTGACATAAGAATCTGCTGTGCAGTTCACATTTTTCTCTACCAACAGTCTGGAGGCAGAGAACAATATATCTAATAACATAATAACAGACACCATTAATACTTCAGTGGTTTGGTATAAGATTGCTTTCATTACCATGTCAAGTGTTTATTTTAGCTTACTGCAAAACAAGCTCCTTACATACAGCCACTTACTCTCCTTTCCTTGATTGCCAAGAGCGCAATAATAAAAGAACTTAAGAACTTACTTTCCCCAATATTCTGTGGAGGTTTTAACATGCACTGAAATGATATTGCTCCATTACCTCTAGCCAATGAACCAGCCCTGTGAGCTGGAGAAAAATATTACAGCAGAAATATTGCTGAACTCGGTGGAATAGGTTTCAGAGAGTGCCACGAGGGCAGACACGAGGCTGCTACCATCACAAATTGTACTCCCATCTTCAATCTAAAAGGACACTCACAACCAACCAGGAAAATACATTGGGTTCTTCCCATCTCTCAGTGTGCATTTGTTAAATATTTTATAGCTGATCATATTACCAAGGGGAAAATAATAACCTATGTTAAATTTGGGCTTGCTTTTATTGATAAAAGGTAGGGCTTTTGGGGTTTTTTGTTTGTTTTGTAGAGATTTGGTTTTTATATTTGTTTACTTTTTCCTGTGTGATTTTGGCTTCTTTTCTTTTTGTGGTACTTAAAGTGAACTATCCCAAAGTTTAAATACACCAAACCACAAAGCACTTCAGTTTTACCCTAAGGGAAATTCAACCAAGTTGACCTCAGGCAGCGTTTGCCTTTGTTGTGTTTTATTCAAGACTGTTTATATACATTAGCTACTCAGTTTTTCTTTTAAAAAGATAAAAAAAGCTAGCTTCTTCGAAGTGAAGACAAACCCCTACCTAAATAAAATTATTAAGACATTTAGTTGTGGTTCACGACATATATTCAGAACTTTCATAGTCTTCAAGTCTCCCCATTAAAAGTTCTTCTAATTAGTCAAAACCAACAGCTAATAATTAGACCAGGAGAAACGAAATCCTCTTCTCAGACAAATGTGTGCAAATCCCATTTACTTCAATGGAAATGGCTCACAGGTGTGATACTTTAGACTCCAGCCACTTGACAACTTGGCAGGAATTTAGTGTATGGATCCCAACTTCTTGTCTCCTCTTCCAGAGGCACAGGTAATGCCAAAGAAATCTGATCCAGGTTTCCCACAGGGCCCTCAGCAAACACTTTAATCACCTATTCTTTTCCCCATCACGACAGCTCTCAAGGCTAAATCTGAACTTTCAATCCTAAACACTGCAGGTTTGCTTCCAGCCTAGCAGATGGAGGCTCTGCCACCAGCTAGCTATATTAAATCCAGCAACAGAGATTGTGTTTTACAGACTTCAATCCTATGTCAGCAAAATCTACTGTATGGCATCAAATTCAAGGAATTCAGGCATTTTACAGCTCAGGAGTAATGCAATAATTCTACTGCCATACTGTTTGCCCTTCCAACACATTTATTTGTGCTTCACAAAGTGAACAGTAGGTCACTGGCAAAAATGGATAGGCACAGAGAAATAGGAAAATATATCTAGGGAGCCACAGAAAGAGTGAAACAATATCAGTTAATTTTTGAATGGAAGGAAAACCTTACAGTTTGACAATACTTTCTCTCTTCCTTCAGTTTTGTTTTGGTTTTGTTTTCAAGATACTTATAAAATAAAAACTTTTAGCCACACTCCATGTAAGAGTGTATCATAAAACAACTATTGCTCTGCCTGTTTAGGAACACTGAAAGCATACAAATAAATGTGGTTTGTCATCAGTGAATTCTCTAATTCAAACATAAAATTAGTATTTTAATTTGATCTGGTTCAGTGCAGCATGAAAGGAAAGACACTCAGGTGTGATGGAATTTCTTGGGTCCCTCCATACCTTCCAGGTGATGACAGCTATTGCTTTAATGACTTGCTCGTAACAACCAGTCACAATGTTAGTGACAGCATGTTACTAGCAGTTACTTAAAATGATAGATGTTACCACTTTTCTGCTCTTTGTGACTCACACTATACCCCAGTCAGAATATTTTAGGAGCTGAATGCACAGTGCCAGGTCAAAATGCTGAAGATTGTGGAGCCACTGGTTGAGGTGCAAAATTAGATGTGTCATTTGAGGAATATTAGGTCAAAAAGAATCCATGATAAAGAACTGTCATGGATTAAAAATTTAGGTTCATCCTTTCAACTATTTCACAGAAGGGGAATTTTTGGGCTGTTTTGCTCTTTCACATATCTGAAAGCAGTGTGAAACTGTGCACTCTGAAAATAAGCCTTTGATGTTAACATCTTATAAACAACTCTTCCAATGAGATAGAGATTAGGAAAATATACTTTGATCCAGTTTTAGAACAACATAGATCATGCTTACATCCATACATGTGGACAAGCTTCCCTGAGCAGACTCAAGTGGAGGAAAGCATCCTCAGAGGAGCAACACTATAAGGATAATGTTAAATCACCTGTGACTTCTAACTGTGGAGAGATGTACTACACTGTGTAAGGTCTAGAAACATGAACAATGTAAAAAGGAAAACAGCAAAAATTTCTTGTAGAAAATGGAAGTGAGGATTATATTGCTCTGTGTTTAGCAGCAGGTAACTAACCAATTTAACCAACCAGACTATGACCCAAGCCCTGTACAACATGGATTACACTTGGACTTTTTAATTACATGAAGTCAGAACTGGTTAGAGATAAAACAGCAGCCATTTATTAAGATGTATCAGCAATAATCAGTAGCCCATCACATAAAAGTAGGGTTTGTAATTGTGAATCTACCTTAGGATTAAATATCTTCAGGAGATTTGTAATTCTTTTATCTAGGCCAAAAAGAACTCTCCAAGTGTGAGCAAAGTGCATTTTTAACTGCAAGTTCTCCAGTTCTTTCCCAAGAATTCAAAAAAATTTTTCCTCAAAATGTGAATTAATTCATAGCCCTGAGAAATTGTTAGACCACCTACCTTCATCATCTCCCTTCAGGTCCTCAGGCTGCTCTTCTTTGCTCTTTGTGGGAGATGGAGGCTGCCCTTCTTTAAACACAAAAAAATATAAATTACGTATCTTATTTGGAAATGGTTTCATTGTATCAGACATTACCATGCGTGACACTACAACTGTATGTTTTATCTCAGCACTCCTTTCAGTACTCAATGCTTATCCTTCTGTTATTTAAATTCATAATGAAATGAATTTAAATTAACTTAAATTCACAAATGAAATTTATTAATTTTATAAAATTTATAATACATATTTGTCTTTCAGCCTGAACTGGACTTTCTCAGGACAGAAGTGAAGAAAGCTCATACTGAAATAAGATACTGCTTCACAAGCACTACAGAAACAATAATCATAACCCTCAAACAAATAATGTTTTAATTTGTAGTTGTAAACATAATATTTATTATATTTCCATATGGAACTGTGGAGAAATAATCTGAACTAAATTATTTTTTCTCTCAGCTCAATTCTCCACTCACTGTTTTAACATAACAACCAATGAATATAGACTGAAATTAATAATTAAATGAAAGGTAGAGAAACAAATTTGATAGCGAAGTTAAGGAAATCAAAGCTTTACAAGACAGAAATGTTCGGGGCGAAAAAAAAAATCCACTCCAGCCTTTCAGAAAGTAGGTAATATCAAGCTGGACTAAAGGGAGTAAAAGTAATTGAGGCCATTTAAATGTGAGATCTCCCTTACTTATGTGACTGAAGCACACAGTGTTTAGTACCACTTGGTTAAACTTTAAATATTATGAACTTTTTCTACAGTATTTTTAAAATATCCTGTCCTCTTAACATAAATGATGACATTACTGTTTGTTTGCTATGACACACCTCAAGGCACAAACTGGTAGCAGAGAAAGCCTGTTAATAAAAAGGGAGGCCAAGCTGGAAATTAGGCATAAAAGGTATTCATAAATTAAGACATTCCATGCTTGCAGGTTCCCTAATTAAAACATTCTTTAAATATTGTTGCTTAGCCACGAAAGCAGCGACTGACAGACAATTAAAACTCAATTCATTGTGCCTGCTGAATGTGTTCAACCGCTATGGGAAAATGACTTTGTGTCATTTGACTTCCTGTCAAACCTCCTGATTTCTTGGGGCTGAGGGCTTGGGTGCAGGAGAAGCCTAAAGAAAACATATTTTTGTGTGTGCTGGCAATAAACCTTGACCACTTGTAACCAGGAAATTCAGGAAGACATATGACCTCACGTGGTTGACCCTTACTGCTGTTGCCATTAGAAAGTAAGAATCATGGTATTACTTCAAACTGATTAGCTAATTAACAACTGGGAAAAAAGTATCTACACATGTTTTATAAATTGATTCAGTGTTTCATAAACTCCCAGGGTCTCTCCTGCTGTCAGGTATATGCCCCATAATCATCTACTCTCTATATTGCTGGAGTTTTAAACAACACTTGACAATCAGATTTACAGCTCTCATGAAGGACTTGACTCTGCTAAGAGCCGTGGATTCTCCCCTTTTATTTTCTACCCTTCCACAACTACATATATATAGAATCAAAATGCTGAAAATTTTGGAACAGGAGGTATGAAAGTAGTCAGGATGTGAAAAAGGAACTTGCAGATTCAAGGGGTAGTTGGACAGCTCAAAATGCCAGCAAAAATTCCAAAATGGAGATCTGTATGTTGTCGGAGTCTAAGACATCCCTTTGGGAGTCCAGAGTTGCTGAGACCCTGGTCAGGGGGCTCTGAGACCCTGGAATGATGCCCAAAACATCTGTGGGCTTGATTACAGCCCTTGAAACAAATTACCAGCTTTATATGAGAACTTAAAAGTCACAGAAGTTTAAGTAGTGTTATCACAAGGTGAAAATACAGATTCTAGGATTTTTGGGAATGGGAATTTTAGAACACAACATGGAGGAAAAAGCACGTGTTTGGTCTTTCTTTGTTCTTCTTCTTCGTCTCCATTTTCTATTGTGGAGTTGGCACTTTTGGATTGGTTTAGAGTAGAAGTTCACTGTCTAACATAGATGAAAGTAATTGGGAAATAATTGTAAACATCATGTACATAGTTTTTAGTATAAAAAGATAACACTGCCCTGAAGGAGAGAGTGTGCCATGGCTGCCCTGCAAGACAGACCTCGCTGGGCTAAGAGAAAATATTACAGATAAGGAAATAATAAACAACCTTGAAACCGAGAAAACTAAAGAGCTCTGATTGGTTCCACCTCGGGCACACAAACTGCCAGACAAGAACTTTTACACATCTTGTAGGGAAAAACCAAAACAGATTCCGAGAGTATGTGAGAAATTAAATTCTATCTCACTTTCTTAATGCTAATGAAAGAGCATTATATAGAAGAAAAATAAAAACAAGACCAAACTGAACATTGCTCTTATAAATTTCTACTAGAAGGGAATGTACATGTCTTTCTAGAACTACACACAGCTCAGAGCATGAAGAGCCCTTAGCAATCAGTAAATAAAGCCAGTTACTGCAAAGCAGAACAAGCCTTGAGGTTTGGCTTGGTACCAGGTGGTAGACTGTTCCTGGAGAGCACTTAACACAGGACATGGCGTGTGTCATGTCATCATGTTTGCTCATCTGAATCTGAAACTCAGACAGAGTGTTCTGAGGAAAACAAGAGTTTTCAAGTGCTAAGATGAATTTCTTTCTGGAGTGAAGAAGGCAGGAATAACCACAAGAAAATCCATGGGGAAAAGTAAAGGCAAAACCTGCCAAATAAAAACATGCTTTGTCAACCCTTTAAGGGGCTCAGGAGCACTGCTGATAGAATTCAGCAAGAACTGTAATACAAAAGAGAGATCCTGAAAATAACCAGACTTGTGAAGACTTATTCACTTATGCTCTCACCTTCTTTTAAAAAATAACTTGAATATTTATAGTGGACCTTATAAACATGTGGCTTCTTTGATTCAAGTGCCGCTCTGAACTATCTGCTAAGTTTTCTTTTTTGCTTGAGCATAATTCACATTAGGGGACTGAATCAATAGGGATATTTCAATCAACACTTGCTCCTCTACTGAGGAATTTTATCATCTAATCAATCTGTGAAGTTTCCTCCAGCCCCACACATCAAATGTCAATCAAGTTAAAGGGCAAATGTCCATCCAGGTCTTTCAGGACTATTTGAATACATTAGATAATACAACTAACATCTTAACTGACAGCCCAAAGATGGAGAAGGAGGAGATGCACATTCACAGAAGTCAGAACTGTTGCTATCTCAGAAGAAACCACCTTTTTGCACTCTATAAAGAGCCTTCAAAATGCTCACAAAAGGATGTAAAGGCAGTGTCCCAAGAGAACAAGATTTCAATCACAATTTCACTGTTTTTTAGCAGATATTCCTGATTCCAGAGACAGAAAAGGATGTGTGTTTACCATGGCCAAAATACGACTCTTAACCCTTTCTGCTCTCCAGCACTGTGTATATTCCTCCAAACAGTTAGCCAAATATTACAGGAATTTTATCTGCAAATTTCTTTTTAAAAAGAGCACACCTGGACAGGTGTCTGAACTGATCATATTAAAAGCTTTTCTAATTGTGATCATTTATGCACAAAGGTTACTGAGCACTACTACTGAGAGACGTATTTCTTCTTTATAGGCTAATTCAGAGTGTCAACAAGTATTTAAATTTCACAGTCTGTCTCCAAGTAACTATTTCCAAAATCTTTCACAACTCCCAAATCTGCCTTCTTGCAAATGATTGCTATTTTCATCTCAGGAAAAAAGATAAAGTCTCTCTCCAAAAAAACAATCTCCAAGTGTAAGAGTGTGCATACAGTGGAACATGCAAAAAAGTTCTGTATTTTTGTATCTTGACTGTAATAGGGTATTATTAGTTATTAAGCCCTGTTAGTGTGAATGAGATTGTTCATCTTCTTGTTTTAACTGGCTGTGGCTTCTAAGTAATGAATAGGTGATTAATTAGGATGATCAGGATGGAAAGAGGATAACCAGCAGGGCATTTATTAGGAACAACTACTTGATGGGAAATGACAGTAGTGTGGCAACAGACATAAAGATGAGGTCAAAAGGCTTTGGTACCTGGCAGAGACTGAAGCTGAACAGGCTGAGGGAGAATACAGAGATTCAGACTCAGAATTGAAAGTTTTTTCTGAGTGTTTCTTCTTCTTTTATTTTTTTAATGGCAATGGTAAGAGAATTGACTTATGTCAACACATAATAATGTTATTATGTGCTGACATAAGTCAATTCTCTTACCATTAGGAAAAAAAAAAGAAATTAAAACACTCAGGAAAGACTAACTACTGGGTCATCTGGTCCTTGTCTTGGGTTATGTAGGTAATAATTCACAAAGTAAAGATGAGATGTAGACCTGCACAGGCCTGGACCTGCTATTTCTATATCTGCCCTTTTGACTCAAACACTTCTAACATCAACTGCATGACACATGATAACCCCAAAGTACTTCAAATTAAGTGGTGCTGTTAAGGCAGGAACTGCTACAAGACTCCACATTCAGAATAACAGACTGATGGGTTAAAAGCCTGTGAGTAAAATGCCATTAGAAGAGTGGGTTTGAGTGTGTATATTTAACAAAGTGGATTATTTTTATTTTTAAATGTTTTTTCTTATTTTAGTCTGTCCAATATAAGCAGTGATGTTATGTGATAAACTCACCAAAATGGTCATTCCTGCTTGTTGATTTTATAGAATGAATATAGATATTAATGGACATTATCTGGCAGATTGCCTTGGGGATGATTTTTTATCCCATACTTATTTTTGTTTCTGTTTTTGTTTTGTGTCTGGCGTGGTCACTGCCTCTCTCCCCTCTCCTCCCCCAGCTCTGGAGTACTGCAGTGGGTGAGAGCCAGCCTGGGATTTCCTCTGAGTTGGGGGAAGGACAGCTGCTCCCACAGGGTTATTTCCTCTCCACAGCCACATGGCACAATCCCTTTCACAAGAAATACTTGTTGCCATGTGGCTTTTGCCTAGTTTTTTTTTTTCTTTTCTTTTCCTTTGGCACTGTCACTGGAACTTACTGGTTTGCTTCTCTGTTTCTCTGCTGCTGCTTGGGAGCTCAGAGCAAGGGTGTGCAATGCCAGGACCCAAGAGCATCCTGTCCCCTCCTGGGGTACACCCCTGTGTGCAGCCCAGCCTGTATCTTTGCCTAAAAGCCCCTTAATTTCAAAGTTATAATCTTTTGGAGTGAAGGGGATCACATTTTCCATTCCAAGGGAGGTTCCTGCCTTCCTTGGCAGGCACCTGTTCTTTAAAGCAGGACACAGATGTAATTAGGATATTCTCTTATTTATTTTGAAGATTAATCAAAGAAAAAAAGGCCTTTCTGCATGTAATGAGATATTTGCATTTCAGGGTGGTAGAAATACAAAATAGATTACTTTCATAATGTATCCATCACTCAGTAACACACCCATTTGGTAACCTGTTATTTCTTACTCCCAGTTAATTTTATGTCTATTCCTAAAGCCTAATCTGGTGTACATATCAGGGGTTTTTTTTTCCTCTAATTTTTGCCACCAGATTTAAACTAGGACAGATTCTGCAACCTGCACCTCACCATCCTGCCACATTCTTCAAAGGGTGATTGGTAGAGACACAAAGAGGCCACAGTTCATTTGTGTCCTGTGTTTTCTCTTGGTCTGATATTGGCCCTCAGAAACACCCAGCCAAAAGGAAGCTGAGTCACAGGAGCTTAGGTAAATTTAGATTTTAACCTCTGCCAAAGGTCCTATACATGTCTAGTCTGCAACATGTGCTCTCTAGGAATCCAACCTCTCTTTTTCACTTTGAGCAAAAGAATTGGAGGAAATACCCCAAAGCAGGTTGGATATGGACAGCACAAGGAAAAAGGGTTTTCAATACTGGTGCCAACTGTTGACTCCATCTGCTGCAGTATTGACCTTTGAAGTCAAGTGGAATGAAGAACGATTGTTCAATTAATATCTTGAAGTGGTGACCAGAAGTTACTTCTATATTTTCCCTTTTGAAGAGAATAAAGCAGAGAGCCTCCAAACTGATAAAAATGAAAACTCTCCTCAATGCTAAAATTACATTTGTATTTATAGTTCCAGTAAACACATCCTACAGTCATTAAAAACTCCATACAGAAAGAGGTCAAAAGAGAATAACTTTTGTATATCTGCTACACTACTGGGATGGATATACAAAAAGTACTTATTTTTAGCCTGTAGATATTGATTGTTTACAGCCAATGCACTGGTTCCCAAAATATCTCCAACTGATAAAGAAATAACCAAGAATGTGCTGCTGAAGTTCACAGCATCCTAGAGCTGTGAGGGCAGCTCTGCTCTATCTCATATGCACGAAAGAAAGACAGGTAGGGAAATATATTCCTCAAATTACATAATTCAGTGATAATTTCGCAGCTAATTTCCCCCTCCTATGTAGCTTTACCTAACATAATGAAGCTGCAAAGGATGCAAGACAAAAAAAGAAGAGATTGGCTATTAAGTAGAATTGCACTTCCTTTTAATTCTAATTTAAAATGCTTTTTTAAAAAAAGCCACACCAATTTAATTTGCATAATCTCCATAAAAACAAGACAACAAAAAAAGCAAAATAATTTGGCTTCGAAAAATGCACATGCCACGATATATATAAAAAATTAAATTAGAAATGTTAGATAAACACTACAAATTTAACTGTAGTATTATCTTTGGAAAATGTTTGTTATACAATGACAGGCTTTTTTTTTTTTTACTTTTATGTATGTTCATACAACCATATCAATCACACTACCTGTATTAAAATTAGTAAAACTACTTATCCAGTTATCTTGACACCAAAATGTAGTTACAATGATATGTAATAAAATTAACAGGCCAGAATCAACAGCCATAAAAGAATGTGCTAATCCATCAGTATAACACATATATATCTGTGTATATCTGTTTTTTTCACACCTATGTGTATGCACCATTCTTCAAGTATTTTTAATTTCTCAGGTAATTAAGTGTTTGCATAAATGATCATAATCCATTTGTCTTTAGGACAATCTTGACAATTTAAGTAGTCAAGATACTGCTTCAAAAGCTTTTAGTTCTGTTTTCTGGCTGGTATATCCCTGCCTCTCCCCATGGGGCACTCCTTTCTGACCCTGTATGTTCCTAAAGAGAGCTGGATGTTCCTGCACAGTCACTGGAGTGTGATGGGATCAGGATCACAGAGACTTGGGGTGCTGGGGTAGCTGCTCTGGAAGGAGAGGCAGAGGAGCACAGGGAGCTACTCTGCACATAAAAGGAGATGCACGGCACGGAAATCCATGCGGAGCAGGAGATGTTCACTGAGAACTTCCAGGTGAGGTCAGCAGGGAAAGGATCAGAAGGTGCTGTGGTGGAAGTCTGTTACAAAGAAATCTGATCAAGATTAAGTGGATGAAACTTTATTGAAAAAACTAGCAGAAATCTCCTGAATGGAAGCTTTTGTCCTCATAGGAGTTATCTAATCCTCTGTCCTCTCCTTTTCTTGTTCTTCTGGCCTTTCTTCTCCTTATACCTCTTCATCATTTCCATTTCATGTCATCCACAAACCCTAAACAGTGACATTTGTTTTAAACAGCAGACTATGAGGACTAGGAGAAAAATTCTCTGAACCATTGTCTGACCAAGCTTAGTGTATTTTAAGGTTTGTGGAAGAGTTTTACTACTGTTTTCATTGTGAGAATATCACTGCCACTATTCAGAATGGCAAATGACTCAAGAATTGCTCTAGTCACACTTTTTTACAAAGAGACTGAAGAATTGTTATTATTTCCCCTTCATGTTCAAACTAGCTATTGATAAAAAGCAATGAATTATTTTTCCCAGAGGCTCATAAGATGATGATATTTAAAAAGTAGTCTCAGCTGGTCTTACCATGCACTATTTATTATCAGGGATAGTTCATCCTAATTTGGTGTAAAAACCAGAGATGACTGTTGTAACATTGGCAATAATGATTAGCACTGCTTATGTCGACTAAGGCAATTATTCTCTAGAATTCTTTCAGTTTCACTTATGCTTCAGAGAAGTGATATATTTTAGTATAAAATATTCTTTACTCACCTCTCTCTTGAGTCAGCTGAGCCCCTTCTTCATTAGCATCACCTGTCCAAAAAAAATTGAAAGAAAAAGGTTACTGGGAATACCAGCAAACATCTAAAATTAAATAAAATTAAATATTCCATGTTTCAAATTGCCCATATCTTAGTTTGCTTCCTCCAGTTTAACATTTTGCAGTGAAATCTGGAGCTGGATCGGGAGGAAGGTTTAGATGCTGGTAACTACCAGATACAGGTAATTCATGGAATAAAGACAGGGAATGAAAGTCTGTGTAATTTACAAAATTCTGCAAGTAAAGAACGAGCTAGAGGCTGTGCCTAACCCCTTCCCCCAGCCCAAAATCTCACAGTAACTCCAGCCTTCCCAAGAGAAAACCCCTCAGGTAAGGGACTAGTAGCCAGCTGCACCCTTCTGCATCCTTTGTCTCTCTTAAATACCAGTCCTTATTGTTTCTTAGCAACAAATGGGGGGAAAGTCCCCGAGCCAAAGAAAACAAAAGGAAGAAATCCAAACTCCCAACACACAACCTTAAGGAGCTTTGACAAGTAATTTTTAGGATAAGAAAATTAAAAATACTGTTAAACTCCATGGGAATTCTGTCATTGGCTTCAACAGAGCCAGGATTTTCAACTGGAGTTCTGCTATTCTTAAACAAACTGCTCAGAACACATTTGGAAACATAGAGATTATTAATTATTCCGTTTCCAATAACATGTTCTTTTCATGGAAGCATTTATAATGAAACCAGCATGATAAGGTTTCAAATTAATCTAAGATATGAGACTAAATCAGCAGAATCTTAACATACATATATCACCTGGTCTTCTGTGAAAGTTCTTAATTATAGTTCTGTAAGTGACTTGGAATATGAAATTCCCAAAGCAACAGAATAGTTTCTAAGCTAGTGATAATGGACACAGACAAGAAATCTGATGTTATTAAAAAGTAGGGAAGTCATTATGTAATATAATTCTGAAGAGGCAAAGACTGCTTTTGTGAACTAATTGTGAATTAAAGGCTGGTTTGGTTTTTTTTCTGGGAAAAAGTACCTAAGGCTTGCTGAAAGGCAATGAAGTCTCTACATCATTTCTGAAAATGGAAGTTGGACTCCCAATAACTTGGTGACACGATCTCTGAGTCATTATGGTGCCTTTGAAAAATTTACCCCAATCTAGGTTTGAATCTGAGTTTCACTTTGGCGCACAGCAATCCCCAGCCACTTCACGTGTCTGTAATTATTACTCTCACACTATTAATCCATCTGGTCGAAGCATTTCCCTCTTAAATATAAAACATTCTCTTTCACTGACCTTGGTGTGGCTGGCTGAAGTGATAAACACCATGTTTAGCTCACAGAGCTCTATGCCAAAACCAATTATTTGGAGATAAAAACCAGTGATTTAGAAGTCTATATCCAAAATGTATTCACTTACCCCCTGAAAAAAACGATATTAAGAGCAGTTTCTTGGTTACTAGTTCTGAATAAGTAAAAATATTTTTTACTGAAGCTCTACATGCCTCATATAAAGCAAAATCAGTCCCAAGATTACCATAAATTAGATTTGTTACACCTAGCTTTGTTTTTCTTTTGTTTGTTTGTTTTTTTTTAATTTTTTTCCCTATACAATTTCTTACCCCCATCTAGAGGAAGCCTCTGAAAGGTTTGTTTTGGTTTGAAATATGCACCACAGACAGTCAATCCCAAAGCAAAATTGGATAAAACCACAGAAGAACCTTAGACTGAATCTTTGACAGCAGCAAACATTTCCTTAAATACATATTGTCAATATTTCTTGTCCGAAGTCCCCCACTGGAAAGACCAGAGGTGAGATCCTCTGTACCTCTCACCCTCACTTGAGAGTTGCTGAAAAATAATTGACTAGCAAAATCTGACTAGTGTGTGGACACATCTGCCCACACTTGGTTACTCCTCTGGCTGCAGAAGCAGAACAATGACCTTTCACATTGCTTCTCCATTAAAGCCCTGGATTTTAGGAAGTTCTACCAAGATGACTTTGCTAGAAAAGGAATGACTGACCTGGCAGTCTGGAGTGAGAGGAATACTAACAGTGACTACCAGAAAGGGTCAGCTCATCCTCAGGAAAAGTCACATCAGTATTTAGAAGGTTTGGGAGACAAGAAAACCTTCTAATCCAAAATGTGTGCAAAATTTTCCAGTTTATAAATTGAGGTATACTACATAAAATTAAGGCATTAAATGGGTGATGTGTGGGAGAAATTTCCACTCAAGTACAAAATCATTTACAGTTGAAAGTAAACCTATAATTGAAAATCTCCCTCTAACTCCCAGGCTATCCAGGGTAACTACATCTCTAAAGATCAGAGAGCTTTACATTTGGGAGCAAGGTGCTCAAAGCATAAGCTTTTGTGTAAGCCACAGGCTCCCTGCTGGGGTCATGCACTCAGTGACGCCTGTGGCTCTTTCGTTGCCCTCTCCCTGTTGTCTGCTGAGCTTTGAGAAATGGAATAATTACACCATATCTGCTCTTACTGGCACGGGAGAAGGGGATGCCTTCTGTCAGATCCTTTTGTGTTGCCTTTTGCCTTGCTGGTCAGGTTCTTTCCCTGTCTCCCAAGTTGTGGCATACAAGCAAACACAAGCCAGATGGATAAAATCATCAATCTGTGTTAAGATTTATGTTAGGAACAGAGAGGTGAAAGGCTCTAAATACCACCACTAATCCCCAAAGCCATTAAACCACCTCCTCCTTGTTGTTCACGCTTCCATTTGCATTCTCCTTCACATTAGCATGTGGAAAGCCAGCATTGTACAAACACTGAGCATTGAGAAGCCCTTACATGAGAGCTGCAGGAGGCTGCTGCTTCGTCTGCCTTCAAGTCCTGCATCCTGGGCTGCTGGCACTCCTCAACAGTACTGCATGCTGCTGGCTCCTCCCTGCCTCCCTCTAATCCTTCCTCAGCTGCCTAATTGCATCCTTCAGGATTTTTTATTTTTACTCAGCATTTTCTGCAGTTTCTCATTTCCAGATGTTTCTCTATTTCTAGTCAACCTACATGTCTCAGTCTGCTCCTCCTTGCAAGCGTGGCTCCATGTCCTGACCACAACCAGGGGAGAACTGGGAAGGCACTGTGGGAATGGATAAAAATCCCCTCTCGTGAACATTCCCTCTGCCAAACAGAGCAATGAGAACTGTACAGGAGACTGAAATGACAAATTGGTGATCATAGTGTTGATGCCTTAGTGTTGACAAGGTTATCCACCTGAGGCAAACCATCTAAACCATGATAGTATCAGGATTCCAGCAGCTGAAAAGGCCAAGCAGGTTCTCACTGTCCATATTTCTCTCTCCCACCCCTTTCTTTCCTAAATTTTATCCCAAGGCTTCAACCACCTGGCTGCATGATCACCTTCACAGCCTTAGGGAGATTTATAATCATATTTTGTAAATATTTACAATACCTAATAACTGAGAAATTACTTATTTTGATGGCTTACAACCACTGCTGATACCCAAAAGGAGCTTCATGACCGTGTATAGGCTTTATGTCTACCTCAGCATAAGAATCAATGTTGTTGTAGCACAGTGAGCCACACAGGAAGGATTCTTGAAGCCCAAACACACATATGAGGCTTGCAATAACGCAGGATCTCCCAAGCTCTTTTGGTTGTTTCGATTCCTCCAACTCACTTCTCTGCTGGGAAAATGTGACAAAAAATAGCACAAAAAAGGGCAAGATTTTCTTTGAGGAAAAGCAGGTTTGGAAATCTCTGGCAGATGAGATCAACTAAAACAGATCTGACTCTTCTCTCCTAGTAAAAAAGTTATATTTTCTATAAAACTTTTCCTCATCCTCAGTGCTCCTAAGATGAAGGATAAAAAGAAAAAGATAAAACAAAAAGATCTTTAACAAAAAAAAAAGTGATTTGGAAGTAAAAATAGGACTTCTTTTTGTCCTATTTCTATCCTTTCATCATGCAATCCTGCATACAGAGCATACTACACAAACCTCCACCTGGTTTCTGAGCAAGTTTCATTAAATTTTTTTGTCTAATTATAAAGAAACTTCCATGGATACACTCTGTACATCCTGGCCATGCTGCAGCAGTAGTGCCAGTTTCCTTCCTGTGTTGCTTAGTTACACCAGTCTCACAATACTGGAGCCTCACACAATGTAGGATGTATTTGTAGCTTTTGAAGCCATATCAAATAGAAATCCTTACTACCAATCTCCTAAGAAGTTAGGGACTGGGGGTTTTTTTGTCATCACATCGATGACCTCTTTTATGAGCTGAATCATCTGATTTGTAAAATACAAACCATACAAACCTCAGCTGCATTCAAAGACTATGCAGAAGCTGCTATTCCCACAGTGTGGGAGCAGGACAACCTTAGTCCAGTGAAGGAAATGGTACTCACACCAGGATCAGATTTGGACTTCTATTTTCCAGATGCTTCTACCTTATATAAAAGGAACAAGGCACTCCCTGGGGAAACAGGTACCGATTTTTAAAAAATAACCTATTCTGAATTTCCTCTCTGCCCTAAAGTCCTGAAAATAACAAAGTTTTGTTCACACAAGTGCTACATTGGCTGTTAATCTGGTAGTCACACACAAAATGGCATGCTTTGCTTATGGTCATGCATTTGCAAATACAAGCTTCTAGCAACATCTCATCAGTAACCTATGGCAGAGGCAATCAAATGAGACAACCCCAAATTTAACTGCATCCTTGGAAATAAGAAGCAGTTGAGCACATGAAGTCATTTGGAGTCTGTGGCAGAGAGGACAGGATATTTTTGACGATGACATAAAATGCACTTGGAATGCTTTAATGAGATGCCACAATACCCAGCAGAACAGGAAGAAAAGATCCCTGATCACAGATGTATTCATATAATGTATTAAACAGAAAAAGCTGCTTGTTCATTTTCTGGTGCCAGGCATCCATGTGTGAAGGGCTGAGTTCAGAAGAGAACAGCAACACACTTCTCTACCTCAGTCACTCCCTGAGCCTAAGATTACACAGAGACCATGACCTACAGGCTTTGCAGCACCTTGTATCAAGTACTCTTAGATCCTACCTGTATGTTGGGTGAAAAAGTATTTCGTTTTGCTTGTTTTCATCCAGATTCATAATTTCCTGGAATACCTTACACTCCTTGTGTTACAAGAGATGGTAAATATCTGCTCCATATTAATCTTTCTAATTACCAGGCTCATGATCTTCCTGTTCTCCCTCATGCTGTTATCATGCACAGCAACCTGATCCTTGCATCTAAATGATCCCTGTGCCTTCAAGGGCATCCTCACCCAACTTCCACTTTGCTATTTCAATGTAGCTCCTATCCAGGTGTCTCCCATTTGGAGTGAGTGGACAAATACATAGAAACAGCCATATTCCCAGACTTCTGGACTGATTGCAGGCTCTGTTGTCAGTCTCACAAAAGAAGACAAGAAAAATCCCTACAGGATGCAAAGAAGCAAAGAAGATGAGGCTCCATTTAGCAAAGCAAAAGCAAAAGCTCCTGACAGCAGTACTTTTACAGGTCATATAGGTTATTTTTATAGGTTATTGCTGATCTATGCCCTGCTTCAAGCTGTGACACTGCTGCCAGCAGGAATGAGGAGGTGAACGGTTTTCCAGACCACAGTGCAGGCAGTATCACAAGCCTCTCCCAAACCATGCTTTTAGGTGACCAATACTTGCAACACACAAAGTCTAGAGCAATTCTCTGTCAGCAGCTGGGCAGAAAATAATTCTGATGAAATCATACCAGGAAGTTTTATTATGATTCAAAAGGAAGTGGGAAACTACTAATGAACATTTTTTAGGTACTGGAAACCCACTGCCATGTTGGAAGGTGCTGGGAACCCTTCCTTGATCTGCATATCTCCTAAGATGCTGAAAACAGTATCTGAAGCACCAACTATATACCTGTCCCCCAAGCACCACTTCTGAGCTGCTGCTTGATCACTGTCCTGCACTACACTGAGACCTTGGCAAAATGGGCAAAACAGAAAACCCCAAAGACTGTGGTAGGACTGGCACAGTCTTTACCATGGCAAATAAAGACAGAAAGTCATAGAAAAATTTTTGTTTACAGTTTTATGAACACATTTAACATTTATCTTGAGATTTTCTGAGGTAAGTTGTTTTCAGACACATTTCAAAGTGAACAGGTATTTTATACTTTTGGATTAAGAACAATTTTTACAGCAACCTATTTACACAGGAGGGTACTTTATCAGGGACTGAAGGTGCTGTGGGAGAGAACTAGAGCAAAGCCAAGATCTTTTTTTGGTGCATAGGCTCTTCCAGCTCCCCCAGAGCTGGAGATGGGCAGTGCTTCCTTGGAAGCCTCCACTGCTGAGAGCCAAGGAATCATCAGGGGGAACAGTGGGGCTGTGCTTCCCCCCAGCTATTTTGAATTAAGTCCTTCAACTAGGGGCCTTGCAGAAGCCATCTGAGTATGATATCTTCCAATATAAAGACAGTTCAAAGGCATGCAGAGAGCATTTTGCACCCTCATGAAAATGTCAGTGTGCCATAACTTCTCTAAACCAACTGCTGCCTTCCACCTTCCACCCACCAAAAAATCCTCACTCATTTCCCTCAACACAAGACTCCCACAAGACTGGAAATCTGAGGGGAATGTTAAATGCTGGCATGGAATCCAGAGCAGGCTGAATGGCTATGACTGCATAAATACTGAGGGGTACCCTTGTAGGCTCTCAATGGCTCGATGCACAGCTCTGGAAAGGAAAGGGATGCATGGTCATGGATCACAGACACCATCTGAAAAGCCAAGGAGGATCTCCAAGGGACAAGACCAAAGTTTCATGAGGCAGAGAAATCAGAGTCTCCTAAGAAACCCAATACAACAGCTCCATCAGAACTATGGGATTGGGGAAGCAAGACAGCAAACAGCACCTTGCAAGTTTTGTGAGGGAAAGCAGTGAAGAGAGCAATATCATGGTGTGACTGCTTCCAGCTTCACCCTGTGAGATCTCAGGTGTCCATCAGCTGTGAAGACAACAACTTGGAAAACCTGCATGGACACAGGGAAAGCATCTCCAACCAAAACCTTCAGGATGGCCCTCGCTGATCAGGAGAAGAAAATCAAGGAGATATCAACCCCCCCAAAATCTTCCTCCCTAAGGGACAATTCTGTGGGGCCCCAAGCTCTGGTGGCCTTTTTACTCCAGCCTGGACCAGTAAGAAAACCAGAGCCTTGTGACTTATGAGGCAAATCACTGCCCAGGTGAAGCCTCCCATAAAGGATATCGGGCACTTCCAGTAAACTGCTTGGCACCTCTCCGCAGAGTAAAATAAAGCCCATGAAAAATATTTTGTGGAATACATTCAGGTGATGAATTATGGAAACGAACTGGCTCATGAATGCTGCAAATGCAAATAGAGAGGCTAAATTTATCAGATGGATTATCCATTTGATACGGGATTACTTACTAAGGGCTAACTTATGACTGCTTTGCTCATGCAGAGGACTGCTCCAGCCCCAGTGCAGTCTGCCATAGTAAGCAGAGAGAGCAATGCCTCTCAAAACCAGTACAGAAATCACAGCCCCTGCTTAGGAGTTCACTCACGTATTAGTGCAGAGATTGGCCTTTTTAATACAAAGGCCTTCATTCAGCCAGTTAGACAGTTTCCAATTTGATTCCAAGCCTGGGAGATCTCTTAACAATTAATTTCTTCTGCAATTGTAATGTATTTGCACATTTTATGTACAAGCAGGATGCTGTGCACCCTCCTGAAGTAACAGAATTATTATAAGGCAGTAGCTCTCATCCATATGGTTTGGATAGGGGAAATAGTGTTTTCATCAACCAGGATGAAAGCAAAAAATGCATTAAATATCATAACCTGTAATTGAGGGAAGAGAAAGTTCTCTTATCTCCCTTTTTCCTAACACCAACTGATAAGAAGAAAAAAAAATAAAAGAAAAAAATAAGCAAAAAAACCCCCTTGGGCTCAACATCCTTTCATTAGCTCTAAAAGGACATGAGTCTAAAAGCATGCACCTTCCGTCTGTCAACAGGCCTAGTGAAAGTGCAAACATCCTTCCTCCAAAAATTTTTGCAATGTTTTAGTGAAGTAATTTTGTTACTCTGTTTAAAGTGGCCAGAAGTAAAATAACCTTGGATGCTGCAGCTTCACAGGACATACCTTTTATAGCGTTATTTTTGTCTAAAAAACATTTTCAGAAAAAAAATGTTTCTCCTCTCCAATCCACTGGTAACAGGTGGTAGATTTAGAAATACTTTAAGCATTACAATTGAAGATAAACCGTTTATAATATATGACAGCCACCATGAAAATTAAGCATTTGCCAAAGGTCCTTACAAGATTATCTGTCTGACATATTAAGTAGCTTTGTGTACACAGAATACAGGAAGAAAAGAAAAAAGGTATCTTTGCTCCAGCTGGCAACTGTTTACAAATGCTCTTAATTTCCCTCCTATGTATAGAATCCTAGAAGTATGTATCATTCCAAGGTAAATGTTGGCAAGTCTAGCTTTTCAAGGGGGATTTTATTTTCTGGTAAGTCTTATAAATATGTTTAGTTAGCAAGAAAAGTAATGCCTAATGTCTGGACTCCATACAGAGTTCTATTAGAAGAAACAATGCATTCCTAAAGAAAAAATGATCTAAGTAGCAGTTCCTTTCCCAGAAAACTCACCCATACTACTAACAACAGTGAATCCAGCAATGTAAGAACTACACATATGAGCCAGAACTGCAGGCAAAGATATTTTATTTGCCTGAAAGACATTCTCTCAGTTTAAGTAGAGAGGATGCTCCAACACAGGTGCAGGGAGAGTAGCTGGGCTATGACATTGCTCAAAGAGATAGGACTCAATCCATAAAGAGAAAAAACCTGTCACTGTGGCACTGTTTAATATATTAAAAGTGATCCATCTTAAGCAAATAAAGTTGTTCTTTCTACTGCTCTTTTCTTACTAGAATATACAAAATCTTCTCAGCAAACCCCCAGAGGATCAATAGAAAATTCTGCCTTGACTAGGACCCCTTGTTTAACCAAACCAGGACTTTTCTAGACAGGGCAGACCTGAGAACCTACATCTGAATGAAAGGTAAGTGGTGCTCTGCTCTGTCCTGGAGCCTGCTGGCTCTGGCTTGGGCTGTGTAATCACTGAGATTGAAGCAGAAATGCTGAGACAGTTACAATTGCTCGCTTACTGCACAACTTTGTTACAGTGCTAAGACATGACATTATTTCGGAGTCTGTCTCTTCCCCCTATGTATTTAAAGTTTGAAAATGACAAGGCTCTTGGCAGTTGTCTTGATATCAATATTATTACTTGACTAATTTCTTTGGCATTCCACCTGCAAAATAGGCCTAATGATACTTTCAACTAATGGAACAATTTCCCTATATCTATATTCCACTTACTCTAATGCACTGAGGTGCAATTTTAGCTTCATTTCATTATCACTTGACTAGCTCAAGCACTTGAATGTCTTTTTGGATTTATTAATGCAGTGGATTTAAAGTAATAACTATTTATGTATGTAACTCCATGAATGTATTCTTCTTTCTAAGCATTTTTGTCCTCATCTATTAAAGTAGATATATTTCACAATGCTTCTGAATGCAAGATGCACTTTTAAAATGCCCTGTAGTATTTTTTTCTAAGCTTAAAGCAATACCTCAGTGTTATTCTCTCCTGTGAGTGTTTAGATAGTGTCCTATCAATTTAAATTTAGGGCAAGTCTATCCTTAAAGACTTTAATTCCACTAAATTAATAGATTCCCTTTAAATCAAAACAAAGACACCAGTTTCATAAATTTCTTCCACAGTACAAATATCAGGACTTTGCTGCCTAAGGTAGAGGCAGTTGCTATCTCCTTGACACAGAACCATGTTAGCTAAGTCTTCTGTGCAGGAAACACTACAGGAGAGTCATTTGGGAAGAAAGTCCTGCCTCTCCCTGTCTCCTCACAAGCTGAAGATCTAAAGACACTAAAAATAAAACACTGAAATAAAAACTTCCTGAATCCCTGGCTACTGATTCACCCACAGGAAATCCTTCACTGCATCAGGAACAAAGTTCTAGAGCTAAACTTGTTCCTCTGATTAGCTTTGGCTAATCAGACAGCAGGTGCCCAGTAACATTAAGGCATATCAAAATGAGAATCATTAGTTATAAGAAAATTGTGACCAGAAGTCTATGAAAATGGGTCCTAAGGTATTTTAATAAGCTATACCTAATCCAATAATAATCTATCTAAATTTCCAATACTGAGAACTAAACTTTCTCTGGACAGTTGTAAATTTTGGATGAACTTTTTTAATCGCCACATATGCAAAACACTGGATTTAGAGGGTCCCTACTATGACCACTTGTCTGTGGTATCAGAATCCCAATTTTAGCTCGAGCAAAAAAAAAAAATCATAAAACCTTTACGTACATGAGAATAAACATATTTTTAAAAGCAGATCATCTACGTAATGTGGTGTAATGCAACTGTATGTTTTTCTATAACATGAGACCCAGATGCACAGGTTCTTTGTAAACAGGAGTTCAGCAATGTCAAATTAAAAAAAAAAAAAATCCAAATGAAATAAATCTTCCACTTTGCTGTCTTTCTGCCTTTGGGCTTGTCATGATACAGCTCTGGAGCATCTCCTTGTTTCTCAAACTCTCAAATGCAAGTGAGTTTTACATTTATAGAAACAATACCAGGCTTTACACCATGATTTCCAAGGCCTTAGAGATAAAAGTGAGCATTAATAGTCTTGATTTGTTGACCAATTGATGCTATATTCTTCTCTCACTTAATCTGAAGGGCAGTAACACAGCCAGCAACAGTAGGGAGGGTACTGCCACTTTATTCTTTGGGTTGGGAACACTGACAAAAAAATAAAATCATTCAATGAATGGATTAGACATCAATGCAGCTTCTTGAAATGCATGTTCAGTGTGCTCCAGACAAAAATATTATTAAATGGTTAGACATCATTCAACGCTACCTGAATAATCCAATAGGTCTTTAACTTTCAGCTGCCAATCACTGCAAACTGGTGATTACAAAGTCATCTACAAAAGCTTTGTTCTAGTGAGATGAGACAAAAATATCACAATTTCCATGCTACCAGACAAAGCAAAAGGAAAAAGCCACTGTGGCTACAGTGACAACACAGTGAAATTAATGGGACTCTGAACACACCAAAGCTCTGCTTCCTATTACTCCAGGGCCATTTCCACAAGACAGACAGCGTGGGGAGTATTGGGAGATAAAACAGGATGCTAAAGTCTGGATCTTTTCACACATAGTTGGACTTATGTAAGCACAAAGGAAAATAAAATGGGAGGAGTTTTAGGGTTGATAAAATTACAGAGAGCAGATTTCCAATGATGTACGATAAAAATAAATCACGGGTTTATAGGAGGAGGGGGATTAGCAAATTTACTATCCACCAGGTTTCCTTAAATCTAGAAAGCAACCTCCTGTGTGAAATCCAAGATGAATGGCTAACATTTCCCAAGTGCTCCAGTGAGAGCTATCTTTCTCCCATTTATTCTCACACAGGGACAGCTCAAGTTTAAAGTCCTCATTCAGACACAGTTGGGCTCTAACCCCTGCAGTATCTTTTCAGACCCAGAGAAACCTTACCAGCAGTTTTAATGAAAGACCAAAGCGTGTACAAAGTGTATGGAAAAGCAATATACATTAGGAGCTCTATACATTAGCACAAATAATTTCCTTCTCAAGAGTCAAGAGAGCCAGTGCCATGCACCAAGTTTTGGGAACAGATATATCCAGCATGGAAAGAAGAGATTAGCTGTACTGAGCATATAAAAGCAGTATTAGATGTAGTTAAATGTCTGCATTTGTCCAGGATCAGAGCCTCTATGTGCAGCTGATCTTTAAAGAAAGTTCACATTTCAGTATTCGGCTTTGGGAAGAAGAAAAGATGCCAACTGTTGCATTTTTTCTGCATGCCTTTTCAAAGTCAAATGGTACTTGATTACTATACCTACCTAGAGGGAAAAACTCGCCCATTTTCTTCTTGAAAATTTTGTAGTCGACCTCCAAAAAGACGCAGAAGATGATACGATCCACCTGTAAGAAACAAAATGATTCAGTGAAAGCATCACGATCATCCATATTGGCAACAACTGTCAATAAAGGCAAAGAAACTTTTAAGTCAACATGCTTTTATGCTCCAGGAAAACAAGAAAACAGTGCTGCATGTCTTGGCTTTATTGTACATCCGCGTTGTAATTTATAATACAACCTTTGCGATCGCAGCTCACAATTGTATTCTTTGTTAACTGCCTCCTGTTTATGCAAACTGCTCTCAAGCACAGTATAAATGACTTTGGCATTCCAGATGAGAACTGGGACGCAACGTTTGATGAAAAAGTCACGTGGGGACTTCTAATAAACATACAGAAGAGTAAATAGGGAAGCAAAGAGCTCTTTTTCCAATCCTTGTCCGACAAACCTATTTGCAAACCCATTTAGTATTTTAAAATGGCTTTAAAAGGTTTCATGTGGTTTTAATTTACATGAAACCACTTATTCTCACTATAATGCAAACACAATGCAGCAGAAACACAAAAGCTGATTAGATGACAGGTAGCACACAGGGTAAATAAAACATTTAATACGCCATCTACTTAGTGAGGCTGAGCATATCAATGAAACCACAGCCCATAATGTATGCACCACCCACCAATGAGTTCAAATAAATTCTTTGGGAGATCACTGTATGTGAAAAGCTTTTCTGAAACAGACAAAAAAATAATAATAAAGCTAAACAAAACAAAAAACAGAAATCTAAAGCCTTTAAGGCTGAAAAACACCCACACTGGGCTTCAGCCTTGCTATACCTTTATGTTAGTTATTTGCATTGCCCTACACAAAATGCCTCTGTAGCCAAAACCCAGCTGTGGAAGGTGCTGTGGAAAACAAAAAGACCCTCTTACAGCTGAGCTGGGAGACCTGTAACCCAGTAATAATTTCTTTCTCTGAAGTGCATAAGAGCTTAACCACAACATAGTGAAGCCCAAGCAAAAGGAAATTTGGCATCTTATGGTGTCATGGTGTCTCCACGGGCAATAGGACAATCTGTCACAGCAGAACTCCTCAAGAGTGCCTTTGCATGTGCTAGAAAAAATCATAAGCCTCCCTCTGCAGGGAAACAGTGAGAGGAATGCTCTCAGGATGTGAATTCTTTCCATTATCTTCAGTAGAAAATGCTGTCCTTTTGCTGCAGCTGGTCTTAGAAGTGAAGTCGAAGCCTTGGCTTCAAAGACACCGTGATGCTGAACAGCTCAGGACATCATTTTTGAGCTCACTTTGGGGCAGCCCAGTAGAATAAAGAAGGGGATGAGAGCAGGCAAGCACCAGTTATGCTGGAAAATACCAGCAGCTACAAACAAGGACATCTCAAAACAAAAGGTGATGACAAAATCTGAACGATCAGACTAGGCACATAATATCACAACTAGCAATAGTACGAGGGATAATGGCCTCAAGTTGCACCAGGGGAGGGTCAGGTTCGATATTTGGAAAAATTTCTTCATTGAAAGAGTGGTTAAGCATTAAAAGAGGTTCCTCGGGGATATATTGGAGTTCCTATCCCTAGAAATGATAAAAAAATGAGTATATGTGGCACTTTGTAATATGGGTTAGTGGGAAAAGGGGAATTCACTCAAAGGTTGAACGTGAAGACTTTGGAGATCTCCAACCTTTCTCAACCGATTCTATGACACTCTGTGAGACTGAAGGTACAAGATATGTCAGCGTTAAGGAAAAAAGGGGCTTGTGAGCAGGAGAGAAGGCAGCAGAGCAGAACAGGGACACCTATCAGCAGATTTTTCAGCAAGAAAACTGCCTGCTGATGCCTGCTCATATGATGCTTGCAGAGCCAAGCTGTTCTGTGCATCCCTCGTAAACAAACCAGGCTGGATCTCAAAACTATTCTGGACCATGGCGTTAGCTACGCCTCAAAAGGGATATAATTAAAACCTCAAATACTAGCTATGTGCTCAAGCCAAAAAGCCATACTCATCTCCATACTCACAAATTGGTAATGTAAGCATCATTGCCAAGCAGTGTTACATTTTACTTACATGCGGTTTCACATGATCTTTAATGATCTTTACCAATCCAAACTATTCTATGATTCTATGGTTCTGCCTAAGTTGGGTGCTTTCAGGAGGGAGGCTTTAATCAGCAAGTCCTTAAATTACAGTTCTTGTGAAAATTGGATTAAGATATTGCTGGGGTGTTGCTAGATTGTCATCTTGCCTCTCTGCCTTGCAGACTTTCAAGCATTAAAAGTGATAGGCCCAATGAACCAGAACAGACAAAAGAGCAAGGACGGAAATGTATACAGCAGAGGAGGAAGGATATTCCCACACAGAGAAGTTTCTGAATCTCTAAATACTCTCATATTCTCTGCTGAAAATCTTACAGAAATTTGCCTCATTCTGTATAATCCAACTACTCAAGATGTTCCCTTTACTTTTATTTATTCAGTGCAGCTGGCAATGATAAAACTTCTCCATGAGAATTTCTACTGCTTCTAATATAATTCCTTAACTTAAAAATAGGGAATCTCTCCAGAATTGGCAGATTATTTCAAAATTTATAGCCTCCTGACTGTACACATCCTATATATAAACCTGTTCCATTTCTTCTTGATGTGAGAAAAACTGCTCTATTTTTAAGTATGCATAAGATATTGTGATGACAGCTGAAGTCCTGTGTTTATCTGATTGAATGGTATGTGTTGGCAGATAGTAAATCTGAAATTAACCCCTATTCTATCATTCTGACAGTCACTGACTATTTTCTCTAATATCCCCAGCTAAAATAACTTAAGATTAGGTAGGGAAAGTAGCCTTTGTTCTCACTATGCTCATTCCAGCTACAATAAGGGAAGGTTTAGTCCAAGTGACTATTAAACTACTTTACCTGCTGGCCCACAGAAGCTCAGCAGGATTTTTGGGATGTGGAGTTAGGAAAGCCACTCCTTATTCAACAAGGAAATGCCTCCTCTCATGTGGCCTGGAAATTCCAGTTTCATTACACCACCCCTTTAGAGAAGGTGAGGAATAGCCCCTGTGGACTCCCCTGATACTGCCCACATAACCCCCAGTGCCTTTTGCAGGTGCCCAGCTCCTCCACTGCTGACCACTGAACTGCAGCAGAACTGTAAAGTAGTTCCAGATTGAAGATATTAAAGCTCATCCCTGACTGACAGCTCTTTTTTGAAGGCTAGTATTAAAATCAACCGTGCCCTGTCAGAGCCTGATTAAATTCTGCTCACTTTGCAGCTATGAATAGGTGGATCAAAGAATCCCAAAATCAAGAGCACTGCAGCACAGGAAGAAGGGAGTTAAAATGCATGAGCTGTTCACTTAGGCACCTTCACAGCTCAAGGCTGTGAGTACATTTGATTGTTTTTTTTTCTTACCTTTTTTTTTTTTTACCTGCTTTCCTTGCCAGGCTTTATTTAATTTTGATGGAGATAACTTCCAGGTGGTTTTGTTAGCAGCACCTGATAAGAATTAGTAAACTTTTGCAGGGCTTACAGAACTCAGGCTATTTTTTTAGAATCACAGAATGGTTTGGGTTGGAAGGGACCTCAAAGATAATCCAGTTCCAATTCCCACATTATGGGCAAGACCACCTTCCAGTAGATCTGATACCTCCAAGCCCCATTCAGGCTAGCCTTGGACACATTTTTTGCACTAGAATGGACCCTAACACCAGAGTTTTAGAAGGATACAGCCATATCTCATGAACTGAAAACATCTCCACTGGTGTTGTCAGTTCATGAGATATGGGTTTAAAAGCACAATTGGTCTAATAGCAGCAGCACTGATCTTAGAAAGTGCAAAAAAGGTGGCAAAAATATTTCTTCTTGGTTTTTGATCTTTGGGGTTTTGTTTGTTGGTGGCTTTGAGAGCACTTTATATGTTGTGAGTTTTCAATTTATTGGCGAGTTGCTGCACCTTGGGTGAGTTCACTCACAGAACACAGATGGTCTATGAGAGCTCCATGGATGGCTGGGCAGGTGGGTGCTCAGGGACACCCACAGGAATGATGGAAAGCTGCTGAGGGTCCCTTAAACTCATCCTAAAGGACCCTGCCCTCTACTGCAGTCTGTGGGAGAACACTGGATGTTTACATGCACATCTCTGCATGCAGCTGCTGCTATAGTAGAAATTTACAGCTGTATCAATATAAAAAAAGAGAATGATTTCTTACATGGACATATAGAGATAGGATGGGGGGGGGGAATGGTTTTAAACTCAAACAGAAGAGATTAAGATTAGGTGCTAGGAAGAAATTCCTTACAATGAGGGTGGTGAAGCCCTGGCACAGAGAAGCTGGGGATGTCCCATCCTTGGAAGTTTTTAAGGCCAGTCTGGATGGGGCTCTGAGTAACCTGGTCTAGTGGAAGGTGTTCCTGGCCATGGTGGGGGGTTAGAATGAGGTGAACTTTAAGGTCTCTTCCAACCGAAGCCTGTCTGCGATTCTCTATGTATCTTAGCATCAAAAAATATCTATGTTTTTATCTCAGGTCTTTTGCTGTGGTCTCAGGCAGGTTGTGTGGTTCCCCTGGCTTCATTTCCCTATTTAGGAATAGGAATTCTAGAAATAGGAATAGGAAATTCCTATTTCCCTGCCTAGGAGACAGGAACACCTGGCTGTGCACCCATGCATTGCTTCAAAGAGTTTTTGCCAAGCACAATCCACAGGACATGCCAAATGCTTTCATAGGTATAGCTGTACACATACCCAAGTGCCAAGCTGGATATATCCAACACAGATTTGAAGCAGAACACTCACCAAAAGGCTCTCTAGACTATTGCATATAATGAGTGTTTCCATGTCATTGCCACCCTGAGTCCTGACAAAATAACAGCTTGCAATGAAAACAAACCCAAGTGCGTTTCAGCACTCCCAAGTACTTCATGCAAGTCTCCAGCACCAAGGCATTTACCTAGCAGGAACTGACTACTTTTTATGTGCAACAAAAAGTTTCATCATCACATCAATCTTACCAGAAAATACACGATGGAAGAACAATGAGAAGTTGCAAAAAATGTTTCCCAATACCAAATCAAATCAATGATAATACAGCACAAAGAGAAGGAAGCAAATTTTTGCTCTTTGTAAGTGTAGCAAATCCCTTTCATGAAACACTCCTGCCTGATCCCATTAGGACCTACTGTCAGAAGGCAACAGTGAGCACCAGAAGCTTGCGGAAACATTTTTAGTTTATCAAAATTCCATGGATTTAATTCAAAACTCAGTGAAGCAAAACAGAGATATTTTTTTTTCATTGATTTCAGCATGGTTGGATTGGCACCTATACTCTGTAGCACCAGACAGAACATTTGCCTCCTCAAGAATTCAAGTTCTCCAGATAGAGGCATTTCATTACCCTAAATGTTATATACTTCCTCAAAGATATCCTTCACAGTCACAGCTCAGAGCTGCCTGAACCCATCAATATGCCTTGACTACATTGCTAAAAAAAGAGGTCTGAACCTTCAAAGTTGTATGGGGCTTTGAGCAACCTAGTCTAGTAAATGACCCCCAAGGCAGGGGGTTTGGAATGAGATGGTCAGTAAGGCCCCTCCCAACCCAAACCTTCTTAGGGTTCAACAGTGTTGAACATGTTCCTTTGTTTGGACCATTGTATGGGCAGCCCTGTAAGCTTGCGTTGCCTGGCAAAACTTCCCTTGTAGAGACCAGCGAGAACAAAGCGACCTAAGTCAGGTTTCCAAGGCATGTTCTCACAGAATCAGAATCTCAGCTGTGAGAAGCTCAGAATAAGAAGAGATTTTTAATGCACTCTAGGCTGCCAGTGCTCTAGCTGGTCCCTGCACATGATGTAAAATCTCTTTTATTTCTGTGACAAGGGCTCAGTTTTCTGTTCTGAAGTCCATACCTCTTTCTTGCTCATCTTCAGGGACCCTATTTGCTATCTCTTTCTTTTCTGCTTTTCTGACAGAGCTCCTCTCTGCCTGTAACTGAGCTGATGCACTGAACTGACTACACATAGAAGTACAGAGACCAATATCTTGTTCTGCCCTGCTAAAGAACTGGTAGATGATTCTCTTTCTTGATGCTGACAGTCTCCCCTTCAGCCTACCCTCTGCCTGATCTGATCCTCTGGTAATCCTATTGCAACCAACAGATGGAAACACCAGCTTTGTAGAATAACACAGCCATCTGCCATATACCTCCCAGCAGCTGTGATCCACTTTGCCAGAGATGCTGCCTTTCTCGAGCTCCATGAACATCTGGCCAGCTGTCCAGATAGCAGCCTGACCAAACAGAGCAGAGCAGAGCAGAGAGGACTGCATCTCCCCCTGGAGACCAGCAGGGCTGATGCCAGAAGTTTTCACACCCTTTCTCAAGTTGAATGCTTCAGGCCCCATAAATACTAATTTCATAGCACTGTAAATTAAAATTCAGCCTTCTGGTATTATTACTAATTTCACAGAAACCATTACAGCATAAAGACTAGCTGACGGTCTGCTCCTTCTGGCATGACATCATGGTCTATAACTGCAGAATTACTCTCAAGAAGAACTTCAGTCATGTATTCATGGCAAATAGAAAGCTTTGGTGCTGCCTTCATCCTCGGAGCAAGATTTAAGCAGGGCAGAGGTGTCAGACTGGTGATACGGTGAATTTGACAATCAACGAACTGTGTGATGATGTTCACAAAGCTATTCACCTGGCCTTAAGAGCTTTTCTCTTGGCACTCCTTCAAATCCACTGCAGACGCGAGCCAAAACACCCTGTGTTTACTTGACCTTGCAATCATACAAATGAGCCCAGCTTCAGGCAAACAGACATCTCTGGGTTACCCTTCAATCCAGGGAGAAATGTACTCTCTGAGGACAGTGCTCTCTGATTTTCATGGATTTGAATTTTGAGATTCTTTGGAATGCAAAGCAAAAGCCAAAATAAAAATTTACACTACTGCAAACTTCTTGCAAGTAATGGTATTAATGGAGAGTTATGATATTGCATCAAGAGCAAATACCTGTGGAGGACTAGCTGTGGAGAAGCAACTTTTACTTAAACCATCATATTACTTAGTTATCCATTGAAGAAAAAAAAATGGAAACCATATGAATTATAAAATTATTTATTCTTATCACAGAGTGGAATAGTTTCTATGGTGGTCCTACTGTAGTTAAAAAACAGAATTAGAAAGTTAATATTAGTGCTTTAATATCCTACTTCATAATGGAACACATACTTAGCTTGGAGTGAAAGATAATTAAAAGTCCAAGGGCAGTTTAAAAAAACAAACCAAAAGGAACAAAACCCCACCAGAAATTTATCACCAGCTTAAAATATTAATACAAACAACATCCTAGTACATAAGGCTTTGCAGCAATCTCTGCCTCTAAAACAAAATGAAGTAGCAACACATTTAACATTGGAATTCAATAAAAATTCAAAATATGGCCAGAATGTCTCTCCCTGTCCTTTGTGCCTGGTCCTACAGGTCTGCTCATATTCAACATCTGAGGGCTGTTGATAGTCCCAGTATCACACAGGTACCAGACACACAAGTGCAGTTTTCACTATGGCCCTAGCCTAACTCCACATAACTGGAACATATTAGAACTCATAAAACTTTCCAGTGCAGAGCCACTTTTACCCACAGTTATCAAGCACAGGTCAGCATTCCAGTTTTGTGATAGGTCTGATAGATCCCTGCTGCCAGGTGAACTTTTGATGTGCCCAAGGTCGCAGAGAAACAAGAACAGCAGAAGTAGAGTAGGACTCTGGGGTTTTCCTACTGTTCTCTTTTGACCAAAGATGCTACAGATGAAAAAAAAAAATCCCGTCATGTGACTTTGCATGGTCACATGCAAAGTTCACAAGCTTCACTGCACACCACTGCTTTTCCTCTGGTGGAAATATCTTTTCAATGCATCCATATATTGCATGAATCAATACTGATAACTCTTTTTCCTTTATACACTGATGGTTTTTCAAAAGTTACTTATTCTTTGTGAGAGAATTCACTCTGTGAATACCTTCAATACTTTTTTAATGAAGTGTATTATTCAAGGGCAGGTAGAACTTTCCCTTTTGGCCTTCTTTGTGCTGAGCTGTTACTTTTTCGTGTGTGAACAAAGCATCTGCCTGACAAGCAGAATGGTTGTCCTGAAGAACCAACCTGGATCTCAAAAAAGAAATTATAACAGCATTTTCACAGGAATTCACTATTTTGTTTGCCATTTGTGTATGTCCCAGTTACTTACTGCACGATTATATGACAAATAAGATGTGACAGCCCAGTAGTGGTAATATAAACACAGCCAGGCTATAAAATAACTAGTCCTGAATAGTCCACATGTGGTTTTGTTCTCAACTACAAAAAGTTTTTCATTTTCCTAAAGGAGAAAAAACCTGTAAAACCAGCCTAGGATTTAAGGGAACATCTCAGTATATTTCTTTGGATGGTCACTAAAACTTGTCAGGTATGGGCCAGGAGAGTAGTTTAAGAATGCATTTGTTTTTACCAAGATATCCATCAACCTGCACAATTCACTCCTTTGCCACACAAACACAGTGACATAAAGCCCATTAATCTTTTCCAGCTTAATACCTACTGTCCTTTGAAGATACACGTTTGGAATATCTGCAGGCGACCTCCATTCCTCACAGCTCCCAGTCATAGGGCAGCTGACACAGCCAAGATAATCCTGTATTCAGCAAAACCCGTGGGATGAATGGCTTCTGATGAATGTAATTTGCTATCTCAGTGACAAAATGGCAAATGGGAAGAGAGGGTGTGCATGCAAATATAACTGCATTAAATAAGGGCTTGTGAAGGATAGTACTCTGAAAATATCTGATAGGCAGTTTTACAACAACCATGCCTTATGGAGGAGATAAATCATCAGCTTACTTAGAGTTATCATTATATCCTCATTGTGGAGCTTCGCTGAATAAGATGGAATTGCGGCACACAATCAAGCAGGGTGCTGAGATCCCATAAGCCAAGTTTTTGCATCACATTTTACCTTACAACATCAATTTTTCCCTATCTTTTTAGTACAAGTTGGACTTAAATATCCCAAAGTTCCCTATGAATATGAGCATCCAAAACCTGTCTGGGCACTGAACCTGTGGTAGGCTAATTCCCAAGACTCCTGTGCTCCAGCTCTTTGCTGGATTGAGGTATAATTTTGGAAAATTCTCATGGTTTTGATGTTTTTTGCCAGCTTTGTTGCAATACCACATAATATCTACTGATAAAATTCCTACTCCTTTTCAGGGCCAGCAGGATAATCAGCACTACTTACTCAGACTACACCACTCATAAACCAAAATATGCTTGAATACAGAAATGTGATCACCTCCTTGTCATTATCCATGTGGTTGCTGCAAGATTCTGAATACAAAACAGCCCCAGAACCTAAAACCACACAGAGAGACCAAGTAATGGCACCTCCTACACTTCAGACAGGTGTGAGAATCAAAAAATCACAAGTTTGTGTTGGAAGAGACCTTAAAGATCATCTAGTTCCAATCCCCTGCCAGGGACAGGGATGTCTCCCACTAGATCAGTTTGCTGAGAGCCCAATCCAGCCTTTCCTTGAATACTTTCAGGAATGGGACATCCACAATTTCTCTGGGCAAACTGTTCCAGTGGCTAATTATCAGTAATTTAAGTTTGGATGCTGGAGCCAGTGCCGGGAGGAGGCAGCACTGCACGATGCTGGGAACCAGCAGGAAGAGCAATGGGGATCCATTGTCCTGGAAAGCAAAGCTCCCTGCTGCTGGTGCTGAGGCTCCTGAAGGGTGCACTATAGCTGAACCGCAGAAAAAGGGCAGCAGAAACAATTCCTGGAAGAAGATGATGGTTTAAACAACTTTTTAAGTGCACTGTTACAGACAGGGTAAAATGGCAGTCATGCTTAACCTCAGCAATAATTTTCTCACTGAGGCTGAGCAAAGGTTTCACCCCACCTCAGGGGCTGGGATACTTCCCAGATGTTTTCATGTTATTCTCTAAATTATTGACAAAGAAAAAAAATCTGTCTGGATCTTACAAAGTTGGCTTAAAATTCAACTTTTTAAAGTATTTTCATCAAAAGAGGACAGATGACTCCCACATACAAAATTATATAAGCATCTAACACCCAGAAAGTTTCACCTCAGAAAGCTTTTCAAAATACATGATTTGATGAAGTCCCTCAAACCTAATGTAAATGAGACTAGTCCAGAAGAAAACTCCCACTGAGTATTTCCCTTGTTTGCTATCACTTCTTTTATCATTCTCACCTTCATCCTCCATTAATGTTCACATTTGTCACTCTTTGTACAAAGGCTGATGATTTCACAGGGGTTTTGGGTCACTGCAACCAAATGTTTCTCACCCTGCTGGGAAGATGACAGCAGCACTTGGACACCAATTTTGTCTGACTATATCTAGGTTTCCAAAAATTCAACAGATGTCATAAAAGCTGCACTTTTAGGGGATGAAAAGTGCTCACCTAACCTGCAGCAATGTACTGCAAATTCTCCTCCCAGCACCTCAATATAGCCTCTGTTTGAGAAGAGCAAGGATAGAGATAACACTAGTTTAGAAAGTTATTAATTCCTACCCAATGAGGTGATTAAAACTCCTGTTGTGGAAGCAAAGTGAAGGGGTAACAGACCTGCTTTCCCAAGAATAAAGGCCACATGGCATAACTCAAAAGAGCCCTGAAACCATTGCTCTTACTAAAACCTGTACTGAAATTCATTTATCTAAATAGCACCTACTCTCTCTAAGAAAATGTTATATGATTAAGTTATTTGTCATTTAGAGATCAAATTACTCTCATTAATGCAAGCTATTAAAGACCATTTTCCAAGGACAAAGGCTGATTTTCTTAAATGCTGTATGTGTCTCATTCTAATGCTGGAGATAATCTTTTTGCCACCAGAAAAAGACAGAACAGACAAAAGAGGATGGTGTTATATTTACAGTACTGCTGGAAAAAACACTGCCACTCCCAGGATGCTCACTCCAGTGTCTCTTTCAAAAATGAGATCGACTCAGGATCATTTGCTTACTGAATGTCTAGAGGTACACCCTATTTGTGCCTGAAACACTCAGGTGGGTTCAACAAAATAATGCCATTTTTGTTAAACAGTGACTGTAGAATGATGGGCTATTTTTGTAAGATCTTGCAATGCTTGATTCCCAGCATCCTGAAAGAATCCATGCCAGGAGTCTGCATGATCTAAATGCAACGTCTGCATGTTCCTTGCTGATCAGAAGGGAGGTCAGGAGAAACAGTGAGCAGCAAGTCAGGCAAATTGGATGTAAAATACTTATTCCCAAACACTCGAGAACTTGAGCTGGTGACTGGGTCAACTTGTGGAAGGGCTGTACCACAGAGCCTGCTTTTGGGATGTTTGTAGCTGGGAGAGGCTGGGACCAATAAAGAAATCTGTGCTTGAGAGCAGATACGATTTTAGATTTGGCATTGTGAGCTGGGGACAGCAATCCAGCCAAAACATCCTCATGTAAAAGGTCATTAAGCCAGCTTGATATGCTAGACAGATGCCTTCCACAGAGGATACTGGAACTCTAATATAGGTTGTTTAGAAAGAAAAAAACCAAACCAATGGGATATAAATGTCGACAGGATGCCAACACTTTTCATAAGGACTGATAGGGGAAAAATGAGATTCATCTCTAAGGGATCAGTCTTAAATTAATTTTAATAGATGGTAATAGACTGACAGTCCTCTGAAAACAGTCAGCAGATGTTCCAGCACTTTACCAAGTCCCTATGCCTAATACTGGGTATACCAATTCCACAAAATCCATCTCTTTGATGGAGCTCTGTTTCTGCAGTTAGAATACTAATGATGGCTCTTAGTGGGTTTTGACTTCCGCCAGTGTGTTTAGCTCTGCTGTGGATTGCAGAACACAAGCAAGTGAGCAGATTTATGATTTACTAGAAAGGACAAGAAGTTGCCTTTTTCATGGTACATTGCAATCAACAGATAACCTTCATTCTATCTATCTGCTCATTGTAAGGTAAAATGCATCTAAATTACTGAGATGCTGCTCAAATACAATTGAGAACATCAGAACAATTTATACAAGCTGCTCAAATGCACTGATGCATATAAAGTCTCCAAAACCATTTATTGTCAAAATGTCAATGCTAAATGCATAAAAGTGTAACTTACTTTATTCCATTAATTAAGTAATGTGTGCACAGCACTTTGAAAATGTAAAAGCACTTTGAGCACTGGGAGCTAAGCAGCATTATTTTCACTCATGTGGACGCACTGTATGAATCATACATAATAATCACTTCTTGTGGAAAGTATTTTTGATTCACTGCCAAACCCTAACCTAGAGATTTGGCACTTCTGTTCAGTAAAACATCTTTAAATTGTCCTATTTGGACTCCAGCTGGAAATTTTCTGCAACACATTCATTACTGAGTCCTTCACAATATATACCAGGTATATAGTGCCTTCAAAACTTTGTAATTAACATTGTATAGAGAGATTGTAAACTTAATTTACTGAATTCTCCTCATTTCCACAAAATATTTGAAAAGAGTGGCTCACTAGTGTTAGCTGTGATTTAACTCATTCTCTTTGACCTGTACAAGATGCAACAGGTGTAATGGGTGTAACACAGGATTGGTATTCCTTTTTATCTTTGTGAGAGCTGTAGATCTCAGATTATTTTCTGATCTGCTGGTGAAAAGGAGATCATGTGAAAAGGTGATTATGTAAGAACTCGATGGTATCATCATTATCTATCCCTATCATCACTGTGATTTGTTTCCCTCTAATCCCCCTCTGACTGGACTTTGGTTTTCCCCCCCTTTATCCTTTGTGACTGAGGAGATGCTATGACCATGAGTTTTCCTTCACAAATGAGAGCTCAGAGAGCTTTCACAAGGGCCATGTTTTGTACCTACAAGCACATCTGTTGCATCTGTCTTGAAAAAAAATAACCCTGGCTATCTCTGCCTTGCCCAAAATTGCTTCTCCATGATCACATTCACAGGGGAAAGTCTAAAATAACCAGAAACCAATAAAACTACATCATTCTCCTGATTAGTTAAGAGGAACAGTGATGACTTACAGCTGGCCTGAGTACCATCTGTGAACAGGTCAGCCCCATGTTTCCAGCTTCCTGGCTGATCTGGTGGTAATACACTCCATCCTTGTTACAGCTTTCAAATCAGGAGATATTTTATGCATGCCTTGTATTTGTTTAAACACATGCCTAAACATAATATAAATTGGTCTGTGTGGGATAAACCTAGCCAAGAATTTCTCCGGTAAAAGTCCTTCTGGATGTTCAGTTTTAAAGGGTTTTCAAGTGTAACATACTGCACCCATCTCTATTAACAACTCCTCTACGTATCCTCGATAACAGATAGGTGTATTAATTCAGCATCATTTTTTATTCTCCAGTTAATGGAGAAAGGAAAACAAGAGTGGGAAATATCCGATGTGGTCAACATTGCTCTGTAAAGTTTGGACTGATTTGCTCCACTTGAAACAGAGAAATTAATTTGGAGATTTTTAAAAAGAAAGAAAAGAAAGGAAGGATATTTGAACTGACTAGCTTTCAACAGATGAAACCATTTACAGGGTTTACTATGCCAGCTTACAAACCTTTCCAGGGGAGCAGCTACCCTGCATATCTTATCCATAAGGTAAACACAGCGAGATCCCAGAGCAGCTCCCAGCATCATGTGGCTGTGCAGGACCTGCATGGCCAAACTGAGCTTTGGGGGGCTCCATGCTCAAAATGAAGGGTGCTCCAAGCCTGTCAAAACATTGCTCAGCTCCTGCTCTAATTCTTCCTGGCTCTGTGGCAAGCTCTCAGTCTTTCCCACTCAGAAAGCAACAGCTTTACCTCATTTTAGCTGGACAGAAATAGGGAAGGAGCAGGGAATGCAGAGGAGAGTCAGCTGCTGTGACACAATGGGCTGGGCTGGTGCAAGTCAGTGTGGCTCTGGGAGAGCTACAGCAATTTCCCACAGCAAAGCCTCTTGCCTGGCACTTCGCTTTCATGCAATTGCTCCAAAGGTTCAGTAATGCTTGGTGTTAAAAAAATCCATATGGCACTGTCAGGATTCCAGATATATACATTATTCAGTAATAATAAGTTACAGACGTTTGTAACACTCTACATTAGCTGTATATCTGCTGTAGGTGGAGGGGGAATAAAAGAAAGAATAAAAGCATACCTCATGCCAATGCAGTAGATAAACCATTTCAATTCTAATAAGCAATTCCCAGAAGAGATCTGAGTCTATCTGACATCTCTTTTTAATAGCTCCAACCTATTCCCTGCAACCTTGGTTCTCTGGGACCTTGAGCAACGAGAGGACAGGAGTTCTTGATCTCAGAAAAAGGAAAATTTGTGGCCCTTTTCCACAGCACACAGCTAGGACATGACTGTAACACCTGTGGAGTCAAGCAGCTCCTTCCAGATTCATTACTTCTGATTGTGGAGCATCCACAAAGCTGATCCTGGAGACAACTCCACCTGATTTAGCTCCTGACTCCAGTAGTCCCATGGTAAAACTCACACAGCATGCCCCTGCATTATTATTCATCACCATCAAAACCAAATTATTGCTTGCTGTGGATCATGTCATACCCACCCAAAGCTCCACATTCTTGTGTCTGGTAATAAACTCAAATTTCACTTCTGTAAGACTAATGTGCTCAGAGATTAGTTGGTCATGTCTAAATCTCTGAAAAGTCAAATCAATTTTCTCTAATATCTTCCCTTATAAAAATATCTGTTCCAGGGTGGTGATTTTTATGGCAAGAGTCAAAGCACAGCAACTGTAAATGGTAAAATTACAACTCCCTAAAATGTGGATTTGTATTACAGATAATGGAAGTCTTCCTTTAACTGTAACATTTCAAATCTGCCATCTCTAAAAATGCCAGTTTTCATGGGATGTTTGAGCTGCCTTTTGATCAATGACAAGATGATGCTATCCTGGGGAAGGAAGGCTTTTATTATTTTTCAGTTACTGTGCAGGATGAAGATGGCATCCTCCTCCTCAGAAGGCAACTCTGCCTGCTAAGAAATTCTGTTGGAGTGACTGAACTTCTGTGGAACTAACACAGCATTCTGTTCATACTGCCTCATGCTCTCTGCAGAACTAAAAACATACTGTGGCTGTAAACACCATATTTACAGCCTTAATCATGATGACAGCTGAAAAAAAATCACAGCATTTCACAAACTAATAAATGTGGGCATCTCTTCTGCCTTGTAATTTCTGAGCTTTTAGGAACTCAGGTCATGCTCTCACCTGTGTTTTCCAACAACAAAAGACTAGAACATACTAAAAGCACACATGAAATAGCTTAAAAAAAAGATCTTTGTCTTGTAAGCCTTCAAGGCTCAAGCTTTCAGAGAAACATCAAATATCACAAGAGCTGGCAACACTAAGACTGCATTATCCATTCTTCAGAAGTTGAGGAACACCAGAAAAACACCACAGCAGAGGCAGGGGACCTGGTTGAAACTCCCCAGTATGATTTGCAAGGTTGCTCTGGTTGTGACCTGTTCACACTGAACTCAACTGGGCTTTTTTAATTGCGAGGGGACCTGGGCCAGGCTCACCTGTGATGAGCACTGCACACTTCTGCCTCCATGGAACACATGACACTTCCCTCCTGCCATTACCTGTATATAAATCTCTCTAAATGGATATTTTCTCTTTACTGCACTGAAAAGAGGCACCATCATTTTTTGTAGAATGGGTCATTTTCTCCTGGAACTTTGAAGAAGCAGCAGCAGAAGGAACAGCTCTGGAAAACAAGCTTTTTCTGTTCCACTTTTCTTGCCACGTGCTGCAGGACGTACTGCCACTTGGATCTGTGTTTCTAGGCTTCACTTCTCTGCAGAGCTCTTTCACAGGAGCCTGGGATGCTGCACTGGGGAATAATCCCAGTGAAATGAAGAACCTGCTGCTGCAATGCTGCCAGGCATGGAGCAAGCCTAGGAGCTGCAGTCAGCTGGAGCTCCCAGTCACAAAGCTATCACTAACCTAACCTCCCCTTCAGTAAGAAAAAAGGCTTGAGAAAACTCAAAAATAATCTTGAGAGGGTCTTGCCTGTAGCCTTGGAAGCCTTTGTGGGGCTTCCTATATATAAGGTTTCAACCTGACCTATTATCAGCATTTATCTGGAAAGGTAATTACTTCAATCCTATTGCTTGTTGCCAACTCCTGTGAGTGTGAATTGGTTGATCTGAAGGTCCATGATGTGTCACGAGGTGGTGCAGGCAGGATTTCTTTAGTGAACATCAGTACAACTTGAAAAGAAAATTTTTTTTCAATGAATAGTACAGCCACAGGTTTTGAAGCCTGAATGCTACAGAAAGTAGTCATTAAAAATATTTCCAATCAGAACCAAAACATGTTTTTTTGTTGAAATAAGACATACATACAAATTACAGTTTTTAGGAGTTTTTGTGGGTTTTTTACCCCATCATAACTTTCAGAACAGTATACTTCCTTTATGTTCAGGTTGTGTTTATTTTAAAAGTTCAATCTGCCTTAATTCGGTGCTATTTTGATTGATTTTTTTATTCTTTTCTTTCTTTTTTCTTTTCTTCTTTTTCTCTCCAGTGAAGCCAGGATATAGCAGCTCATCAAAACAAAGCAAGGTGGCCTGAATTTTCTCCTACTTCTTATTGTGATGTATCTACAGTGGCAATCTGATTTCATCATGAAACAACTGCAGTAAAGATATCTAAGTGGATGTCACAGCTCTGCTGGAACATAATAAAGAGAAATGAACCAAAAAAAAAAAAAATCTTTCCAATACAAATCACATAGTTACGTTGTAGTGAGTTCTAAGCAGAATATGAGTACTGAAGGAGGGAGATAAAGCCAGAAATGCCTGACTAACACTTTTATATTATTTTTAACATATTTGGGGAGTGTATAATTAAGGGATTTACAGCATTGAATTCCAGAGTTGTTGTGCAGCACTGCACTAAATGAACTGATCAGTAACAAGGGAAAAGGTGAATTACAGCACTTTCCACTGTAGTTTGAGCTACTGCCTTGTAAGATAAACACTATTGATTGCTTTTAAGCCTCCTCTCTATTAAAAAGAGACTTCTAATTTTGGGAAATCAATAATAAAAGGTAGCAGAACACACATCTCACACTCCTCCTTCTCCCCACCTCCCTGGCCCCCAGCTCAATTCTCTTCACATAAGAAACAGGAAAGGGCAGAATCACACCTTAAATTGGAAGATCATTGCTGATGTGCAAGGTGAAGGATTTGGGCCACATTCTTCTTCAGCGCTGAATCTGCATCAGAATCAGCATCCACAGACTACTGCTTTAATTTCCTGACACAAAAACAATGTCTTGCAATGCTTGTTTTAAAGTGATTTTTCCTTTTTTCTTTTTAATCTCAGCTGCCTTCAGTGCCTGAAAATTAACTCCTTAAGTAGTTTAACAAATATCTTTTCTTTTTCAAAGCAAAGACTTTTGTTAGAGGCCAAAATAGCTTCAGTTTTCAAGCTGTGGGGTCCTTTCTACTTCTTTTGTCTGGCTCAGGATTTTAGGGGCCAAAAGGCATCAATTTAACAGCAAAGGAATGGGTGGTGGTATTGAATTACCAAAGCTGGTGTGTTGGGAGGCTGTTTGGGTCTCTGCTTTCTGGTGGGTTTTTGTTTTTTTGGAGGATGGCTGTTTTTCAAGGCCTATACTATAAAAGCCCAACAGACAATGCCAAATCTCTAAGAACAGATATACACAAAACACTTCATAAAGCATATTTAGGCAGACATTGTGCATTATATACCATGTAAGATGCCCAGGGAGCCTTCCAAGAAAAACAGCAACACTGACTGAACCAAGGCCAAGGATTTTCTCATTAGCATGAGCAGAGGTTAGGCAGGCATGCAGCGTTTCCCCCGTCTGCTTCCATTTACAGAGGTAACCACTCCTAGGAATGTTAGACCTAATACACAGCTGGATAGTCTACAAAGAAATAGTTGTGGTTCTTTTCCTGTCTGCTTGGTATTTACACAATTTCCCCTGAAAGTGGTGAAGTTTACCCTAATATGACACTGCTTTTCTTATAGTCTGACAGGGAATGGTCATCCCAGGCTGGTATTAAATCAGCAATTTCACTGGGGACTCTCTTGTTAAAGCAACTACCTGTGGCCATTGTCTGAATGCATCACTTAAGTCTTTGATGGCAAAATGTCTAAATAAATAAGAGGGAACAAAAATAGCTAGCAAATATCAGGAGATGATTATGTGGTTAAAACTATAAATGACAATGCTATAAGAACAGTCAGAGCTATTTTAAATAAAAATCACAAACAGATTAATAGCTTGGAAAGCAACAGGGGATTTTTCTCTTCCAAAATGGGATTTCCAGCAGACTCTAACCAGTCCTTGTGGAAGTGAAAATGTGCTTATCTATATCCATCTCCTCTGATCACCTTACATCTCAAAATAAAGAGAAATCAGTAAGAGGACTTGTTATTGAGAGAGGCCTCAGGAGTCAGGCACTGTGATCCCACCTATAATCCTGCAGGAATCTATTTCCAACAACTACATCATCTCCAATGCAACTGGCAAATTGTTTAGAGCTGCTCTGCAAAGCCTATGATAGAGGGATATGGGTCCCCATGCTGACCTCCTGCCGCTGGGTCTGACTCACTACCAAAGGTTGTTGCACTAAAATAATGTTCTTGATTGCTTGAATTTCTGGGATGGAGTCCTCCTTTATTGGAGAAAACTCTTTGATTCTCTGCCCAGTGCCTATGGATGGATTTCTCTCACACTCATTTGGATGGCCAATTAAGTAAACAAGGGCAGTGGAAGGGTTAAGCACTGATCTCTGGGTTCCCCTGACATGCCAGGGATCTGCTGCTAATAACACTGGTGGCAGTTTCCTGAGCTGTAACTCCCAGTAGGATAACAACTTCTGATCTGATGAAAATTCTTCCCTTGCTGCAGCAGAACACCCCATCGTTTAGAAGTTTTGAATGTGCTAACAGCCAATTTATTAAAAGACTCCTGCCGTGTCCATGTTTACAGGGCTCAGGCTGCATACAAAGGAAAAGACTATTCCAGACACATAAGGGGAGCAGAAGAGAGTTATATTTTTGGAAAGGCAGCACAATGTGCCAGAAGAAGGGCTGGACTGATGAAAAGAACGGCTATGATTTTGTGCTGGGACCTCTTTCAGCCCTGACTAAAATGAGCACAATTACAGATTGGAAAAGATGAATAAATGAGAGTAAGATGTATTTTACAAATGGTGAAATAAAATGAAACAAGTTCAGGCTACAAGTTTTGAAAAATGCGGAAGTTTCCTAGTTTCCTAGCTTACATATGGCAATGAAGGCAAATGTCCATTGTAGGCAGACAGGTATTTAACCAGTGTCTTCTTGTCTCCTTTTAGAAAAGGTAATCCTATATATCACTATAAAATTCAAGGTAAAATTTCTCAGCCCAAAAACTAGTCTCTGCCCCCAAACCAAGGGCATAAAAGGACTGAGGAGAAATGGAGGCTGCATCTTCCAAAGAATTCTGCTTTTAACTAAGAAAATAAGATACCTTCCACAAATTTTGAACAAATCCCCCATCTTCTGTTCAAAAAATGCTGTAACAGACATTTTCAGCCATCTACAATAACCATCACATTCTAGATGTCAGCTCTGACAAGCTGATAGAATGCTGAAGTTTGAAAATAGAAGACCGAGAAAGATGTAGGTGTCCTCCACATCTAACAGCATTACCTCATTACCTGCAGGTAAATATTAGGCACATCCTGAGTTTAGAAAATAAGGTTAAGTGCAAGGAGCACTTGGTTAACAAGCTAATAGGCTAAATAATTCTGTACAGTTTCCAGACACTAACACCTATCTGTTAAGATTTCCACCTCTTAGCTGTGTTCTCCTTTCACTGAGAAGCATTCATAAAATAATCTTAACAACTTTGCCGCATTCATTTAGTTTAACGATTTACACTTCAGCTTCCTTTTAAAATCCCATTGTTGTAAGCAAACCACTTGATGTGTTGTCAAGTGATGCTCTAATGAGGACAGCTTCTAGTGGGCTTTAAGTAGCTGAGAGAAGTAAAAGCATGGGTCTAACACCATGCTGAAGATATGTTTATCTTTTTAAGTTATGTTTATCTTTTTAAGACATGTTTCTCTTTTTAAGGTACTGCCTTCTCCCTGGGCCTCTGATGTATGCTTTATGAAAATGCATGTTTCTGTAATGAGTCCCCTTAAATATGATGACATCACCTCTTCCTTACTTCATTCTGCCCGTATTTGAAGTATCAACTTAAAATATATTCACAACATTTTTGGCTCTGTGAATAAATTTACATGTTAAGCAGCATTAATTATAAGTAGAAATGTTCTGCTCCTTGCTTTGCATAAGCTATGATCTACAGATGTCTACATTAACAACTCTTTGCCTTGGTAGGAGCCCAAAGCAAATGACATCTGGTCCTTCCAGCACAGCACAGTGATGTGTGTAACAAGGCTGCCCTGTGCACAAGGTCTTTCTCATCCAGCTTTACCTTTTACCTATCCCTTACTCTTTCTAGGCTGCCAAATCTCCTAGGAAGAAGAAATATGTTCCTAAATCCTTACCTGTGTACTAGGAGTAATCCTTTCTCTTTCAAGGAAGCTGCTCATAGCACTACTCAATCCCTTGAAGTTTTGTTGCATCTCCATTTCCATCCAAGCTGTAATCCTGCCACTGCTTTGAGATTCCCTTGACTTTTAAAGCAGTCAGACCTCAGTGTGTTGGTTACTTTCATAATCTGAAGTACTCTTAATATATCAATTTACCTCAAAATGCTTAAGAGTCATCTTCCATGTGTAATTTTTCTCCAGACATGCCTTATAAACAGGTTTATATCCAACTTCTCCACCAAGGACTCCTGAAATTCTCCAATCTCCTGATATTGGTCATCTGTCTTTCTAGTGCTTTAGCTCCCTGCACCAGAGAGATGCCTAAACAACATGTTCCACCACCATTCTTCTCAAGGAGGCACAATGGTAGAGTTTTAAGATGACCTTAATGCCCCATTTTGGGTGTTCTGCTTGCTAAGCTTCGTTAGTGCCTGGCATGATCAACCACAGGCAGGTGTGGCTCCACATCCCTACCAGGAAAGCCAAGTGGTGGTGTCCATACTGGGGACATTAAAAAATAATAAAAAATCAAGTACAAGAAAAAGGGACAAGAAAAAAAAATTAGTGTGGAGGAACACACAGAAGAAGATTAAACCTTGGGGTTTAATCAGTAGGACATTGGTGCAACTCCTCACAGCACTTCCAGGGCTGTGAAGTCACTTGAGGGGTTATTTTGATGCTCAGCCTATGGATTAGTTGTGCTTCTGCAGTTTTGTATGTATGTATCTCTCTCTCCTCATCTGCAGCTCATTCACTCTGATATTGGCTCGTAGCATTACTGGGCTCATCATCGCTTTAGTCATCACATTATTGTCTCTTACAAAGCATCCAACAACACTCTTCTGAGGTTTTTTCCGTTGCTCTATTTCACTTTTAAAAAGTCCGTGACATTTGATGTGAAGTCATCCATAATTATAAGGTACTGAAAATACATCAAAAATAACCCAACATAATTTTTGTGTCTACTCTTGCAATGCTGGTAACACGGATGCACTAGGCTGAGAAGCCAAAATATTTTAGTATCCCTTTGTAAGGGGCCAGAAAACATACCTCCTGAAGATTACGTATAAAATAAATGAAGACAAATTCCTTATTTATGGATGATACTCTGCTAAAAGTCACCACAAGGTCAAAGAAAGAGGAAGCAAATATTTATACATCACCCTTCTAGAGAGTAACAAGGGAAGAAGTCATGATGTGTCATGAAAAAAAAAATCTGCTGTCTCTTCTTTCTACAGCTTCTCTAAGGACTATGGCAATTTCATCTGATATTCAAAAGATTCTGAATTATTTTGAAGCACCTTTCTGATGTGCTTTCAAAAATTCTACCTCTAATAAGCTGCTTTCTTTGGTGCTTTTGATTATTTTTCTTAAGCTGCTGCAGGTTTGGATGGCAGTCGTGAACCAGTTTCCACAACCAATTTTAGTCCATAAAAACAAATTATGCAGAGAAGAATTCTCACAACTTTTTGGTACTGCATTTCCCTGTTTGTCCAACATATTCCAGGAAATTCTGGCCATCCTCTTACGCATCATAAAGGCTAAGATTGTCACCATGTGAGGAGGTAGACATCCACCTCCAGCATTGATAAGGAGCCATAATACCAAATCCAAACTAGTTAAAGGATGTTGGTGGGGTTTGTGTTTAGTTTGGTTTTTTTTTATTATTTAAGTTCTAGCTTTTGTTAACCAAATAATAAAAGATAGGAAATCTCCAGTACTGATCAGTTATCTCCAAAAGTATATTTAAATTCAAGAGTCAAAGCACTGATTTTTGACAGTTGCAAAAAATGATACTGAAACAGAAATGGCAGAAGCAATATCCAGGGCAGCATCACAGAAGAAACATGTCACATTTGTTCACTAGCTAAGCCCAGAAAATTCTAACATCTTTTGGTACCACAGAAATATATGTTGCCTTTTCCCAACAGTTAAAGAATGTTTAAAGATCCATTGCTGATGCTCTCTCTAACCCTGCTCTGAGCCTGTGGCTAGGGACTAATTACAGTAACTACTAGAAAACTCAAAACATACACTATGCTGTGTATTTTACTGACAATATACTGTAATGAATTTCAATGGGCAAAGAAAAATGGGGTATTTAAATTTCTGGCAGAAATGTGGATTTATGAAAATAAGCTCCTAGGATGGGAAGAATATATTGTACCTATAGGCTAACAAGGTTTCTGACATTTGTACCTCTGTGGATCAAAAAACTGACCCCAAACTCCTCAGTCTTGGGACTAGACTTGCCTTTTAACATTCAACTAATTGTAGACTAGTTCCAACATGACAAGTGGTGTTTAAGGCCAGGCTGGATGGTGCTCTGAGCAATCTGATCAGGAAAGTGTCCCTGCCCAGGGCAGAGTGGCTGGAACTAGATGAGCTTTAAGGTCCCTTCCAACCCAAACCATTCTCTGATTCTATAAGCACAAGCTGGATGGAACAATTATTCGCAGAGAATAAACAATAACTATGAAGTTTCACACTGATTTAAAGGACCCATGTGAGGATGGACAGGCTTTTTCAACATTCTCTCTAATTCTTTTTCATTCCATTTTTCCCTCTTAAACAAAAGCAGGATGTATTCCTCCAGTTCCCCTAGTTTTAGGCAGCTATAGCATTCTCTTCGATGTGATGGAAAGAAGAGAACTTGTAATTTATAACATATTGATGTCAAAATCTTCATCTCATACCTGGCAGATGGCTCGATAAATAAACCAAGAACATCAATAAACACAGAAAAGAGCTGTTCTTTAAAGAGAGAAGTATGGTCCTACTCTTTGCTGGCACACACAGTGCAGCTCTGGCATATGCTGAGGACACTCGTGACATGTTCTTGCTTGCTCCAGAGAGGAGCTTGGCTTGCTCATGGCTTCCTTCCCTGGGACCAGCTAACGTGTTCCCTGCCTAGGCAAGAAGAAAACTGTCATGACACTGGGAGTCCTGGGGCACTTTGAACCCCTCTTTCCACACAGGGATGTGTTCATGAAGGACTGGGTTGCAAGTGGAAGCCAGGGACTCGCTGACGTGACTCGCACTGCCCTGATTTCTCTATTTCATTCATAGGGCACCTTCTTTGCATATCCATGGTTTCTGTGCTTCTCTTCAAGCACCAAACTGGCCCAAATTTGTAAGGAACTTCTACCATTTACACTATTCCTCAGCCTCTAATGCCAAGAAAGGAAGAAAATCTGCATCAGTGTCGGCCAGATGAGAAAGTGGAAAGACCAGGCAGGTCTGAAGGCTGGATTTACAATCAGAAATTTCCCTCCTTTTACCTCACACATTAGAGAAAAAAAAAAAAAAAGAAAATCTGTGAATAAAGAAGGGATCATTTCTGCTTTCCTGCACAGAAGGGCAAAAAGCAGCTTCAGCTACCAACCTCGTTATTTTTGCATCCTTCCAAATTACGGCTCAAACAAACTGCTCTCAGTTCTAACATTTGTTTCTGGTTTCAGACTAGTAGAAATCTAATTTCCTTCTCCCCAAGAGCAAATGTCAGCACAAGTGGGATATGAAATTTGTTGCTTGACACCTGCAGCAAAGAGCTAAATTGAGAGTAGTATTTCAAAGAGGTACTTGGGAGGTATATACTTAAATTTGCTTAAAAGGCAGGCTTGGGTACGGTCCTACTGCACACTGCCTCTAAAACACATCCCCTGGACTGATCCAAGGCAAAAGAAAGGGAACTAATAGAACCACTATGATTGCAGCCATGTGGGCCAAATGTAGTGTTTTAGGAAACTGTCGAAGTCTGGCTCAGAAACAAGTATTGTGATTTTACACTTCGAAACACACAGGCCAAAAGAGCCTGCCTATCTTTTACACAGAATCAAATGGTTTGGGTTAGAAGGGACGTTAAACAACATCTTGTTCCAGCTCTCCTGCCATGGGCAGGGACACCTTTCACCAGACTAGGTTGATCAGAATCTCATCCAACAGAAAAAACAATTGACAATTAAAATGAATTTTTGATTCAGGACCATTCCAAAATGAATTCCTGACAATGAGACACAAACAGCATCCTCAGTCTTCCTAGCTTGCTTTAGTGTCCAGATATCTATGCCACTGCAGGCAATCTGACTTTGGCAAGAAGAAATCAGCATCCAGGTTGTGAGCTCCTAAATGCAGCCCAGGAAATTTTATGGCATCCTGTAAATTAGCATTCAGAAATTCAGTATTTAACTGTAGAAAATCAGAACATTGCTGTAATGATACTTACTGACATTTACTCTAGTTCATCTGTAAAATGCACTCTTTTAACCCAACAGCTGGGCAGTGGAACACATGAGCTACCTGTAGTTTTGTACTCCAGGCTGAGTAAACAGGCTAAATCCTAGCCAGTTCTGACTCCGTGTAACAAAGAGCACAAATTAAGTCTGTTTCATCACTTAAGTGATATGGCTTGTGTAATCCTAGTGATACAATTGCTTGGCACCATTCTGAAATTTGCAGTGCAGTCTTCTCATTTTGAAAACAGGTCCTTGAGCTTTAAACCACACTGGAAACTTATGTTTTAAGATGTCAAAGTGCATTTTCAATTGTTGCATTAACCTAAACAGACATGTATCTTATTAATATATAAACAAACACACAGTCAGGACAACTGAGTTACAGAAATGTACGCAGAGAACCAGGTAAAAGTCAATAAAAATCAGATTGTCTTCCTTTTTGTCCCCTGCTACAAACACAGGGGTATAAGAATGTATATGACATTTCAACTTACTAGAGCAGAAAATACACAAATTAGCATTGCTTCCACAATGCAAAATGACAAAGCAAAACTAAAACGATGCTACAGATTTTAAATGGATCTAAATAGTCACAGTTCCATAAAAGTCACAGGGATAAAGGTTGGAACCCAGTCATCTTCCATACAAAAATAGCAATGTTTTGATAGGCTAATAGTTATTAGAAATTCCACTGGCATGGAGTTGCTTTAATCTTCAAATCAAGCCATGTCTCAGAGGTGCTAGCTGGAAGACTGCCATTACTTTCAGCACCCTCTGCTGAAGGCACTACAGAACCAGTAATTAATGCAGAGGGCAGATTATGCACACGCAGTAGCACAAACATATTAAAAGTTCTGACTTCAGTAAGAAAAAAATGACTGCCTGTAGCTTGCCACCCATAGGGGCCATTCTACTATTTTTAAGTCAATTAGTTTAACTTCTCTCAAAAGTCAGCCCTCTCTATCCTTCTTAATCGTGACAAACAGTTTACTGTGGTTATTATTCTTTTAACAGCTCATTAGACCTGGAATTAACCAGTGCCAAAGAATCTAAAGGTCATTTATCATCAATGTCTCGAAATACCAAACAGAAGACAAAAGCCATCTAAAATATCCAGAAGGATTGCAATTACTGTAAATAGGATATATTAGAAAACTGAAACAGAAATCCAGCAGCACCTATATTTATTATAGGAGAGAAATTATTATTATTAGAGGGAAAATGGGAATCACTGTTTCCTGGCTCCTACAGGAGAAAACCCAAATTATATTTTCTTACCTTTTAAAACTGGAAACACATTCAAAATCCATTAGGATGATTCTCAGACACTGTATTGATGAGGAGCACTGATATGCCAATAGCAGGAAGCACCTGACCCACAGATACTTTGTGATGCAGTATCCTCTTACAAAAGCAGCATTTAAAAAGTGCCATATTCACTATTAAATGTGGTTGTTTTCCAGGACAATGACTGCACAGGTTCTAGTAAATATCCACAAAACCACCTATTTCATAATCACTCACTTGTATTGGTATTTCCAGAAATGCTGAATTATGATAAAAATTATCAGATGTATTTTAGGAAAAAAAAGTTAAGCATTCTGCACGAAAAATTATTAATTATATATAATTACAACATAGAAATTACCAGATAAACTCATCAATTCCTATAAGGAAGATGTCTCTAAATGTCTTTAGCTGAAACTAATTGAGTTGAATAGGAAAATAGTCTGAAAATATGAAGAATTTATCAGAGAATGACAAGCTTTTTATACAGTTTTGAACCATCTTATAGTTTCTATGCCATGGGCATAACACTTTTTCCTTAATTTTTTAAAAACACCTCTGCAGAAATACTACCATTACTTATATTTTACAGTGATTTTTCATAAGGGAAATAGTTTCACATTCGTGGATATATTTAGTACATAAAAAATACTTAAATATATATGCATTAGTCTGGTAAAAATAAATGAAATGGGTATTTAAAAAATGTGAAAATGAAAACAAATGGAAGTTCTTAAAGACATGGTGCAACAAAAATCCTGACAAAATAGATCAAGGAACATTGTCTATAGCCCACACCTGAGATGCTGCTAAAATGCAGCTATAAAGACAGGATAAAGACCCTTTTAGGCATAGATGCAGACTAGCTTTATCTGCTTTTTGTATCATGGATCCTGCCAAGAGGAGAAAGGAGAGCCAAGGGAAGAATTGCAAATGCCAACCCTGAGAACATAGAGTGGTCTCTCCCCTCAGTTAGCTGGAGCAGTGATAGCTCAGGGTCCACAGCCACCACGTGAAAAGCTGGCAGGGGGCTGAAGTGAAGCAGAAATTGTTCTCTCAGAATCTGGAGACCTTGGAAGATGTCACCATGTCCTGCTGAGGGCATCCTCTGCAGGTGAGGGGTGATTTACTGGCGAGTTCCTTTCAGTCATAAAGCACGATGTTTTTTGCTGAGGCTGGGATTTTACATTTTAAAATTTAGATTAGAAGCTAAGAAAAGTGATCAAGTTAATGAAGTTGACAACTTCCAGCTCCTCACCTGAGCACAGTAACTCATCCCTCCCAGCACTAGACACGTGTAAATGAAACAGTAACTGGCAGCACAAGAATCCTGTAACTTTTCTTCAGGCCCACTTATTATACAGCATCATAAGCCACTTAAAATGGAGCATTACAGAAACACTTGCATTTTTTTTCTATATGGACAAGTCAGAATCTATGTGGCAGGAGCTTCTAATCATTCCTGAACCTAGGCAGGTCAAAAAAGCAGTTTCATAAAAACATTAATGCTTTAATACTCTGAATTAGCGTGGAGAAGTCTCAATTAGTCAACTTTTTTCCTTAGGAAATCTCTCCTCTCTGTGTTTATTTTAATTAAATACCAAACAATGTCACTAAAACACATCCCTGGCACTGTGCACGAAGCAAGGTAGTTAAAACAATTTTTTTTCTCTTTGAGGATATAGAGACAAATGCACAGAGAAGGAGATAGCTCTTTTAAAATGCAGCACTGATATTCCCTACCTAACATAATAAATTGGAAAACACAAACACATCTAATGCATATTTATGAAAGGCAGCATTTAACTGCTCTGTAATATTGTGAATAAAACACCATGGAAGGTCTGTGCAGCTCATTCTGGAGGTAATTCTGCACGTACACAAGTGCAGAGGTGCACACACCTTTGATCAGGTGTTGGGTGTGAACCAACAAACCTCTTTGCTTGTTATGGAGCAATAATGAATGATGGCAAAGGTCCCTGTGTCACCACCTGCCCCTGCACCCAACTCTCCATGCTCAGCACCACACATAGATGAGACCATAAGTTTATACACCAACAGGTATAGTTGTATTATATATTTATATATAATATATATATTAA
>VXBI01008019.1:793680-820074 GCA_013397375.1 Toxostoma redivivum | reverse complement strand
TATTTTATATATATATTTAGTATTCCTTTTAACTTCATTTTTAAAAAGGAGCTTTTTGTTCTCAAAAACGGTTTGAAAAATCCACTTTTCAAGACAAGTAGCCTGAGACGTTTCACAGGGCTCAAGTGTTCAGCATTATTAATGTTCTATATGCTTTTTCATCGTGTCGTTACTAAATAAAATATCAGCAGAACCCTTCTAGAGCTCTGCAGATATATGAGGCAGTTGTTATAACTATATTTATATAGAACATTTCTGCCTTGCTGCTATAAACTATTCTCACCATAGTAGATTCTGATTCAGCACTTTCAGGTGTAAACTCATGCAAAAAGGAGAAAAAAAAAATTTTTACTAACTTCCTATGGAAACAGTAAGGAAAGTCATCCTTAATTAATGTGGGTGCAAACCCATTAATTTGGAAAGAGCACACATCCATACCTGAGAAATAGCTGTGCAGTGGTGCCAGCCAATATAATGAAAAAAAGTCAAACCCCTCTTTCCATAAGGAGTATAATTCGTAATAGGGATCGCCTGTGGTTAAACCAAAATTACTGCAAGAGTTGCAAAGACAGATACTATTCCCCATATATAAGTAGCTATACACTAATATGTTTATTTTAAATACAAAAATATCATGTATCTGTATTTACTATATTATATAAAATGTATTGTATTTTATACCATTTATATTTTATATAATAGAAAAGTATTGATATTTTTTGTATGTATAACATTCCACTCTGTCTTCCTAACTGCATATGCTTGAGGAAATGAAGATGATGGTTCTGAATAATCTCCAGTGGAGCTTTAGCTGGAGGAGGATGTACAGGGACTTAATGGTCAGAGCTGGTGACTGGAGATGGGGTGGAGTTCCAGTCTGGCCTGTCCTCCTGTGCAAGGGCATCTGGGAAGGATTTCCTTCCCTTCTGCTTCTCTGCTCCAGGATTTGAGCAACCTGGTCCAGGGGAAGGTGTCCCTGTCCACGGCAGCACAGGTTGGAATCAGGTGATCTTTAAAATCCCCTCCAACCCAAATATCCTGTGATTCTAAGAAATCCCAAATTCTGAATTTCTGAATTATTTTCCCTGAGTTTAGTTCAAACCAGTTTTTGAACAAAGGCAGCTCTGCCTTGAGCAGCAATCTCACTAATAGATGGCCACTGACCGTGGGCTCACATCCAAAGCATGTGAATTCTAGCTCTGAAACATAGGAGCTGGTTTTTTGCTACATCAAAACAGACTGAGGGTCCAGCATTCTTGTCAGTGCCAGATGCTTCAAAATCAGTTAGATTCATTTTTGCTGCTAGCAAGATTAATTCACAAACTAATCAACTCAGCTGAAACCATGACACTGGTGAGCCTGGCCAGATTTTGACTCTTACTGTACAATTTCCAGCATGAGAAGTAAGAAAGATTTCTTCTGACCACAACACATGATGCCCCAGAGCAAAAGTGATTTGAGAGAAGATTGGCATGCAGTAGTAATTTAATTTAAGCTGGTGTAACCAATTTGGGGTTTTGATCTTTGAGAATAAAATTAGAGGATAACATTTTCAGAAGTGCCCAGGCAACCTTTGCCCTTTGGGTCTGCTGGCTTTCAGCAGGTTAATACACTGAATCACCCAGGGATGTTTGAAAACTTTGCCAATACATTTGAATCTTTTGATGTAAACCAAGAAAGGCAGCCTGGCTTTGCCTGCGAGCTACATGGGGACTTGTTTGGAGGGAGCAGAAACAGCTTTTTGTTCCACCCGTGTCCCACACCAATTTTTCACAGCCAGCAGAGTAGCAGATGCTACATCTCCATAGCTTCATCCCACTGCATCAGGAAAAACATGGGAAATAGGAGTCTGCTGGAAGAATGGACAAGTCCCCAGTTTGTGATTATCTAGCCAGCTAAAGCAAACACACTCCCCCTTCCCAAATGTTCATGGGAACTTTCCCTGGGGCAGTCTAGTTTTTTGTTTTCCCAGCTCCTCTCCTGGCATGAAGAGCTTTCACCAGGCGCATTTCAGAGGCAGTGTCTCACTGTGAGGGTAACAAAAATGCATCAGAAATGAAAGGCAACTAATTTTGAACTTTGTTTTTAATTACTGATACTTCATTATTTATTTTTCACTCTGAACAGCTTATCAGGATGATCAATTCCTTAAACCACTAATTAAATAGTGGTGGTGTAATGTAACATTTCAGACTTTCTGTTCATTCTGTAGCCTCATCTCTTTGAGTCCTCATGTCTTGAAATTACAGGAATTTTTCTTTTATTCTCCCAGATTCTGTCCTCTGAGTTTTCATTTTACACGGAATGTTGAAATGACATACCCAGAACATCACCACGTATCACTCCTAGTTTGGAAAGTGCATTCCCAGGTTTGATGGATGGGATAAAGCTCTCTTCCAGGTGGGAATGTACTGCTAAGTCTGTGCAGATGGACTATTTTTTCCTGTGGTAGAGCATTATGAATATGGATATCCAGCTGTATTGCTTAGGTGTAATCAAGGAGGGAGATGCAAAAACACAGTGACAAGAAGGTCAATATGTTTTGCCTAATAACAAATTCTACTGTTGGTGCAGCTGAAGGGAAAGGCAAACATTGAGAGAAATATATTTCAATAATTAGTTCATTTTGAAAAATGTGATAATTGCATACACACAGAGTAGCCACCAGAGACCAATGGCAGAAGATATGTTGGTTGGAAATGCATTTAAAAAACAGATAAATACAGGGCAAATAGTGAAAAGATGTATTAAATGATGCACCAATTAAAAGAAATATGTAATTTATGTGCATCTAAATATTGCTAAAATTGGGAAAAGCCTGACACGTTCACACCCCTGGTTGCCATTATACTCACAGCCAGCCTGTGTATGCTGACATGTTAAATATTAAATGAGAAGCCAAAGCAAGCTCAGCACAGCCAACTGTTGGGATTGTGTGGCAAATGCCGTGGTGGACTGGCATGGTTTGACACTGGCCCAGTGCCAGGCACTCATGAGAGTCTCTCACTCACTCCCCTGCCACAGCTGGGCAAAGGAGGGAAAAGAAAAAAAAATTGCCAAAGGCATCATGAGTGAGATAAGAACCAGGAGAAATATTTCAAGGGCAAGACAGGCTCAACTTTAGTTGCAAAGTGAAATTAATTACTAACAGAATCAGAAGAGGATAATGAGAAGTAAAATAAGCCCTTAAAGCACCTTCCTCCCCCCAACACCTTTCACCTCCCCACCGACAGCTCAGGGAGATGGGGCCTGGGGTTTGGTCACTTCATCACCTGAGGTGTTCTTCTGCTGCTCCAGGAGAGGAGTCCTTCCCATGGGAGACAGTTCTCCATGATTTTCCCTGCCGTGGTTCCAATCTCATGAGCAGCAGTCCTCCCAAAACTGTGCAACGTGAGTCCTTCCCACAGGCACACAGCCTTCCCAAAAATGCTGTGATGTGGGTCTCTCTTTCCATGGGGTGCAGTCCTCCAAGGACAGGCTGCTCCAACCTGGAAGCAGGGACCCTTTCCCTCCACCGGGTCTTCCACTGGATCACAGGCTCCTCCAGGCATCCACCTGCTCCATCATGGGCACTTTCCCCATGGGCTGTGAGTGGATCTCTGCATCCCCCATGGATCCCCATGGGCTGTAGATGGATCTCTGCATGCCCTGTGGATCCCCACGGGCTGTGGATGGATCTCTGCATCCCCCATGGATCCCCAGGGACTGCAGGGGCACAGCTGCTTCACCATGGTCTCACCACAGCCTGCAGAGGAGTCTCACCTGTGGCACCTGGAGCATCTCCTCCCTCTCCTTCTCCACTGACCTTGGTGTCTCCATGTTGTTTCCCTCACATGTTCTCACCTCCTCCTCTTCTCTGACTAGAAGCCAAACCCACCATGACTTTGTTTTGATTTTCTTCCTAAATGTTATCACAGAGGCATTACCAACATCTGTAACTGGCCCAAGTTTGGCCAGCAGCATGTCCTTCTTCAGCACCATCAGGGATTGGCTCTGCTGGACATGGTGGAATCTTCCAGCACCCTCTCACAGGAGCCACCTCTGTGGCCCTCCTGCTACTTAAATCCAGGCAGTACCAAAGGAATGCATGAACCCACTGATGTGACCAGAAGTGCTCCTGGAATCAGCCTCATATTCCCTCTGCTATCGTTGAGATGCTGCCAGACAGCTCCAAGGCCTGTGGTGGGCACGGGGAGCTCAGTTCTACATCCTTCTCACTGGAGAATCACACCCAGCTGGGCAGGTTCCTACACAACAGAATTGGGTGGATGGGGCAGGAATTCCATTCCTGAGTGCCCATCACACACAGAGGGATATGGAGACTGTGCCACAGCCTTTGCATCAGGGCTGAACAGCACTGTGGCCACAGGGGAGGAGTGGGAGCCTTAAAAGCAAGGAAACAGCTTATTTGCCTTTCCCTGTGACTATTGCCACAACAGTAAAAACTGAGGCACTCCAAAGTACAAAAGAGCCACAAAAAGTCTCTTCTCCAAGCCTATAGAGCCAATGAGAATACCACCACAGGAGCAAAAGACACCACATTCCACATGTTATCAATTTCTATGCTGTATCTGAAACCTGATAGCCAAAAAATATGAAAAGACCCCATCAAAAGCTTAATCTCTTCCAAAACACCGAATGAATTAGCAGCATGACTGGCCTGCGTAAATCTCCATGCACCTTTATGCCCCAGTACACACAAAGTCTGTTTGGTAACTGCTGCAAAAGGTAAAATTTGTGACAGTGGTTTACAATAAATCAATTCATTGATCTTTCCACTTTTTAACCAATATATATCCCCATACAACTTCAATTAGCCCTGTGAACAAAGTGATACCTGGCAAACAGTACCATAAATGACTCTTTGATGTTGTCACATCCTAAGCCAAAGAACACAGGGGGTGTTTATTTTACTAGCTGGTTCACATTCCTAGGTATACTTTACAAGGAAAAAAGGCACTATTAACACCTTTGTCTAAGGGCTAATTCTATAGCTGTTAGAAACTCCCTAGTCCTTTCTTCCTAGAAAGAGATAAAGAGCCATGAGGAGGTGTCACCTGAAAAGCTTGCCACTGGAAGAGTTTTGGCAAATATGCTAACATCATAAAATAACACAAAATAAGACAATGCTAAGATGTTTTAGTCAGCAAATACCTAATGAAATGCAAAACTAAAACCCCAGTAAGAAACAAATGAACAAAACATCAAAAAACAACAAACAAAAAGCAAGCAAGCAACCAAAACCCCCCAAAAACCCACAACCCAACCAACCAAATGGCTGAATGAGGAGCATTTGAAATGATGAAAGGCAATGAAGCATGATAGGAGAATCCTGGATTCTGCCACTAAATCATTCCTGGAGAAAACAGTACTTAAGCATCCATCTCTTTTTTTCTGCAAACTCTCATAATAGCAATTTTATTGAGTTTGAAGTAAATCACTTAATATTCAAGAGATATAAACTTCCCTAATGGTGTGAAGTAATCCTATAAAATATCACAGTTGTAATCAATTACTCAAGCGAGGCAGAACAGCCAAGGACTGAACTGGGGAGAGATGGCAGTCCAACAAATGAAGTAAAATGTTCTATTGCTATTTCTAAAGTTCTTATGTTCTGGGCAAACAATGGCCCAGAAGGTCTAAAAGTTGGGACTTGACTTTGGAGGCTTTCACGCGAAAAGCTAAGCAAGCAAAGAAGTGATAAAGCCATGACCCAGCTTTTACAGTATTTGATCTATGTTGAGCACTCTCAAACTTGCTTCCTAAATCATACATGGTGATTGGTCCCAAGCCAACATTTCACAACATAAAGTAATTTGGAGCAATTTTTGAAAAAGCATTTAACTGTTAGAAATTCTTGACCTATATCCAGACTTTTGTCCTTTTTCTGCTTTGTTTGATCAAGTTTACTCCCAAGGAGCCTGAGACATCAGGGATCCCCATCAGAATCTGAGATGTCCTGGCTAGATTTTGAATTCTCCCCTCTCAAGCAAAATGCACTCTGGTATAGTTTAGCATTTGATTAAGTGTATCTTGCAAGATAATCATAATGCACTCAATAATTGATAGCATGCTATGCTAAATTTGTTAAAAGAAAAACAAGCAACTAAGGCATTAAACCCCACAATATACATTGAAAATGAATAAACAGAGAGAATAATTACCAGCATACTCTGCTAGTTATACTCCAAGTTTAATCAACCCAGGGGACAAAGTAACAGACATAGTATTTCACCCACACTTCAGAACCAGAATTTCTCCTCCAGTGCAGCATATTCTGCAAAACTCAGTACTGGTGAAAAGTGTAACCTTTCTGACTTTAAAGACTTGAGCTTGTTTTTTCAAAGCCCAACTCTCTTTTGGATTCCAGCTGAAACCGACCAGACCAGTCCCTTAGGTGCAGTTAATCAGTGGGGCTCCACCAAAATCAACAAATCTGTGCTCTTTAACAATAGTTTAAGAACTGACCCTATGTTATTTCCAAGCATACTGTCCTCAGTTGAGACTGCTGATATAATTATTTTGGTTCTGGCATCTGAAATATTTCATCAACAGCGACTTAATTAGGTTACTGCTGTAGAGTGTTGTAAACTCCCATAATTTTTGATGTTTGCTAAAACAATACATATTCTGCAGCTGAGTAAATATTTCTTTGAGGAACATAATGTAGGAATTGGTTCTCACTCCAGATGTAGATTGCATTTATAGAAATTTGCACTGTGGCTTTGATTTGAATTCTCTCATCCTCTGGTCTGTGACAACTGAATGCCTGTAGACTCACAGCTGTATCAGTAGTGATATTCCAATCTTCTCCAGTGCCTTCCTCTATTTAGTCCTTTACTCCCATAAATGAACTAAGCCACAATGATCCCCCTGGAGTAATAATTATTCTATTCATTTTACATATGGGAAATTTATGATGAGACAGCTGAAGCCACTTGCCAAGGTTGTGTGAGAAACCTGGAGTAAAGCTAGAGAGAAGTGCAATCAATACACAGGAAAAGTTCCAGTCTTATTGTACAGGAATAAATGTTTGCAGAATTCAAGCCACATTTTAAAAATATTGTTAGGCAGACAAGTATAATCCAATAAAGTAGAAAAAAAAAAGAAAAAAAAACCCATGTAATTTTGCTGAATGATAACTAAATGCTGTGCATATTTATTTGAGAAGTTTTGGAGTTTTTTTCTCTCCAGGAAATAATTTTCTTAAAAGTTTTCAGCTTATATATACATTGGAATTTCCCTCATGGGGGAAAAAGTATCCCTTGTTGAATTCAGCAATAAAATAGCACAAGAAATAATGATTGTTGGGGGAACTTGCTGGCATTCATTAACGGTATTGGCTCAGATGTGTGACATTTGCGGATTGCTGGAAAAACAAAAGGGTGTTTCAACTGACTTCCCTGACAGCAAAGGTAGACAAGTTTTGAGCTATTTTCATAATTCTGTTATCTGTTTTGACATGTTGAAGAGCAACAAAAGCATGCTTCACCAATTGCCCTGTAAGAAATAATATTTTGATGCTCAAATTGCATTTTTAAGTTAAATAGTGCAAAAAAATTGCATGCAGATCTTTAAGGGAATACTACAGGTCATCCAGCTCAAGTCAGACAATGTTTTCAAATAACAATGATTAAGCTGACAGTAAGACAAATAACTGCCCATGGCATCAATGGCTGCAGCAGCAGAATGAAATGCTGGGGGACCAAACAACCCTTGACTCTGGCAGGGCCCTGACTTCAGAGATGGATATTCGTGTTTGAGAATTGCTTCAGAAAGGACTACCCTGTCATTAGCCATACAGGTTTAGGCTCAGCCATTATAATGATGGCAGTGAAGATGCCAGTCAGGAAAATTTTGTCCTTCAGGAGAGGGGAAAAAACATGTCAAAACCTGTTTAAAACAATGGACTTTATCCTGTACCTTTAAGGAGCTTTTGGTTGGGATGCACTATGTCCATGTTCTAACAGAACAGAAGAAAATGACCACATCATTTATTTAAGGAGCAATGAGATAAAACAAAATGGAATTTCTAACAACTATCTTGCTCTGTTACACGTAAAAAAACCCCACTCTGTAGATCAGGCTGAAGTAAAAAATTCATTGAACATTTCAATTACTAGATAATATTCTCTATTTAGTATGGGACTGTCTCTTTTCCTAACTGACATTCTCTATTTCCAGTGGAAATACGAAAATTTATTGAAAATGGGGTTCTGGTCTTGTACATTTTCATATTTCAGAGGTCAATTTGCATACTAATCATGCTCCTCTTCTATATTCCACAAGTACATTCACAAAAATACGGTACAAATTGACAAGGCATTAACAGTTTCTATCCAAAATACAAATATATAAGCACTGTCAAGTTACAGCTTAAAGCAGAACTTTTTTTTCTGGCAATGCCAATTTGCAAATATGATAGTCACAGGACTCCTGGAATTCATGGAGCAGATAGGATTCAAAATTTGTAAAGTGGAGAAATAAAGATGCTAGACAACACTAGAAAATGGAATGGCACAGTAAGAAAAAGATGGGAGAGAAACAAGGAGGGGAAGGACGCATGTTCTACGGAGAGATGAAATGAAAGGGAATGGGATCAGAAACAAGGCTGATGCTAAGCACAGAAGAAAGTATCTTAGAAATAAAAGGGTTTTTTTGGCTGCTAAATTTTGCTGTTAGGCAGATCCAAATAATTTGCCAATACTATCTACTCCATAAATAACTACTTGCAAATATGTCCTTTCATTTTATGTATTTATTTTTACTAGCTCTTCCACTGGTGATAAACACTGACTTTGCTAATGCTCTCTTCTGACCAAAGGAAAAAAAAATTTACTCCTTCTTCAGAGATGAACAAAAAGACTAACTGCTCATAAAACACAAAAAAGAAAGCATTGCAGGAGAATTCCTGCATGACTGAAAATAAAACCTAAAATCACATCAAAATTGTTGGCCCAGAGTAATTTTCAGTGAACCACAACTGTTATTTCTCATGCCAGCTGGGAACATAAAAAGATTTTATTAATGCATGATTTCTGCATTTACCTCGTATTTCTAACTTGGAATAAATTAGAAACAGACTTAAAGGCCCCATTCCACAGGATGAAGTAAACAAATGTGTTTTACCATATATGCTTTTCAGAATGAATTAAAGTCATGTAGCATTTGCACAACTTGCTCACAGCAGACAGCTTTCATTCTGTACAAGAGGCTGTAAGAAGAACAGACAATGCAGAGAAGGCTGCACTTAACCTTCAAACAACAGGAGTCCCATCCACTTCTGCCTTCTCCCCACCACTGATGTGTCACTGCACTGAACAGCAAAGGAGCTAAGTAGATTTTTGAACAGTAAATCCACGTGTCTGTGACTGCCACCTGAAAATAGATCTTCTATTTGGCATTGTGTTGCCAGGCAAGAACACTGATATCCCAAAATTTAACAATAGTTTGAAGCAGGGAAAAAAAATGGGAATTTAAGTTTCATTCTCATTGCCATCAAAAGTGACATTGCTACCAAAAGTGATGCTGTAAACAGCAGCAGCACGTGCTTTGGGATGCAGAGGCTCTGGAAGGCTGGTGGCTGTACACAGCTGGTTCCATCTCATCCTGAAGTTTCTTCTCATGGCTTGCTCTCAGAAGGGCCCAGGGATCAACAGACCATATATGATATATTAACAACACCTAACCAGAAAAGCAGCTTCNTTTTTTTTTGTCTTTTCTAAGTTTAAGAGAAAGACTTAAAAAGAACTCTGCTATTCCCAAACCCGTCAGACTTTTTGTTTTCCCCAGAAGGAGAACACCAAATTCTGCTCCAAATTCAACCCCAGGGTTCTGAGGTTGAACAGGCAAGAATGAAAGTTGGGTCAAGATCAGGCTGAAGCCTTTGCTTTGAAGAGAGCCCAAAATATCCCTGCACATGATCCCTAGCCTACAGACCCACTATGAGACAAGTGCTGCATGAAAGCATAGCTCAGAACTGGAACAGCTGCTTTAAAATAACATCTGAATTGTTTCTGTGAATGAAAACAGCAGGTTATGCTACATCAACTACATTTGTCTCAATGCAGACTTTCAAAACATATCGGAGACTAAAGAATGATACCAACCTCTCACTGCAACCAAAAGCAGCCACTGCAGTTCATATGCACAGAAGATCTAGCTATCAATCAGGTAAATAACTTGAAAAAAATTTCACCATCAGAATGGAGTTTGGATTAAATATTTAGAGGTGAACTAACAAATCGTTACAATTCACACCATTTTGATATTTTTGCTGAACAGAACTTCACCATTCCAAAAGACCCCAAAAATTCAATAAAGTTGAACTAAACAATTTAAAAAAATAAACTCATCTTATAGCTGGGCCAGCACCACTAAAGCTAAACATTGTCTCTGGAATATTGTTTATTTGAAAAGAGAGGCTAAAAGCACCATTGATGCTCAATTCTTTTCCCATTTGGTGTGGTGGATACCTAAAATATCTTGCTCTCTAACAACTGTAAATAAAAGAGTACTCTTACTTCAGCTAAGCTTAAGAATTAGTTTAAACTCAAAATTTCCCCACTAATTTATAGTTTACCCAGGTACCTTAAGAATATACACAGTGAACAATATGTTGCTTATATGGCAGTTACTATTATGGGAAAAATGTATTGAAGAATTAATAATTCTGAGAAATAGTGGTGTTTGAAGTTAAATGCATAAGCAGTCCTTACAAAATGTATTTTCCAAGCTGTTTTTATGCAAATTTTTGCACTCATATGGGTGTTTTGTTGGCACAAGCACAGATTTCCATAAAGGATTTTTTAATAATCAGATTTACTATGTATTTATTTCTGTTTCATATCAGCTTTTAATATCAATTAAATAATCTAGCTGTACTGGTAAAAGACTTGGTTCATACTCTGGGGTGTGTCAGTGAGAATTATTAATTTATTGACAGCAATTGATGTTCCAAAGGAGACACACAACACACAATAAAGGTAAGAAAATGAAATAAAATAAGATAAAACATTAAATCTTGGGTTAGTTCCTCTGTGATAAATATATACGTAATTCTAAATGATTAATGAATTGGATCATACATATAAATCTCTTATTTCTTAAGTGGAGTGTCTGTTTAGGTACCAGATATATTGCATTTATGGATAAGGGGAAGGGTTGTACATCTTGTCGCCCACGCTGTTTCCAACCTGTTTTTTTATGGACAGAATTTCTAGCCATAACGAAAATAAGACACATCCCAAACAGAGAATAAAACTCCATCTATAAGCACAAATTGGAAGGAACAACAATCACCTATTTAGCAGGCATATCTTAAAGTTACTGAAGTCATGTGGTAAGCAAATCTTTTGAACAATCTTTCATTTGCTAGTCATCACTGACACTGGCAGGCTCCTAAGAGGGTTTAGCTCATCTGCCCATCAATATTTGAAGTATTGTGAAAGTCTAATGCCAGTCATTCTACAATTCATTCCAATCAATAGCAGCTCCTTTACATTTCGCAGGCAGCACGATTAGTCATGGAGAAAAGGAGATGGCATCCTGCAGGTGTACATAACCTTTTGACAGCCATGTACATTAAAACAACCTGCTCAGCATTGCAATTATCTTAGTGAAGTGCTGTCAATCAGAGAACATTTCTATATACAACCTGGGGGCAAGAGGAACAAGGAGGTTTGGGTACAAATTCTGGCTCCTGTTCAGGGCAGCACTTTAGCAAACCCCTGAGCTAAGCACTGAGGGTCTTTAAAGCCAGTGGACCATAAGCAAATGCTTAATTACAGAATTAACTATGTTCAGAATTGAGTCCAAACAGCTTAATCTTGCAGTAGATAAACACCATCAGCTGCCATTATATTGAAAGTTGCTAATGCTTGGTGCTGAGGTAACTGAAAAGTTTGGATGGCACATACCAGCTAGAATCCATGTCTCCAGCAATAAGGAAGAGAGGCAAATCTGTGCTAAGGCTGAAGATCAGTTGTTTCTCCTTTAAAACAAATTCAGCACTTTGGAATATGGTACATCCCTTTTTTTTTATCCCATGAACAAAGAGAAATTAATAACCTCGAGGTTATATTTATTTTTGTATATGTAGAATATATATTATTTCTTTAAACCTACAGAAGGATGAAAAACTCAGAAATCCAAAAAAAGGAAAAAAGGTTTAGGATGGCAAAGTACATTTGAAAACATTATTCTCTATGGCCTGGGTATGTTGTCTAGGGTGACTTCTGCAAGCAAAGTGGATTTTAAGTGTTTTAAGTGAATTCTAATGAAACACTCCTTTGCAGCCCTACTTTGCTTTTAGCAGCACTATTTCTTCCTTATTAGCATTCAAGTTTATTAATTACCCATTGCATGCCTAAATGTACTTTTGGGAAGTGATAATAGCAGCACATTCTGTGATGGAGGGAAGACTTTGTTGGCACTTAGGCACTTGAAATGTGTGAAGTGGTTTGAGGGTGAAGGAACTTGAGCCCTGGGTGAAAGTGTAAGTAGATTTCAGAATATCTGACAAGTGGGATTTAGAGCCACAAGTGTTAACAAGTGCACACTAATGCAGCTGAACGTCAAAACAGAAAGAAGATATGTCACTCTCAAAATGGCATATTATTTTTTTTAACTGCTTGAGACTTTAAGAATGCACACTTGATTGCTCATTAAAGCAGTTATTATCGTAGTTTCGTAAGCACATTACACTGCATCTTTGTGAGATTTTCTACCCAAGCCATTCAACTCTCTTTGTTTCCTGTTGCAAAATAACATTTAAATTACTTAAGAGACAATTGGTGCTGTCTGGTGACCAAAAGTTAAAAAAACAAGCAGAACTTCTAATGAATAAATTGTGAAAGCAATTTGAAAATTGCAGGGCTTAAAGAACATCACAAGTCTCATCTGAGGAAAAAAACATCTCAAAGAATACTATTTATCATTTGAAACATGGAAGGAAGGAAGGAAGGAAGGAAGGAAGGAAGGAAGGAAGGAAGTCTGATATCTTTACAGCTGACCAAGTGGACGAGATTCTCTTGTAAGAATAAATTGCACAATCACAGGAGCCCCAGCCTCAACCTTCAAAGCTCAAATGTTTCTTGTTGACAATTTTTGTACATTAGAGAGGCCAAAAATTTAGTGCACAAGAAATAGGCCCAGAAATCCACTTTTTAATGAGTATGTAAGCATCTTTCCCTCCTTCTTCATACATACTGATCATGCTATAAGTGCATTAAACCTCTGAGAAGTATCTACCCTAGTTTTAAAAATTAATCAAGGATTTTACCTAGAAAAATAATGACACTAATGAATTACATACCCAGTTCTTCATGCCTGACACATGTCAAAGACAATTCAAAGAAAAGGTAAGAAACAAGTGAAAGGAATCTGAGGATACTAATTTACAGAAGATGGTTTATATCTGTTTTCTCTCATGGACTTCTTGTTAATGATTTACCAATACCAATGAGGCCAGCAAGGGTCCTTCATTTTTATGTGCAAAAATTAGCTCTCAAATTACTGTGAAGTTTCAAAATACAAGAAACTTTTGCAATATGTTTATGTTTTGCTCCTAATAATGCAGAATTACTTTTCCACAGAATTGTACTATCTTGAGCACTCCTCTGAAATTCAACCATGGTGTTGAAATAGCTTTCCTGGTCAATAACAGGTTACAATTTCTCAGAAAACGGCATTCACACAGATGGCAAGAAATACAACATTTGCTTTTAGACTCCCAGTTTTTCAGCAATCTTAAGTACTGCAAACTTGGATTCACAAAGAATAAGACACTCAATTTTTCCTAATATTTCCCAAGGATATATAAAACAGGCAGTAGTATCATTAGGCCACCTGTCAAGTCCTTTGCAATGAAAAAGTTTAGTTGTTTCCTCTGTTGTACAAACTAAGATTACGCCAAAAATGATTTTTCATATTTATCTTCTTCATAAATACGTATTTTTATTTTTGTGATCTTACAGATTTTTAAGTTGCACAGAAATTAGAGGAAATCAAGTGCTAAGTCCAGTCCTGTAAGCTGACATAAAGCCACATGCTGAGTATGAATCCAGGGGTCTATAATATCTTCCTTAGCCCTTATTCTCAACAAGCCTTTATGGATACAGCTCTAGGCAGATTTGTAGTAGCTAAGGATTACTTGCTTACAAATTAATATTTACATTGCTTCTAAAGTTTTTACTACATTATCACTTTTATGTTGGAAAACAAATCACCAGCTAATTAAATTTAGAGACTGTAGTCACCCATTCTAGCACTGTCACTACTACACTCAGAATGACATCATCACATTATTAGTAAAAGTGTTATGTGAACTCTCTAATGTAATTATTTGAAACTATTAATGTGAATAAAGCTTTTCTATGTGTGTGTGATATCCCTCCAAAGGTTTGTTCATCCCTTTGCTGTTGCCAAGATGAGACATGGACATGACAGGCCCCCAGTTTGCACCATAATGGCACTGAGTTCCCATCCTCCTTGTTTCTGTGTTTCTGCTTTGATGCCTTGAGCATCAACCTTTCAAGATTCTCCCAACCATTCAATTTTTTGTCTTCCAGGAGCTGTTTATCAGGGCTGGTCTATTCCCTCTTGGCAGCAGTGTTCCCTCCAGCCTCCCCTTTTGCCTGTCCCACATCACTCTGCACAGCCAGCCCAGACACGGAGCTCAGTGTAGGGCAGTGAGGAACTGACCCATCATGAGACAGACACGACAAAAACTGAGCTTTCTCAACTCTCAGGCATGCAAAGCATCTGTCACAAGAGGCTGTACTGGCCAAATGGGCTTTCCCCTTGGTTGTAAAAGTGAGCTGTCTGTCAAAAGCAGAGATATTCTGTGAGGCATTCCCTGAAGAGCACTGGCTCCAACCCCAGCTGCAAAGAGCAAGGTGTCTACACTCAGCCAGTTCTTTTGCTTGGTAGTACATAAATCTGGGCAGCTGGCTTTGAAGGAATAAAGAAAACTTGCTCAGCTGCCATCTGCCTTTTTCTTTCTTTCTTTATGCCATGCACTGTACAACAATAGCAGTTTTCATGATCAGCTGCCCTCAGTCAGGCCTTAAACCTTTTCAGGTATCAGCCAACCTTCCATTTCACTTCCACAGGAACTGCAGCAGCCAGCAAAGCTACTGAAGCTTTTTACACCTTTACACCACCAGAAAGTGCATGTGTGTATTGGAAAGGATGCTGCATCCCACTGCCTGCTCCCCATCCCACTGCCCACAGCACAGCCAGTTCCCACATGGAGCTCTGATACCAACCAGACACACAGCAGGCAGTAGGTCAGAAATAGCCCCAGTTTGTCGTCTGCTTTGCCTCTGTGCACTTGTTTCCTTTTCAAAGCTCTTAAATTCAAGCAAGGAATTGAAACTTCAGGTGATTCTGTCAAACAAACCATTTAAGAACTTGTTACTGCATGTCATGATATTTATTCAGCAATGTTTCTCCAGCTCCTGCTTTGGGTAAATGAGACAGACTCCTACAGCTTCCCAACACAAACCCCAAACTCTTGCAAAGCATAGTTTTGCAATGACTGTAAACATACCATGATGTGGGGCTGTTCATCCATGGGAAAACCCTCCAATCCTTCTTGCCTGGAGGAACTTGTATTATAGAACCAGGGAATAATCAAAAGGGGTTTTTGCTGGTACCTGGGTTTGCCTTCTGTATGATAGTATCAGCTGTAGAGAAATTCACAGCACTTACAGGCATCTTTACCCTCCCTGGACATGAATACACACTAATAGCTTAAAAATTCTCATATCCTAGATAAACCTGAGCCCTTGAAGCATCCTTCTGTGCTCTTATCTATGGTCTGTAACGTGGCTGAAATCTGCCTCAAAGCAGGTACAACACATAACAATACATTCATGCTGCTTTTAAAAGTGGATTATGTGAATTTGGGAACAGGCTGGTGATGATGGGATGGTGGGCATGGCAGCTAAGCTCCTTCCCAGGGACTGGAGCTGACTCAGGCTGTGCTTCTAGGGAAGTTAGCTCTGCTACAATTGCACATCAAGAAAAGGAAAGTAACAATAAGCATATAATAAAAATGAGGAAAAGGTGGATTCTGCACCAATTCAAGTTCTCCATAATGGTGGCTTCAGTTAACAGTCCTAGGATGGTCACAAGTCCTAGGACTTGGTAGCCCACAAAGCAGGTTTAAAAAGCCTGGGGATGCCCAAAATCACACATTTAAACCCCAAGGCTGCCTCATACCTTCATCTCCCTAGGAAAAGCAAATTGCAGAGGGTGTGCTTTAGGGCATGGGGTCTCATCTCATTCCTTTGGCCCTGCATGCTCTAACTGGGAGCAACGCTGATTCCTTTTCTCCTGGGTAATTCAAATGAAGATGGAGAAATTGTTAAAAGATGAGAGGGATGGAGGGAATACATATGTGCTATTACCAAACTCCATTTAGCAGTAAAGAGATGAGTAAATCTGAAGGTTTTATGCATCTTTAAAGCCAGCCCTGGTGTCCTCCATAAGCCAACAGTGGTCTTTTAAACATAGTTTCAATATACTTGTACGTCACCTCTCTGTTGATTCATCTGAATCATTAATGTCACAATGAAGAAAACAGTCTTACTTCCTAGGTAATTACTGTATATCTATTAAAATGAATTAAGTCTCTATTGAAAAGGCTTGTTTGTTCCATATCCATCCTGCTAATGTGTATCTTTTCCTTCATTATATCTGGTAAACTGTCAAGCCTGCTATGCTGGGGAAATCAATAATTAAAGAGATTTACAGTAATTACTCCAATAACACACATTCTTGCCACTTAAAATACAAATTAAATCCGCTAAATTAAAATTTACTCTGTCAACAGACAAGGATCGGTATGTCAAGCACTAGCTCTCAAAGAGTTTCAGAAAGTCATTACATTGGGCAACAAGTCTCCTGCAGAAGATTTTACAGAGTATTTTATTTGCTCACTGGTGTTTATCGTCAGTGTGTTTCAAGAGATGAGATGTGAGTCAATAACAGAAGCACAGCAAGCAAGGAAAAGACCATGCTTTTCTCATACAGCACAAACAAATTAGTGACATTTGTGAGCAATTTCAGTGTAACTGACCTCCCTGCATCTGATCTGGTATTTACAGCAAATGCCTGCATGGATACATATACAATATGAATACAATTTTAAATATATAAACACAAATAAATACTTTCATGTATTTATTTGTAAGTGCACATTCACTGTTTTGATAACATGTATTTTCAGATGCATAAGATAACAGGCTTTTTTCTTATTTCAGGAGGGTGAACTGAATACAGGTAGTTTCATTATTTTATAACCCAAAAACTAATATTTTGGTGTATTCTAATAAAAAAAACCCAACGTGTACAAAAATACGGAGATAGGGCCATGCAGGCACGTTCTTCCCAAATTACATTAAATGCTTAAATTGCAATAGCTAACTTCACATTATTAATCTCCTAGTTATCGGGGAGACTGATGACAAATTTTTAGTAACATGGGTTCATGGATAGAAGAGTTGCACAGCTAAAATAAGAGACCCTGTCCTCTAACACCAACCCCAATTGCTTCCCTACTCTTGAGACACTTTCACCCTGACACAACATCATGGTAAAACTGATTTGGGATCAGAAGGGCTGATTTTCCTCTTTATCACTGCCATTCACCATTTCCCCAGGGCTGGAGTAAGGATCCCTGCAAGTGATCAGAAGGCATGTGGATATGGAATTTGGGAATATGGTTTAGTGGTGAGCACTGTGGTGCTGGATTAATGACTACACTCTCTGATTTTAGAGGCCTTTTCTACCCTTAAGGATTCTATGAGGATGGGGCAGGAGCCAGGAATAAGTGTCAAACTACTGCTTTGCTGGGTGGCAGAGAAAGAAATCATGACCTGACAATCATAAAACTGACATATCTGGAAGTCTTGCTGAAGGACTTGCTCCAGCACTGTTTTGCTTTAGGCCAAATTCTCTATCAAGACAGTCATTTTAATGGCTTAATATTTTCCTCTTACCTACCTCAGGCAAAACAGGTTTGTTTTTTTTTTTCTAGAAGGGGAAAAACTAAGCAGTCCTAAACCCCATCTGAAGTAGTAGCATAGGCAAAAATCCTGAAATTTACTTTTAAAAAAAGAAATAATCTGACATGAATATGCTAGATTCAAACCTAGTCTCAATTTAAGAATCACTTCTTCATTGTTTGTGATAGGTGTCTGTGCCCCACAGGTGGATATAACCAGCAAATCTCAATTTTGCAATTGTGCTGCAGTATATATTAACTTGATGTTGATTTTCCTGTTATCATATGCACAGAATAATTTTCTTTATTGGACATCACTAGTCAGGCTTGAGTGATGTAGCAGTGACTTCCAGGTTCCTGTTTGAAACTATGTTCCTCTCTGGAAAGGGCCCACGGAGTTATTAAGGCTTTTCTCTCATTTATATAAAAGATGAGATTCTCTCTTATATTTTTGTTCAGCTAAGCCACTGATATTCAATCTTTGCTGAGATAATCACTTGACATTTCACAAAATATCACAGTATTCTTCCTCACAAAATAAGCCTTGCTCACACTTTAGGTATAGGAAATGGATGTACTGGACCAGTGTCACTGAAAGATGGAAACCTTCAGCCTATGAACCTTTTTGGGAGGCAACCCCAACTCCTTATAGTCTTACTGACATGACTCCTGATCTTATTGACTGAACTTTCACCACTGATGACTGAATTAATTTCAAGGCCACACAGGCACATACAGGAATATTTTAGATATTGACATGAAAAAGCTTTAGGTGGGGTCAAGTGGGGCACAAGCAGAGAGAGCTGCTGTCTTATCGAAGAACCAGTCTGGGTTGAAATGGATCTTGAAGACCATCTCATTCCAGACCCCTTGCCATGGACAAGGACACATTCCACTAGAGCAGGTTGCTCAGAGCACCATCCATCCTGACCTTGAACATTTCCAGAGATGGGGGAAAGCACAGCTTCTCTGAGCAACTCGTGCCTCATCACCCCCACAATACGGGATTTCTTTCTAATACCCAAACCAAAACTACTCTCTTTCAGTTTGGAGCCATCTTCTCTGTACCCCTACCTTGGCTGTCCTGTGTGTTTCTGTTTTCACTCTGTGTTGGGCTGCTGCTCACACTTAAGAAGTTTTGACAGTGGTGAAACAATTCCATGGAAGAGCCTGAGCGTGATCTCTGCTGTCACTGAACCTGAAGGCAGTGCTCTGCATGAGGGTGAGTGAACTTGGGATGAGGGCACTCCACATGCTCAATGTACTTTCAATATCACACAGGTCAGGAAAGGTAAGAGGTGTGGAAGAGACCAGAGAGGGAGTGAAGTGTAATCACAAGTAGAAAAGGGGGAAAAAAACAGCAGCAAAAAGATCAGCTGTGAAAAAAGCTGCATCCACTGATGCTTAACATTGCTATCACATAGAGCACTGCTCCTGTATTTTGTATAATGCATACCTTTTTTTGCTTTGTATGCTTCTGTTTATATTTAACAAGACCTTTCATTCACCCTCTCTGCACCCAAGTAATAAAAATAAAAAGTCAGAAAGCAAGCCCCACTGGGACTCCAAGTTTAGACACTTTTGATGGCAGCAAAAAGAGACCAGCATCATCGTGGTCTCTTGACCTACATGGGAAGCACTGCTACTGTGCTGAGGCAGCACAGAAAAAGAGATTAAATGCTTTCCCTTGAAACAGCTGTGAAATCATGCAGACTCTGCTGTGTGCTAAGTGTACAGCTACTGCTGCTCTGGCAAACACTGGAGTGCTTTTCCCCCACGCATTGCTTCAGGAAATAAAAACTTAAAAATCCAAGAAAACACTTGAAATAGAGCTGAAGTTGATTTTTTTCTGCCTTTTCAGTTCTGATGCTGGATATGTGTTTGACATCTCCCTTGACTACATCTGTGTTCCTCTAATTCATTATTCTCAGCCAGATTTTAAACTAGGTGAATATTATTAATTAAGTGGATGTGGCAGCAGCTTCTGAACTGATGCCCTGCTTGTATTACATCTGGGAAATGGGATCGTATCAGCCTTCAAAAAATATAAATAGTGTGTGAGATTTGTAAGTTATGAATTATCCCTGCCTACTAAATTAACAACAGATAAATTAAGTACCCTTTTCCGCATATTCATCCAAAATGTGAAAAAAACCCCCAACCCAACAAACAACAAAACTATTAATCATGCCATTAGTTGCATGATTTTCAAAACAAAGCTGTACTTTCTGGACGTCTGATATTTCTGTCACATCATGCTACTTGCAAGCTGTCTGTCATTTTGGGTCATGCTCTCCCCAGACTGGAATCTCCCCTGCCCTCCCTGCTTATTCTCCACAGAATGGTCATTAGTTTAGGAAGGTGAGATATCAATTTTAAAACATTTAAAGTTAATATTTCTGGCAGAAACAGGTAAAGACAACAATTGTAGTTCATTAGCTCATTAGCTAATTACTACAGAGCTGGGAATAAACACGTTTGTCACTGATTTCCCCACTTTGTACTGAAATCTCAACCACTATCATTGAATGCTAGAGACTACAGTGCATCTCCTCTCTTTGGCTGAACTTTTTCCAGCAGCTTCTAAAAATACTATGAAAGCTATAACAAAAATGAGTATGCCTTGAAATATGGAGAATAGTAGAGAACGTAAAGTTTCTTATAAAAAAAATATTTCCAGATTTTTTGTGAACTTATTTAGGGTGTGGACTTTCCAGGTGCCAAATCAAACACTAAATATAAATATTTATTAAACATTATGATGATGCTGCAAGGCTTAACAAATACAAATATCTGACATGACATGCTCTCAGTTTTTTACACTGTTAAAGAAAACATTCATTTTTTTTATTACATCATGTTACTTATTTCAGTTGCAAAAAAAGAAAAGAATAATGGGTGCTCACAGAGGCACATCAAATTTATGCATTTTCAGATCCTGAGCTGCTGGTTAGGGCAGGTTCCCAATAAAGGGGATTTGTGGGGTGACAGCCTCCCCAGTCACAACATACAGTGGTAAAGACCAATGAAAGAAATTCTTTGTTCAAGGCAGTTCTTAAAAGCAATGGTTATAAAAAATGCAGTCTTACTTTTTTACATTATTAAGTGGTCCCTTCAAGCAGTGAGATGAAGCTGTAATTTTTGCTAATTAAGATATCATTATTACCTTATGCATACTGCTCAAAGGAGCTTGAAAATGTTAAGGTCTCTGAAGAGAATCCCCTACTCCTTCTGCCTACTCATTTTTTATATCTGCCTACACACCTTTTATATCACCAGTAAACACCTAGGATACATTCAGTCCTAGTGAGCAGCAGGCTTACACTGACTGTCCAATTTTTATAGTTAGGTGCATATTAGGATAATAGAGTTTGTCTGAAGCCAAATTAGAAATCAAATAAATGATAATATGACATGAAATAATTTTCAGTGTCTGATAGCTTAATAGTAAAGACCCACTTTAATGCTATGCCAACTCCATAATCCCAAAAATTGAATACATTGAAATTCATACCTCTTCTATTATATTTAGTTACTAACTTGCTAATATTATTCATCTGTTCAGTATTTTCCTAAAATCCTCTGCTTGGAACATGATATTATTTTATGATTGAAAAAGCAGCAAAACTAAAATGAGCAGCTGTTAACCTCAGCAATCACAGACCACATGCAACTATAAATGCATAAAGCACTCATTTTTCAAAAACTGCATTTTTTTTCCCCCTCTCCATTTGTTGAAATCCAAGTTCGGATACACCAAGATGTTGCCAATAAATCTAACACACACAGCAGAATGATCACTTAGCTCTAAGCAAATTGTTCATATTGCACATTACATCCCTGTTCATATTTATTTTACAGCTTTACATTTGGACATAGCCAATAACCTTCTCAGTAGTGTTAACTGCTCTGGTATTTATAAATCCAGATCAAGCAGGATGGACTGCAGTCAGAATCCACAGAACCACTGACACACCACCAGGCTTCACACTTCTACTATCAAATCCCTGCCAAGAATGTTACTTCCAAATGTCCATTATTGAATGATTATCCACTGTCAGAGTCACTCCCATGTAAGTCATTCTAAAATAAGTACTTGCCTCTCATTTTAAAGACTGATAAAAAAAATTGCTGATGAGAAACTAAAACACAGTGTGGAAAATGTCCACAAAAGAGGAGGAGGGAGGCAGATCACTCAGGACAGCAGCTGGAGGAAGGGGGCTGACCTTGCTCTGCATAAGAGGGTAAATGTAAACTGGGAGAGGAGAAAACCAGCTTAGACAGACTAGTGTCATTAAAACTGGATGAAAAACATGAGGTTGGAGGACAAGACTAGGACTCCATCTGGGCACGAAGACCATGAAGAGAGTTGGGAGCCTCACTAGCAAAGACTTGGCTTCATTAGGCTTCAGTATAAACAACGGGACAGGAATCAGGTTAGGGAACTGGGCAGTTTCTCCTACAGGGTGCCTGGAAAAACACTTTCAAAATTACCATTTCTTAATTTTTCACTGTTTTGCAACCAGGAAATATTGCTTCTCTATACACTTAGTGCCATTTTTACGTTTGTTACTAGAGATCTTCTGAATGCCATAATTACAGTGGAGCACATGCAACATCACGTTCTTTGTACCTACTCTCAAAGGATCAGTATTGAAATTGAATCTCCTTAAGATCATCAACCTTTTAGTTCAATGTATGTAATCTTTCCTAATATAAACTTATATGTAGGTTTTGTAACACAAAATTCCTTCAGGCACACACTAATGCTTTTTCCTCCTGGGCTAAATGGTTGGAATGAGCTGCTTTGAAAGATATCACCACGACATAAAACACTCTATCTGCCTCTTCCTTCACTGTCAGTGGGCAATATTATTTCATAAGCAATCTAGTTCTGGGCTGATGTTGCCCACAGTTAAAAAAAAACCAAAAAACTACAAAGCTAAAAGGCAATCTTTTCAAAACATACATTTTAAGCATCCCAAAAGGTCTAACCATATGTACAATGTCACATAAAAATAAATGGGAGTACTTCCCCACTACAAATTAAGTAGCTGATGGAAGCAGAGGAGAAACTGGCAGAAGAGTTCTGGCATCTTGGTAGAGATGTTTTTCCAGACTCTTAGCAAAAATTCCCCCTATTGGCACAGCTGTAATGGGCACACATGTCCATGGCCTCACAGAAATTGTAGCTTAATCCTGAGATTATCTAATGGCACCCCAGGGCTTTGACCTTGATCATCAATGCATTCAGGGACCATTTATATTTCAGGTGGCACTCATCCTCAAACAAGAAAAATAATTTTATGCCAATTCAGTGCTTCTCTGAAAGTAATTGCTTTGTAGATTTGCTCCACATTTTGTGAAAAAGATTCTCCTGAGAGTGGAGTCAACCCAGACCAGCCATGGACCACTCCACCACCTTAGGGGAGGAACTGCTCATCATCTCCTGGTATCATTCTTTGTTCTCTGGACACCCAAACCAGAATAGAGCAGCCCTGGTACTTCAGACCATTACCTTTTTTTTCCAGTACACTATTAAAATGACGAGGCTATGGCACACAGAGGCATCCAAAGGAAAGTTATGATCAGTGAATTTTCAGTTACCATCAGTGAATTTTCTAGCACAAAGACTTTTTCCCCAGAGAAAAGGAACAAAGTCAGAATATAAATACAACCAAATAATACATATTACCATTAATTTTCTAGCCTTAACAACTCTATGATTCTATACTTTCTCAGTAACTTCTACAGATGGATTTGTAACCAGAGCATCTGAAATGGCAAATTACAACTGAACTTTGAGAGTTCTCTTCCTTTATGATAATATACCTATCTTTGACCCCTTGCTTATCAATATAATATCTGCCTGCTTGCAACTGCATAGAAATAACTTAAAAAGCCAGAAATATCCTGATCCTGCTTTACTCAAATGTCTGCTGCAATTGAAAGGAGAGTCAGGAGTAGATGAAAACCTATTTTCACTAATGCAATAACAATAATTCCATAAACATATTAACAATTTCCTGCCTCACTCTTAATTTTATTTTCTCTCCATTATATTCATTTAGGAAGATAATGATAGCATTTTTTATTCTGTCTAATCTTTGTTAAGCATCCAGGCCAGGAGCAAGACAAATGAGATTGTTGGCATTTAGACAAAAAGGCAGATACTGTGGGATATAATTTAGGTATAACAAATTATTAGGCAGGTATGTACTTGTAATTGGTACTTAGTTCTGCAGGTTTATTACAAATATGGTACACATTTAATGGGTCCCACAACGTGCTTCATTCAAGCTATTACTTAAAAGAGTAAATACTACTCAGGCAACTTCAACAAGATTCAGGGCAAATCCTCAATGATAAAAACTTGCAGAAGCCAGTGCTGCATGAGGGATGGATCAATATGCTCAGTGCAATTTATGGTTTTTTTTGGTTTGTTCATTTATTTTTGATTGGTGTTTGTTTTGTTGGGTTTTGTTTGTTTGTTTGTTTTAACTTTATTACTTCAAATTAAATTTATCTCTAATTTAATTTGTAGAAAGTGGAGGCAAAGCATTAAACCAGCAGGATTTCAAATAAACCCTAATTATGTACAAGTGCAAATGAATCAACAGGGCTTGGACATGCAATTAGATAGCTAATTATTAATAATAATAAAAAAAAAAGATTACTCCAGATTGCTATACAGACTGTCAGGTCCTGCATTCAAAAAATATAGTATCATCTGAAGTGGCCAGGGTAGAAGCTTCTGCTATTTTTCTTGGGGTGTAAGTGATGGATGGAGTCACTAAGGGGATTGATAAGAGTCTGCCACAGTGGGAGGTGTTGATCTCAGGCTTTCCTGGCAGAAGCTTACAACAGAAATGGCACGACTGGGAGGTTGGTTAGAAACATCCTTAAGTTGTGGCTTTCTCCTGGGTGCTGAGAGCTGAACTTGGGCTCCCATGGGAGCAACAGAGATTGTAAGAACTGGGCAAGAAGGACCTTTACCTATTCCACCATTTCAGTATTCTCTTAGCTGAGGGATTTTAAATGAGGAGTTCCATTAAAATGAATGCAATTTTTATCAAAGAAACTTCTCCATGCAGTCTTTCCTGTATAAGTCTTATTCAGGTCTGTCCATAATTTTTTGAAAGCCTGATGTCTCTTACAAACACAGAAGCACCAGTCCAACAACCACCTAACAAGAGCAGAGCTGGGAGAAAGGGAAACCAGAGCTCCCCAGTAAAAATTTCCATCCCATGGCTGCTAAAGGAGCATAGAACTCACACAAAGAAAATAAAGAAGAAACCTTTTCTACACAAGCCACCAATCAGTACAATCTGATTACACCAAGATCATGATATAAACAGATTGGTGAAAAAAAAGATCTGAAAGAAGCAGGAACTTGCTAATGATATACCTCACAAGCTTCTCACTTGCTGATGTAAAGGAGATCTTAATCCTCCTAGAAAAATCACCAGTTTAATAAAAAGCTGTGTTTATATATTTTTAAAGCACTTTCCTGTTAATAATGTCTCCATGTTTCCAGATATTTTGGAGACTTTATATATCATGGCTCTGGTAGCAATTTAGAGAATGCAGCATAAATCCATCTGACATAAGTAATCTTTATGTACCAGGATTTTACCACGTAATATTTCCAGCTGCGTTCTTTCTGAAATGCTATTACTGCTTACAGAAATGCAAAACAAATCTGTCATTTACCTTTTTTTCCCCACTGTAACAAACACACAAAAAGAATAAAAAGACTGAAAGTATTTTACAGCATTCCTAATTCCCTTTGCCTAAAAGGAGATAAAGCAGTTTTCCAGAACAGCCCATGAATCAAACATCATCTGAAATGCAGATGGCAGCACTGCTCAGCATGAATTCATCCATGCCAGCCAACTTCCCTGCTGGACCACTCCATTCAATGGTGTGAGATTGGCTCAACTGGAGGATTCCGCTCATTCCTAGAGCTGCACATTAAAAATGGCAATAACAGCAAAAAGCATGAGCAGAGATGGGGTAGGAGAAGACAGGAGCCTTGGTTTAAGAGTAAATTTAGCCTGGCAATCTCAGGCAGCTGTGGCACGATTGGATTTGTCCTAAGTACTTTTAGATCCCATATGAGCAGTGTGAATGCGCTCAGGAGTGAGAAAGCCTAATGCTCTTACATGGCCTAGGTGGCACTCCATGTGCCTGACTCTCCTTCTGCCCTCTGGGATGTTTTTAAAAAGCACTCTCTGGATTTTCCTTGCATATATAACCTCTCACAACTCACCTGCTTTTTAAAGGTTGTGCTTTGAGGCAGCTAGCTACTCAAAACAAATAATATCCTACTATGTGAGCAGGATCAAAGCACTTCCTCTTTAAGCAGCACTTCCTTTTTT
>VXBI01008019.1:775995-793638 GCA_013397375.1 Toxostoma redivivum | reverse complement strand
AACACGCCCTCTTTTTTTTTTTTTTTTTTTTTTTTTCTTTTTCCAGGTATGCAGCACCATGGTTACTCTAACGACCACCTGAGATACTTTTCCCCTCAACAGCTCCTTCTGTTTCCCCTTTTTTTCTCACTCACATACTGCCAAATTATTTCTGTCTTCACAAAGCTTAACGTGGCTGTTAGACTAACTTCTGCTCTTATTCCAGTGTTCTGGGGACTCATATGATTTTTCATTTTTCAACAAAGGAACAAAGTCAAGCCATAGCAATTGCAGACATCAAAAACTGATTGACTAGGAAAATTCTTATAGTCAGGACCCACAAGGAGAAATTCCTGAAGTTGCTTAAACTTTATACAGACTAGATATATACACTGTATACCCAGTGTCCTATTCCTGCTGAGATCTTTGATTATTTAGGCAACAGTCTGTGTCAAAATCCATTTCAATAATACCCTAACTGGCACAGCAGCCTTCTCTCATTTAGTAGATTCAATCACTACTTGCTGATGGAAGGCAGAAATCACAGCTAAAAGACGCCATTTACAGTACATTTCTCCCATGACTGTAATGTTTTTATCACTTACAATCCTTTGGACAAGATTCCATATCCTGCTCAATGAAAAGGGAAAACAAATATGAGGCAGCAGCAACAGCTTTGTCACATCTTTACTGAACTCATTAATCAATATTTGTACCTTTAGTGAACCAAAAACTAGGCTGGACAGCAAAAAACCCCAGAACAATGCCTGCAGCCCTGGGCCTTTTTTCTCTCCAACACAAACAATATGCTTTTATTTCATATTGCTAGAAGTCACATCCATTATTAAATTATTCAAAATACTCCAGCATAATTCATATTTTATGAGCTCAGAGTAAAACCAGGTTAATTGGTTTGTGTCGGATTATAAATCTAATCTGGGTACTCAAAGCACTCAGGTCAGATTAGCAGTATTTCATTCTTTTCTAAGAAAAAATCCATTACATTGAAAAGTCCTGATCATGTATAGTTGAAAAGTGTGGGAAAACTGTCATTAAACGAATGAAAACACTTTCAAATAGTAAGACCCATCCAATCTTTGTTGCATGAGGGAAGAAACATATATAATCAAAAGTAATAAATTGCTTTACATATCTCTTTTCCCACCAAACAAAAAAAAACCAATCAACCTAAAAATATCTGGGAAACACTCGTTTATTACAGAAAACACTTTCAGAGTTCTTTGGGGTTATATACATTTCTGGCTGGGTAAGTAGGTTATCTGAACTAATTTTCTTTCCCTGCACATTCTGTATGCTGAACTGAGGAGGAAGGAGATGTGGTAGGCTTTTGCAGGGAGAAACATTTGATGGAAGAATTCCCTCTGATGTGTTTATCTGATGTGTTATTGACAACATTAGCTAATGACTATTCATTATATCAAGTGAACATCTTTACAGCTTGTTCCCCGCTCTGCTGAAAAGAGCACAACAGAGCTCTGCATGCAGGATACCCTGGGGCAGGATGTTCCTGTCCCCCAATCCCCCAGACAGCTGGTGCATGTGGGTGAGATAACCCAGGGAGGAAAGATGCACAACAGGGAGGTTACCTCTGGCACCAAGAGGGCGAGACCCCAGCTAAAAATAAATATCTTTGTCTGGAGAGCGAGATGTAGAGATAAAGATGAGATATCCATGACTGAAATACACTGCTTTGTGCTATAAAAGCAGCTACACGCATTTTCACAGAGACAGAAGCCTCCTGGAAACATGCTCCCTGGAAACGTGCAGGACTTCTCCCACCAAGTTTGGACACATCTCTGTGGATACTCTTCTGGAAATTCAGAGAAAGGACCATATGTATGACCCATCAGAAACTAGATGGTAAGATACATTGACTCCTAATCTATACCATTTCTTCACTAGCTGTAAAAATACAGTACCTCACTCAGCAGTGGTTTATCTACTAGCTGTGTTTCCTTTGTTTACCCTGTGTGTACTGAGTAATCTGTTAATGTCTTATGTCTGTTTTCCTTGGTCTATTCAATAAATAATTCATGTTGTAATAGGCCTAATTGGCCACTATTAATAACCTGAAAAGCAAGAGTGGATTTTGAGCCTCAAAAAAGTTACTATCCACTGCCAGAGGCCTGGGCAGAGACAGGGACCTTCCCAAACACTCCCCTCTCCATTCATAACATATCCTTTCTGGAAAGCCCCAAATAATCTTGTCTTCCCAGATAGTCTCCTCATTTCAATGGGAAAAGGCCCTGATGTTAAAAGGTGTTAAAACAATTTATCAGTCAATAAAATTTCATCTGTAGGCTCAAAACTAAGAACTCGTTTAGCAACGCTATTAAAACTCCATAATATTCAATCTGCAAAGATTGCTCTTCTTGTTACCATATATCTTCAATTTCCATGGCAAAAATATAAACAATACATAAAGGCCATGGATTTAATAATATTGAATAAGTATTTTATTAAAATTTAATAATTTAATAAATAAATACAATGGATTTAGGTCATACCTTCCAAGGACACTACCTGGCAGTAAAATGCAGAGCTGGATGCTGCCCTTCATTGAGCATGCACAGTGCCTGTGGTTTGTTTCCTTCAACCTCCCCTTCCCAACTTCATCTCAGCTCTGCTTTGCCCTTTTTGCAGCTGATTTCTTGCTTACCTATTACACTGCCTATGTCCTCTGCACTAAGGTTGTAGAAGCCACAAAAGAGATGTTTTAAAGAAATTTTCTTCAATGTTTCTTGCAAGGATGAGAAGTCCCTATTCACTCAGCATAAAAACTGAGTCTGTCTTTGAGGAACTGGAAAGACTGAAATTTCACAAGAAAATATCAGATTCTCATTATTGCTATGAACTTTATACAAACTCAGATTTAGATAAGCAATTAAACTACAAATAGCAATTATTGTCATCGGCTTTTCTACTCATACCTAAGGCAAAACTCGTTGGATCACTGATGATCCTCAGTATCCTCATCTCTTAACCTGACTTTCAATGACTAAACTTATTTATTCACATCATCAGAAGTCTCAGGGAATATAATTTATTACTCTGTCATCAACTGTACCTGACTTTCTATCATCTTCATAGACCAAGTAAAACAAATAATAAGTTCACATCAAAGGCTGATGGTCATGAAGGAACAGCCATTTCCAAACAGAATTCTCCATCATCACTTACACTGTTAATTTCCAGAAATGAAAAGAAGACCAAATACTTGAGGTGCAGCCACTCTTGCAGAAAGGAAACAAAAGGAGGATCTTGTCACCCTTGCATTTTGGTAATGCCGGATGAAAGCAGACAAGCACCCAGGAATAGCCAACTCTACACCCTGTGTTTGCTGTAAGTAAATAATGGACCTGCAGACACGACACGCCAAAATCAGTAAGTGCATCTGTAGGGATTCTATAATTTACCCTGCTGCAAGACTGAGAGCACAGGGCAACTGGTTATCTACAAAGGGTATGATTACCCAGCATGGAAAGGAATTTCATGACCTTGCAATACCATCTATTTGATAACCGCTTGCTCTGTGTGTTCAACAAACAGTACAGGGCTGTATGCTACACCTTGGAGTTAATAAGCAGTTTCTCCAGGAAATCTCCTCCAAAGCAGCAAGTGACTAGACATTTCTACGCATACAGTTGACCTCTACATAACAGTAAATTCTCAGGTGGTATCCAAAAATGATAGACCCATCTGTAAAATCATTCTTTCATCAATTTAAATGTTTGACAGCATCCAGCAGATTTAACTTCCACCTAAGGAGAGATATAGTAACTTGCCCCCTTTTCAGCAATCTGAAATTTGAAGGTGAACACAGATTAATTATCTCTTTTCTTAAGCCATTGCCATTTTTAAGATAGAGCTTAAGCTATCTAGCAGAGAACATGCCTATAAAGTAAGAATTAAACAAACTCAGAATTGAGTAGATGCTTTATTTGAGATCAAAAGATAGGCAGGTGTCAAAATTCATCTTTGATAACACACCATCCATCAGCTTTGATTCTCCTCCTAAAGTATATTTTTCTTTCCTGTGCTACAGTAATGACTTTTCACGCAACATACAATGCCACACTTTATATTCTCCTATAAAGGTGATTTTCATTCTTGTTTCTAAACTTGTAATCCAATCTTAACTCAAGCTTTGCATTTTTGATAAAGTAAATAATATAAAAATATAACTGGCAAAAATGCATTATTTCCTATTTTAGACTCCCCAGTGATTACTAGCAAAAGTCTCTGTATACCCCATTAAGAAGCATTATGCTTCTATATACAAACTTTCCTCCTAATGGCTTGTTCTTTCAGAATAAGATTACCTCATTAGCATGGTGGAATGAGTTTGGGTAAATGAATGGTACCTATATTGTCAGTAAAGATGAAATGCTATTACATACATACTTCTCTAGGGAGATTCAAGTAAGATTTAAATCAATTCATGGCACAGTTTTTATTATATAAGAAGGGGAAGAAAACTGGTACATTTGGTTTGAGCTGACCTTCCCTCAGGACACAAAACTATTGATCCTGTTTTCTCCAGCATCTGCTAGATGTCATGGTAAATGCAATTAAATATGTGGTATGCTGTAATTCTCATTTGTCATGCTTTCCTGCAGGTAGAAAGAACCTTTCAAAATTCTAATATTTTACCCTTATAGTATGCGAGCCCAGTGTCAAGTAACAACAGCTGGACCTTACTAATCAGGAGATAAGTTCACTTTACATTCCCTTCTGAACTCAGACCTGTGATGTTTCTCTAATGAAGAGGTGCAAATTCCTCTTTTCTTCATCATCTGATTTCTTCCTGCTGTATAGGGCACCATCTACTACATATATAACATCACAACAGAGCAATTTAAATAAACAAAGCACTTTAACACAGAGAAGTGGCTGCTATTAATATCTTGGAAGAATACCTAGATTCACTAATATTTCATATGGTGCCTTTCTGGATAGAGACTTGGTATCACAGATCCAACTGTTTTTAAATGCAAAGTTTGCTTCACTAACCAATTCAGTGATGTGTGCATTATATAGATAACAGCTGGTCTTTTATCTGGGTTCCAAACAGAGATCATGCACCAGATAACTTCATTATTAGCCAACAATATCACACTGAGCTTTCTATCTTTTTTGCACAGATGAAAGACTGAGACCTGTGCTATATACCCATGGCATTCAGAGACCATAACCTCCACTCATTCATGTATCTCACTCACTTCTTAATATTTGGCAGCCATACAGTCCTGAATATACTGAAAATCACCCTATGCTTTTCCTGTGCCAGCCACTTCATCACAAATTAATAAGAAAAGTTTTTATTAAAATATCTGTGTTCGTGTTTNTTGATAGAATTTTGAAGTCATTCACACAACATTAGAAAATCAAGTCAATAGGAGGAAGCTTTAGAAGGTTCAGAGTCTGGTCAGTTTTTGAAAGAGTTATTAGTCATTGTGAAGAACTGGAGCTTAGAAAAGTGTTTCAAATTTAAAAAGTAAGTTTTTTGGTCTCTGTAACACACGTATCACTTGCATGAAGGTTTTAGTAATATCTTCATCAATTTATAACTGCAGTAATTACAAAGCAATTGCTTTTACAGGTGATTTGCTTAAGATTTTGACTAAAAACATGCCAAATAACTCCTCCTGAAAGTCTCCAGCCTCAGAAATTTCTTTAGAGAAGGTCTGTTCTTTGGTACCACCATGTGCCACAGCATTATAAGCCAAAAAAACAAACTCCACACTACTAAACCAAAGCAACCCACCTATGAAATTTCATCAGGAACTCAATCTGCATTTCTGTGAGCACTGGAATAAAGGTGGAAAAGCCTGGCCACATAAGTGGCATAAGGAACCTTCAAAACCACACTGACTTGCTCTAGGTCAACCTTCAAGTAAAACACTGGAATTCTTTCATAGCAGGAGCTGTTATTCACAACAGCTTTGCTCAACTTCAGGATGAACTTTCAGAGAGATTTACCTATAGAGAAAAATTTACATATTTACTTATAGAGAAAAAAAAAGCCAGACTTCAAAATAAAAATTCCAGTTCCCAGACATGCTGGATTTTAAGATACAACTTTCCTTCATATTTTAATAGGACCTCAGATTGATTTAAATCTCAGACAGTCTGCTGAATGACAGCACATGAAGTACAGCACCACATAGTAGGAATAAAGCTCTGACACTGAGCAATCTGTAACGTAAAAACTCTCAGATTTTGCAGGTTTATACTAAATCTTCAGCCTAAATTACTTTGTTCATCAGAGCTACAGAGAGATTAATATGGCCTTAGAGCCCTGGAGCCAACTTAATTGGCTACTACAATCTATTCTGACTAGTTAAATGTTTTTTTGGTAGATCTTTTTCTTTTCCCATCCCTTGCAGATGCTCAGACCACCATAGGAACCTGAGAAGAATGACTTCTTCTGCCAATCCAAAGTGCAGAAAGCCCCTGCATTTCTTTTGGTGGAGATGAAAATCAGAACTCATCATTATTAGGAAGAAATGCTTCAGTATGAAAGTGGGGAGACACTGGCACAGGTTGCCCAGTGAAGCTGTGGAAATCCTTGGAAGTGTTCATGGCCAGGTTGGACAGGGCTTTGAGTAGCCTGGTCTGGTGGAAGGTGTCCCCACACGTGGTAGAAGGGTTGGAACCAACTGAGCTTTAAGATCCTTTCCAACCCAAGACATTCTAGGATTGTATTTGAGGAAATGTCTCCATCAACTGAAAATGTTTCCATCTTAACTCCATTAAGACTTATCCCATTTTCCATTATTTTTTGGGGCAAAGACACAAAAGAAGTTGGATAAAATTACTCCTTTTGGAGAAGGGTTGCAAGTAAGTCCTTGTGGTGAAGGGGCAGCTGATTTTATCCATCCAAGGAGATCAATGCAATGACCATACTCTAATATATGTGCTAGAACTAATTGTCTCATATAAGGAGCCATCCTTCCATCTTCTCTTCTTTTGCAGCAAAAATGTTGGAGGATTTGGGACATTTTGAGCATACATTGGAGCAACTGCTTGCTAGTCACACAGGTTCTGAGATGCAAATTGAATATGATGGAGTAGCCCCTAACCCAAGAAAGCTCTTTAATGTGTTCTTTATTCCCCAGTGGCAATCCAAGTAGTTCAGTTTCAGTGAGTTTCACTTCACTACGAAACCACATCTATTTCAAAGTATTCCAAAATACTCAAAGTGCCTTCATGGATCTGTATTTTGCTTTGCAAGGGGTTGGGGAGTTTTTTCCTTTGCTGATTGCACAGCTCAGAAGAAGGAGGAAAACCTCTGGACTGAATATGATGGCCAGCAACTTTGCACGTAGAAAAACACAACTTGCTCTCTGCTGCTCAAAATGAGTTTTCAAAAGAAGTGAAAAGACTGGGAAAAGATGGTTTGGTATGAAACATTAAGGTTTTATTTTCAGTCACCAAGCTGAGTTTTTGACAGAAGAGGGAAAGGGTAGACTAGCAGCTCCCAAAGTGAGAAACAAGAGAGAAACTCCCCAGGACAGCTAACTTTCTGTTTAAGTACAAAACCAGACTTGGCTGTAATGTCTGGGGATCCCGATCAAAGCAGGTCATCTGCCTTTGCCAAACAGACCATCTGATCTCCATTTTACATCAATAATAGATGAACTGACAAACCAGCCACAAGTCTAACATAATAAAGGCCAAAAGCTGTCAGCCTACAATGAACGTACCTTGAGGCTACAAGAATATAATCTTTGAGTGTTTTCTGGCATTACTTGATCTGTCTCACCCAATTAATACTAACATACTAACCAGCTAATACAAGGACTTCAAGGATTTGTTGCCCATCATCATGATGGTGATGAAGCATTCAGCACAAGATAAGAGTTGTAAGGTGCTTTTGTTCTGGTTTTAGAAATATATTCAGTGAAGTGAAATTCCAGTATTATGTTGCAATATACTTTTTATTAGGTGGAGGCTTATGAATTCTTCTCCAGAATCCTGTGGCTCAAAGCTTCTTAAAAATGTTATTAAAAAAATATCAAAAACTCACCTGCCATTCAACATCTTTTAGGAAAATCAGTTTCAGGTATACACACACACACATATATATATGTGTGCATAAAAGAATATACCTATAAATATGCATTCAATATGTATTCCAATGGTTTATAATTCCAATATTTCTATCAGCACTAATGCAAATAAGACATTCTAAACAGATTCTTTCTGGAAAGCAAAAGATCTTTTTTCTGCAGAGAATGTGAGATTTTCAAACTTCTCCAGAAACATGCATGCTAGACTGGCATAAAGGTTCATTTACCTTGATGAAAAACAGGATAGGGAAATTTAAGCAGAGCCTCCATACACTCCCCAGGCTAAATAGCTTCTCTAAAGCTTTTATCTAGACTGAACTCCCAGTGGGAGTGTCAACATACCTTGATCTCTTTGTACTCCATTCCCCATCTATAAAATGGGGATTAGCCTATGCCAAAAAGGTGCTCTGCAATATATTAGAGTGCATCAGGTTCTTCAATCACATGAACCATAAATTCCTGAGTACCACTGCAAATAAGCTCACCTGAGGCTTGGGCTTTAATTCAGTATTGTATTTTAACATCTCTTTTTGAAACACAAAATCTTCTCTGCAGAATCTGAACAAAAATAATCTCCTGAACTAGCTGCAATCTCAGCATAGTAATTACTCTATTTTTTAATACGCTGATTTTAAAAAGCACACTTACTGAGAAAGAAAATATGTGATTCCCTGCATTTGGCAATATCATGAACTAAAAAATAGTGGTAAGATGTCTACAAATGCATTTTAAGGCTGGAAAACAACATATTCCAGAGAAGGTCATATTATTATTTTGCATATATTTAGACATTGGATCTAAAGATTTGTCATAAATGTTCTTAACTGCCAGTTAACCTTGGATTTAAACAGGCAGCCCCTGCCTGACATTTAATTAGTAACCCAATTAAATATTTTGCTGTTCTCAGCTTATTTTATCATTTAGAAGCAACAGAAAGAAATCGAGACAGACTTCCACGAGGAAGAATTTACAAGTGTCTTTATTAGCTGTTAGATAGTCATTCTGGCAGTGTAATGAGATAAGGACTTGGACCATTTCCTTAATACTGAGATGTTTGTCTTAGATCCTTAAAACCATTCCCAGGGATTCTTTCAGTAGTTTTATGAGAATGACACAAAAAGAGAAGTATTAACGTTTTATGTACTGGGCGTAATACCACTACAATATTAGCACATGGTTCTCTGCCAAGGCAGGATAGAAAGATGTCCATGGGGACAATGGGCTGTAGTGAATGGACAGTGAGAACTAAAGCAGTGATCTGTAGAATTTTGTATCTTCTCTTAGTTGAATTTTACCCACCCTACAATGATTTCACCATTAGCTACTTAAATGTTGTGAAGTTGTTAAAGCACCTGGTCATGGTGGTTTTATTATGTTTATTATGCAGTTAACCAGTAATTCTGTGTATCTGAAAAATTTTTAAGCTCATTTCCCTCTTCCCAGCCCAGCAGATGCTGGGGTTTTTCATCCAGCTGTTCTCTTTTGAGGTAACTTTTCCATGGGGTTTTGGTTCTGGAAAGATGCTCCCATAGAAAAAAAAGGTTTCTGGAAGTTAAAACTTTTATGGAGAAGTAATTAAGAAGGTGATGATGCAATCCCCAGGTGTCTGCCTGTCACCTGTTATTCAGACAGTCTTGAGAATCACTGCATGCAAATGAGCAAAATGAAGCCTAATTCCATTAAATCTCTCAAATTGTTACTGTTTTGTACTATGCCTTTATATTATCCTTTATATGGATTCCATCAGGGCTGCCCCAAAATGTAGCAAAAATCAGAGACTTCCAGGAACTGAAACCCCTCTGCATTTTTAGGTTAATGGGGCAAACTGAAGTTCCCCAAGTCAACTCAGAAAATCCAGAAGGCTGCATCACCAGTTTTACTCTTAGTGTGCATCAAATATGTTCACATGACAGTCAAAGCAAAGTAGGTAATACTCTGTTTTAAATCCCACCTTGAATTACTGCACACAATCATCCTGTGCTGACCAACCTGATTAAGGGAACTGAAATCAATAATCCTCTCTTGCTAGTATGGATCTGGGATCTGAGACTGATGTGTATCTTCAGCAGGAAGGAAATCCAGGCAGGAAAACTTTGTACTCAGTACCACTAGCTTCAGGTTTTATTGATGCCATTGTATTTATTTAGAAATCCAAAAGAATTTTCTTTTTTTTTAATAACTTAATTATGGAATTGTTGAGGCAACAGCCTGAAATGTCATCAGTAAAAGTCTCTTCTAAGGGTGTCTTATTAGAAGATCTGTTTATAGATTTTTGGAAATAATTTATCGTTCTTTAAATCAATTTGAAAGTGACTAGCACATAATTTTCTATTTGTAGTAATTGCAAGTAAAGAGCAATATTAGGATGAGATGATTATAAATAAAGCTTGTTGAGCAGCATATTGACATTATTTTATAAAGCCTAAGTTGTGCCAAGTTAATAATGGAACTTGGACCACGGGTAATGAAAGAGTTTTGATTAACCCTTGCTGTACTAAAAGCTGAAGACCTTTTCTATTTCATTAAAAAGTACTATGCTACACCAGTATTTATATAATTCTTTTGTTGGTGGTCAAGGAATTAACAAATATCTGGAATACACCTTTTAAAAGATCATTAACACATTTAAGCTACTTCTGTCTTGGAAGTGATGTGATGTATCTGATCTACTGTGGTATAAAACTGGAGGGGCTGTCACATACAGTACCCAAGTAGTTTGAAGGGAAAAATATTTCCAGCTGCACCATACAACAGCTTCCAAATGACCCAGAATAAATTTAGTAAATGATCTTTTCATGAGAAAGGGGCTAAGCTGTATCACAAAATTGAAGAAAAGCCAATGAATCTACACTAAAACTAGGATTTTAAATTTATTATTGAGTATTTGACAACTGGATTTTCTGAATTATGAGCTCTGTCCTCCAATTACTGAACGAACTCCTTTTCCTTTCTGTATCTCAAGCAGTAATAAAGTTCTGAGTTTGAGTGGAAGAGTTTTGTTTGATGAGCTTTTCTGTTTCCAACACCAACTAATACTTACTATGCTTTGGGCACATTCCAACAGGTAAGTGGCTAGGTGACAGTAAATTCACCTACACAAGTTAATAAAATCTGAGAAAAGCACAAGGGGACCAGCACTGAAATGAGCAGAAGTGGTGCAGAAATACCTCAGGAGATTCACAGCACTGCAGCACTTCAGTCACAGCCCAGGGAAGTTCTGGCTGTCAGATTTCCATGTGGGTCAAACACTGACTGCAGTCTTTAACGATAAATTTTGACTTCATATTGGTGGTCCATGCACACACCTCCTTTGCCTACCAGGCATATTTACAATCTACAATTGAGTTGCAAAACCAGTAAATTACTTTCTTCTCATCATTTAGTTTCTCATATTTGCACAGTGACACACACCTGCCATTCCCAGTCCTGCCCCTTGCTCCAGTGCTGTTGCCCGAACTTTCCTCCCTTTCTCAGATACTTCCTGCAGATCAACAGAGCTCACTTATAATTCCAGCTCTCAGAGGAAAAATATCTTCAATTCCAAACTAAGGTATCTATTACATGACTTAAATAATTCTTCCTTAGCTATCATTATCTATTAAGCCTTAACTTATATTATTCCAAACTTCTATTTCCAGAAACCGGAAAATAAACTCACTGATTTTCTAGAACTTTTACTCCATCTTCCTCCTGCTTACTTAAGACTTCATCTTTTCCTTTCCTTTTTCTTTGAGGTGGGAGCAAAAGAGGGCAGGCAGCCTGTCAGCCCCTGCCATGTGTTTTTGGTTTCTGAAGCTTTTCTCTGTTCACCAGGCACCGTGTGAACTATGAAACCCCAAGGCAGCAGCTGCCATATCTAGAGAACATCCTTCTCCAGCACACATGTACAACAAGTCTCCAAGTCCACTGGAGTAATGAAAAAAAACTTGAGCAGGTTTTGTGCCATGCCCTCTAATATTTAAAGTCATGGTACATTTTCCTATTTGTCTTCTATGATTATTAAGAAAGAAGCAGTATCACGTGCTGGTTCACAAGGCTAAAAGATGCACAGGGAGGAAATACTAACTCTATCTTATCTGCTGCAAAACCAGCATTTTTACCCTTAGTTCCTCACTAAAGGTGAGGAATATTCATTAAAACAGAAACTCTCTGTACTCTGTACACACAGAATTGACATACAGATGAGTTTCCAACACAGTTGAGACTGGCAAGGATGTGGTCTCTGTCCCCACCCATCTGCCAATATCAAAAGGAATCTTCCATATTTTAATTTTAATTAAAAACTTTGAACAGTCCACATGCTTATTCCAAAACTCTTTTAAAGTACAAGGAAATTTATCTTCAAGGGTTATTTGTTTTCTAAACACTCCATAATAATGAAAAGTAACATAAATCTACGCACGCAATTAAAGTTCCCTGACAAAGAAAATAAAAATAAATAGCTAATTTTTAAAGGGTTACCATTTCTAGCTGGCCTGATTTCTAAATGGTGCTTGCACCACAGATGCATTTCATTATCTAAATTTGGGCACAGAAAATCTCCTGGGCTGTTCCCAGGAACCAGCTGGCTCATGGGGCCTGTAGTGCTCCATTGTGTGACTTTCTTTGAGAGCCTTGAGAAACATTTCTCAGTGCTCAGATTTCTCCTCTTTCTTCCTAATTATCACAGAGATACTAAAGCTAAGTCATGGTCCTTAATGTTAAGGATACTTGAAGTTATAATGGTTCCATGATAACAAATTATTTTTTGAGGAAATAGCAATGCTGTCACAAACAGACACCTTTAACTATATTTGGAACACCTTGTAGGTACTGAGGAATTTAAAAGAAATTGAGACAGTCTAAAATAAGCATAAAAAGAAAGTAAATTATTATCCAACATCAAATGCAATGGACAAGAGATTTTACCCAGCATTTGCTTACACTGCAGTTCTTTAGGTCAATTTTGCACCTATATACTATTGACACCATTAACTTTAGGAACAGGCAAGATAAAAATGACATTTAATGTATATTTAAAAAGAATAAATTAGGCATTTGGATTAATTAACCATTTTCTAAGCACCTGCTTGCAAGGGATTGACCAAAAACCATTTTAAGTCAGACAGTGCCAAGAAATACTGCTAGTCTCTTTTGGGATATACTTGATAAACAACTTGTCAGATGTCACAGTCAATAAGATATCTTTCATTTTAATATGTTACACACTAGTGTTTTCAAATGTAATCTTTTACTACCTCTTTGGAAAGAGACTTTACAGAGGTAGCATTACACCACAATGCAGAAACCAGAATAAACGTGGTCTGCAGATCCAGCTGAAATGAAAACAGTGGCAAAAATATCCTTTAAAAAAAAGCAATGTGGAAGTCCATCCACAAAAAAAAAATACTCATTACCTTATTGTCTTTGAGAGGAACAGTAAGTCTGCATACATGAAGCTAATGGAAGGATTGCTCAATTTATCCAAGCAGAAGTGCTTCTAAAGCCTTGATAGAAAGTGCAGATTCTCATTAAACATTGTGAGCTGCTCACAGGCAAATGGGCATAACTTTCTCCCATGGGATAATGCAGCAGATGATCAAAGACAAGCAATGGAGAATAAAACTGGCTAATATGACAGTCAAGGCTGGAAGGATTTGCTGAGATAAGAAATGGTTCTCAGCGTTCTGGCAAGTGTATTGTTGTCAGGTGATCTGAAATTTCCATTTACAGAGAGTTTCACTGCTCTTTATTATTTCCAGAATTAGCATATCAGAAGATGAAGCCTGGAGCTTTATGGGGTTTTTTTGCTTATTAACTACTCAAAAGCACATGTTTCTATACCTTTTGATTTAGAATACAAAGAAAAAACGAAGAATACAATTCTATCTGTTTTTCAAATTTCTTGTTTCCCTGAAAAATACTTACAGGCTATCTTGGCTGATGAAATTACATAAACTCTGCTCAGATCATCAGAGACAGTGCAATGGTCAACACCAGGTAAATTTAATTTCACAACTAATATTACACAGTGGATTTCTGACAATTTTTTCAATGCAGCCATAAATTGTAGGAACAATTTCATCAGAATTTCTAAAATTTGCAAAATTCTGAAAGCCTGTACAAAGATAAATTCAGCATCAGATATGAACAGGATAAATAAAGATTTGGTCTATGGGTATGCATCAACCTGCAATATAAATATGTGGAGATCAGCATAGAAAAAATTCCCTTACTTTTGCTAAATGCTGTATCAGTAAGGCACTTAACAGAGGTGGTGATGCAGTGCAAGTAGGAATAACATGGAAGGTAAGAGGAGACAGAAGAAACTGGCAATCATTGGTAACGAGTAATAAAAGGATGTTTCTTTAAAACTGTGTTAGGAACAAAATGAGTCACAGCAATTTTTCCTGTTGATTAGCAAACAAAAGTGACTAGTCATTACTAATGCTGTAAAAGGTAGAAGCAGTCAATAAATCTCTCTCCTGTATCTGGAATATAAGTCAGTAGATATGTCATACCACTTAATGATGATAACATTTATCTTTCACTCAAAAAGTAACCAAGGGTGATGTTTAAATGAAACCTGTAGAGTTAGACCTTTTTAAAGCAGCAGGCCTGCATAAGCTTTAGGGCAACACCTTCAAAGAGCAGTTTTCAATGAGCAGTTTTTACCATCAACATAAATTTTGAGTAATTCTTTGAACAGTACAAAAATTCAAGATGTTTGGAAAAAAGCAAACATGCTAATAGAGCAAAAAGTGAGTAGGTAAAGACCTGTCATTTGAAATCAGTCCTGGGAAAAATTATGGAACAAGTAACACAACTGCTTTTTAAGCAATTAAAGAAGGATTATATAAGTTAAAAGTGTTTAGTTTATGGTCTTGTCAATCTCACTCAAGATCTTTGGCAGTGACATTGCACACTATAAGGTTAATAAAGTTAAAGGTGCTGAGATGATAAATTTCCCTGAGGTATGCAATTCAGTGCCAAGCAATATTTTGTTTAAGAAATAGGAAAACTACAAATTTAATGCAATACATTAAATATATCAAAGATCAGCTAACTGACAAGTTTTAAAATTGAATTGGGTGTTTTCCAAGCAGAGGCCAGAAAGGACCAAACATCTACCCAACTGCTACTGAACATAAATCCAGAAACAAAGAAAAAAGACCATATTTAAGGAGTGAGGACTTCATCCTAGAAAGCAGGAAGTGAAAAGGACATGCTGCTCATGATGACTAAGGATGTTGGACAGCCACTTGATGCAACTGCATCTTCAAAAAATTCTGACAACTGTCTTCTTGTCCAAGAAGGGAGGAGAGGGAGTGACAAGAAACAAGAGGCCAGTCAAGCCCACCTCATTTCCTGGGAAAATTATGGAGCAAATTCCCCCAAAGCCACCTCCACATAAAGGACAAGAAGAAGACAGGAAAAATCATCAGGGAAGCACCAAGGTCAAATCCTGCCTGACAAACCTGGTTGTCTTCCATGACTTGGAGGATAAATGAGGACTAGAAAGAGGACTGGTGACCTTCATGTCAGTAAAGCTATGCTCTCTATAGTACCCCATATAATTGGATAAATGATTTATCATGTGGGATCTTGAACCCTGCAGAGATTCAAAACCCACATGGACGCAGCCCACAGCAGACTTTGAGAAAGGAAATCGGAGAACATGTCTCCAGAGCTCCTTGCCAATCTGAATTACTCTGATTCAGCTCTATAATTGACCGAGCATGAACTCCTAATACAATAGCATAGAGTCTTTAACCTTGCAGATTAAAGAAAATGGGTAAAAAAAAGAATGTGACTAAATTCAGGCTAGAAATAAGGGGCAAAGTTCACAGCAATGCAACCAGACCTTTAGTGACCTTACCAGTGAAGGATTTTCTAAGATGTATTCAAAAATTAAGACATTAAGACAGAGTACTTCAATATCTTGGATGTTCCAGAAAGCCTCCGAGTTCATCACCATCCTCTTCCCCAGCCTTATAATCTGTGCATCTGTGACAAGAAAGTGATGGGGGTTTTTTCCCCCATTCTTATTCTTAGGAGAACTATATTATCCCATAGATGGGAGGAAGACATAATAAGGGGAGGTGAAACAACTGCAGCGCCAATAAACCAAGAGTAATGTTCCAGCAGTCAAGAATTCAAACACTGAAATTAGTCCCAGCAGAATATTAAATCACTGCTCCAGGATGCTATCAGAAGTATAAAGCTGGGTAAACTATTAGGAACTCTACAATTACAAGCATCACTTGGGGAGAAATTGTGACAAAAAGAAGTGATGGCACATCATGTTGTGAATATACAGCATTACTTCTTAAATGTTTATATGCCCATAGTGTTTAGAAAACAAATGCTTTGTGCATAAAGCAACATAATAAAAATTCTTCCTACTTCACGAGACCTCATTTTTAGTGAAAATATTTTCCCCTATAAATGTGTGATGTACACATCTGCTAGAGCTAAAAAAGTTAGAGACTTTAAAAAATAGTCACAAGTAGAAAAACCTGAAAAACACACAGAATAACCTGAAAAACACACAGAATATAGTCAGAGCATAAAACTTTGCCTGTAATGTTTATATGGACACAAAAAATGACAGGATTTACAGGATTCCTTTTGCAACCTTCTCCAGTGAAAACAATATTTTGAAAATTTTATTTTTGATTACGATGTTATTCAATGCACTGAATTGCAGGGATGCAATTTCAAAATAAAATTAATTATGATTGGTCATAGCATCACAGGCAATTTGAAGACGTTAATTACACATTCAAAGTGCTTCTGTCTTCAAATTAAAAAGAGAACTGACACCAGCATTACTTAACGTAATTATATCCTTTTACTCATGTATTTTGACCAGTGTGTAAGTTAGTTCCTGCCATCATGACAGTTCCATCATAAGATTCTGTTGGTTTTTTCCCCAAATAACAAGTGCTAAGCCAAATGGATTTTAGGTATGAAAGTCCAAGACATTGCTGGATTTTGAGAAAAGAGTGCCACAAAAGCTGATGCAGCTTCAGCAGTTCACCCCTATTTGGATCTGCCCTCTGGTACACTTGGCACTTAGGGACATACATTTTCCACTTTTAAATATAGGTAAAGACTCAACTGCCACTTCCAGTTATCTTTTATCCTCTCTCTGCTATCAAGATTCTGCTTTCATCTCTGACCACCCACACAGCCTCATGGTTTGAATTTCAATGGAACAGACATTCTGTGATGCCCACAGTATCTACAGTTCTTGCCATATGCACTTCTGCTACCACTTCCTAAGGACTTTTCTACCACCACTTCATGACAATAGGGCCAAATGTTTCCCCATCCACAGAGAAAGCAAAGGGGAGATGGGAGAATATATCAACTTTAAAAATATATTTCCCAGACCTCTTTTCTGGTTAGTTGGTTGAGAATTTTTTTGTTTGTTTGTTTGGGTTTGTCTGCTGTTTTTTTCTTTTTGGGAGGGGGGGGTGGGCAGGGAGTATTTTTTGTTCTTTTTGTTTTTAAGTGTTTTGTTTTCAGTTTTTTGTTTTTCTAGATATTGTTTTCTGCCATACTTGTAGGAAAGAAAAAAGAA
>VXBI01008019.1:728586-774636 GCA_013397375.1 Toxostoma redivivum | reverse complement strand
AAGGGAAGGGAAGGGAAGGGAAGGGAAGGGAAGGGAAGGGAAAGGAAAGTCCTTTACTTGTAAATGGAGAAATGGACACAAGTGATGCATTCAATGCCTTTTTGGTTCACTCTTCATAAAAATGTTCCATTGTGAGAAAACCCTTATTCAACAAAGAAAAAGCATGAAAAAAACCTGAGAAAGAGTGCATTTGGACATATGTAGGTTAAAAAATTGACACTGAAGTCTACTGAAATCACTGCAGACACTCCAGGGGAATATTGACCATTCTCCTGAAAAATTCACAATTGATGGGAGAAATTCCAAAGGATAGGTATGAAATAAGTAAGGGGAAAACCCGAGAGAATGAGGATTTAGGAAATTACAGAGCAATACATTACATTAGAAAGGTTCTAATCTAGAAAATACATTTAAACATCCCCAAGTAAACATCTAGAAGATTGCTGCATGCCTGAGTATGGCCAGCACAGAGCTGCTAAAGACAAATGCTGTCAAACCAACCTAATTTCCTCAAGTGGACTAAAGAGAAAGCATTGAATGGGATCTACCTTGGCTTCACTCCTGCTCCTGACATATTCCACATGACATGCTCCAAAGCAAACCACAGAAATGTAGGTTAACATGAAACCACAACAGAACAGATGCAGGTCCATCTGAAAACATGCTCCCAGGGACAATTACCAGCGATTTCCTGGCAAAACTAGAAAATGTAACAAAGCAGGCATCAATGGCTCTGTTCTGGGCTTTGATGCTTGACTTGATGTCATTAATGACGGAATGAATACACCTATAAAAAACAGTAAAAAAACAGACAAGAAGAGCAATTTATTTTGAGTATGAAGTTAGAAAACAAGTCTTGCTGAAATGGAGAAGCAGCCTGAGAGCAAAGAGAATGAGAAGCACTTCACCTACAACACACAAGTCACAAATACAAATGGTTAGTGCCAGCCTATGAAAACAGCATTTGAGGAATTTGACTTGCATCACAAGGTAAGTGACTAAACACTGTGATGCAGAATTTGCCACAAAGGATAAAAACCTTATTCTAGGAATGCACTAAAAGGAGTGTCATTTGTAATGGCCAGAGCAACTGATCCATTGCTATCACCAGTTCAAAAACAATGAAGTCTCATATAGAGTACAAAAAAGGTAAACTGCTGAAAGTCCAGAGAAAATCACAAAGGAAATGCTTAGAAAAGTGCTTTTAGAATGGCTTGGAAAAATAAATATGTGTGTGTTGAGACCATAAAAGATAACTGAAGAACACACTGAGACATGGCTGAGTGGACAGTGACCATCAAATGCTCTGTGCATCTGGCTGGGGAAACAAGAGCTCATGCCCTGAACTTAGAACAACATAAATTTAAGGTACTAGAGCAAATTACCTCACTGCACATTCAGTTAAGCACTGGAACAGAGTAAGAAACAGCAGAATCCATGTAAGTGGGGGGCTGTTTCAAGATAAGGTTAGATATGTATCTCAGGATTAAGTGCCATTTCTCAAGACAAACTAGGACTCAGTATTTATTAATATGGTGCTTTCTGCTCAAGCTGATAGAGATAGAGCAGCTGGGATGTTCCAGGTTATTCCCTGCTTCAATGGGGCAAACATTAATCACAACACACACCTGGCAAGAGCTCAACATCAACAAGGCTGATCAAAAGAAAAAACTCTGTGAAGAACATGCAGGGCTGTCAATGTGAATGTGTGGCAGTAACTACTGAACTTCTCCAGTTTGAGTCACAAACTGAGCCAGCAAAATCAGAGTACAGATAGCCTGTCTCCTAAGGGTGAGAGTCCGTAAACTCTGCCTGCTTGGGCTAAAGGCAACAATATAGAACAATGCTTTTTTCTGCTCAAAATTTTCTGAAGCTTCTTGGTTTTTGGCCCTTTTTTTTTAAGATTGCAGAACTACAAAGCTAAAATGAGCATGTGCCTAAAGCAAATACAGAAATAGGATCTCTCAAGTAGTAATTCATATTATACCAATCTTCTGCAAGGGATGTAAACAAAATAGAAAGTGTTATTTTAGTATACATGCAGCCTCTAGGTTTTGTTTGTAAAACATTCTGGACCAGGTTTTCAGTATCAGATGCATTAGTTATGCCAGGAAAAAAAACCCCTGAATGTAAAGCAGACTTCATTGCACGTAGCTGTCCCTTCCAGGCAGAAAGTGGATTCTGCTGCATGCAGCAACCTGTCTTCAGCATGTAATTCTCTGTTTCTCACAATTAGCAGGGCATCAGGCCAGAAAAACATAAAAATATGAACTTCATCCCATTGCCTTTGTATTTTCATATATGTGACTGGTGAATTTGAAAATGTTCATGCTTAATTCTAAGTATATGCTGCCATAGATAAACTGGCCAAAGAATAAAATGCAAAGTGAAACCCTCCTTGAACCCCAGAAATTACAGAGAAGGTGCACACTGACTTTAGGTTTCAAAAAGAAAGCAATTGTAATTAGTTTCTCTTCCCCCATGAAAAATTATGTTTGAACAGATCTTAAATACTAAACACCTGATCTTCACAATAATTTGTGAGACAGGTAAATATCCTATTTCTTTTTATGGAACCAAGTGGAGACACTCATGTTCCAGGCTGGAAGCATTTCAGCCCCCTAGAATCATTGCATTGCTTCAGTAGTGATTCTGTGAAATAGCTGCTCTCATATGGAAGGAAAGGTTCACAACTGGGCTTTAAATGAATTCTCTTAGGTTCACAGTGCAAATCATTATCAGAAATTCAATTTTATCACAGGTGTTTTATATGCTCACACCATTACAGTAAGCTACTGTGAGGACCAATGATAAGGTAATAAAAGAGCACCTGAAAAACTTATTAAATGTGCTTTTTACATTACAGATACCCATGGAGACGACTCAGTTTTCAAAATCATGGCATTCTACAGATTGGTTTACAAAGACAGGATCACAAATCCACTTCAGCCCTTTAAATTTGTGTCTATAAACAATTTGAAGTGAAAGGTTTCATTCTAGTATTATGGCCATCAGGGACAGGGCTATATACAATGACTATCAGGCCTGCAGAAAGCAAACAATAAACGAAATGCCAAGTGTGAGGGACACAAGCTGAAAATATAGAGGGAAAGGGCTGGCTCATGGAGACCACATTATGTGCATACCCCATATGGGGTCCATTTGGAAAACAGGGCAGCCTAGAGTAAGGCCAAACTGCAGCAGATGGGGAAAGAGACATGAGACGACTCACAGCCCAAAGAAAATTCAGACATAATTATTGTGCTAGCATTAGATGAGATGTAATGGTTCCTCCTGAGTCAGAAAACCTTGAAGAGGTACCTAACAACATCTCCAGTCTTCAGTGCTTCTGCTGGGAAGAGAAAATTTTTGCCTCATTTTTAATACCATCCTCATATTAATTTCAGCTTATTACACCCTGGCATGTGTTCAAAACCAAGAGCCTGGGTAACCAGCCAAGGCAATAGTTCCTGAGAGCCACCTGAGTCCCCAAGTGTGCATTTATGTATCTTTTTCCGCTGTTTCTTTGGATGTAGCTCTTGACAACATTGCTGCACCTGAGAAAGCTGCTTTTATCAGGCTGTGTGACACTAACCAAATGGAAAAGATGGCCAACAATTTACCCAGTTTTGCTTAAAATAATTAGCTACAAAATTATTAAAAATAATCACTACAACTCATGTAGAAAATGAACAGTAGTTTACAACATGCTATTCCATGCCCTCTCAGGGTACATATTTTCTATCTGTGTCACAGGTTTGAGAATTTACCTGAATTTATACATGCAGTAGGATCTCAGGAGTGAGTACCCATAGTACCAGATTTTGTCTTTTTCAGCAGTTGGGATATTCTCTCATGGAGAAGAAATCTGCAGAAATGTTCAGGGCAGATCCTTGCTTTGAACCACCACAAAAACCTCACTACCTTCTAATAAAAGTGCCTGGGCAAGCAGGTCCATGCCACGGGGCAGTAGAGAGCTGTTAAAAATCTATATGTTCACATTTCCAGTCTGACCCTCCATACACCCTTAAGCAGAAAAGTCTGTTAGAACAAAAAAGCTTTTAACCAAATAAAAGCCCTTCATAGAAGGAAGATTTGTATAAAGAATTTTCTCCTGTGGCCTGATGGCTTTATGTCTTCTCTGTGCTGTGTATATCTCTCTAAAGGCACCCATAATATTTAAGTCTTGTAAAAAAAGCTGTGAAACAGGGATTCCAGATGTTATTATTTCTTAAATCCTTGTCAGTACACTCCCCACAACCTTTTGAACATTTCATTCCCAAGTTATTTATGCACTAAAACAACTTCTTAAATCTGTTGCCAACCATTGCTATACAAACTTACTCTCAGAGAAGCTCTACACTTTATGATAAATGCTGAGAAGAGATTAAGTGCTGCTACAGCATCACTCCTGAAAAATCATAGAGAAAACAATCAATTTATTCTTGTCATTGTAACTAATGGTTATCCACGATGTTCAATAAATTCAATACCAGTTTTCAAGGTAGGCAGTGACTTCTAAATATTATACAGCCTATCAATTAAAATATTGTGAAGAATCGTTCATTAATGGTGAATTTTATTACTACTCTTCAAAATCAATTAATTTTTGTCAACGCTGGTCGCCTTTAGGAGGAATGATACAATAGGTTAGCAATAGGGCATCAAGACACTGACAAGAAACCCCTGATTTATGGGCTTTAAATAAGATGAATAATGTGGATTAGCACCAGAACTTAGAACAGTTGGCAATGACAGAGCTTGCAAAATTTAATGCCTTTCAATTTAGATGTGCTTATTACAAAATAATGATCTCTTCTGAAAACATAACGAGATACAACGGCCAACACACTCTCTGCTACACAAACTCCACTGACACAAACAGGAAAGGCCACAGAAGAAAGATTTTTGACAGCAAAATACAAAGAGAAAATTTTTCAGCTTATGGTTTATAGTAGCTCAGAAGTGTCATGGACTGTGAAGTCCCAGGCGAAATAAATGAGACATCAGTCCTTGGACTACAAATAATAAATGTCAGAGAGGCACTGGCAATTTCTTACAGATATGTTGCAGGTGAAGGAGACATCTTACAGAATTTAGACAAGTCCTTTTGCTGTGCTGCAACACTACACCTATATGTATATGTTCTTGAATTTCATCCCATATGAGTACAAATATTTAGTCAATACGATTTTATGAATCTGGAAGCCTTATGCTAGATGTAATGCCACTAAATAGAATATTGCTTCCTAAACCACACTGTGAGATACTCTTTTAACTCTTGGGAATGCCAAGATGAGAAAGTAACATATTTTCTGTGGCTAAAATGTCAAAACCCCAAAATAGCAACATTCCCCTCTGTCATTAATATAACTGGTCTGCACGAGCCACACAGAAGGAGATTTTATTAGTTTTCTGTATTTCTTATCCCCCCAGCAAAACTAGTGTATTTACAGGACTGTAAAAATTGTTATCAATTCCAAATAATTTTCTGATTATTTTGTACTTTTCTGTATTTACCCATCCTTATTTAAAACAAAGTAAAGACATGATTTCCACTCCTTATACCCTGGAAACCTCTGGGTGGGAGGCATTGGCTCCCATGGAAACATTATTTTTGTGATATAAATCATTGCTGCAAACTATTGTCAGTTATTTTCCCTCTCCTCCCTTTCTTCAAACTGCAGTTAATCCTCCAAATCATTTCCTACAACCATCCATTCCCTCTTCCTGCCCTGGGGATAAATGTCTCAATCTCCTTCTAATCATTCATCATCAAACTCCTTCGCTTGGCTATTTTGTACCAAACCATCCCCTACACAAAATGATTTTATCCAATTTTTCATTCTTACTCAAGACTTTATAGACATTGACTGCTATTTATCTATCTATATTTTATAGGCTCAAGCAAAGCAGTAAAAACCAAAATTCTCCTATCTCCTATCAATTTACTACCCAAAATGAAGACCAGAACTTTGAAGAAAGAAAATTTGATAGGTTGGGGGTTATTCCCCACCTCCATCTCTAACATCTCTGCCAGTGCCAGAAAGTGGTAGCAGGCACCCATGTAGGGGGAAAATCAGGGAAAAATACATGCAGTGTAGTTTTAGAAAGAATGACAAGCAATGGAGAGATGAGGTGTAAAGGGCTTTCACTGAGATGTGAAAATTATACTGAGGTCCCACTGACCTTTCATGCTCTGGGTGTAAAGGATTAAATCTGAGCCCATTCCACTGGTGCCTCCTGTCAGGTGCAAGGCAGGGGTGGCAAAGGTGCTCTTCTTCTCTCAATCTGCCACATCTATCAACTGGTACTTCAGCAAATTCAACTCATTATTTTCTCTCTTTCAGATACTCAAAAATTATGAAGCAACTTTAGACAGCAGAATAGTTTTCATACAAACCATGTCCACGACCAGTTCATGGAGTTAATACAAACCAATGATCAGGCCCCAGCCCTACACAAATTTCAGAGAACAGCAGAAAGACACATGGCCGTATCGTGCCACTGATTTTTAAAATAAACTCCCAACAGGAGTCAATAGTGAAATATGCTTAAAAATCAATGACATGCCTACTATGTGGTGATTAAATCTGTAAAATGAAGAAAATCCATTAAAACTTGGATACTTAAACACTCCCAAGTCACTCACATCTCTGTTCCTGAAATTCGATTGCATGCCAAGACAATATATTTGACTCAAATGCAGCAGTAAGAATTCATTTACAAGTCTCAAAAATCCCCCAAAGCAATTTTTACCAAAATCTGCAACATAGAAAGGCAGTGTGTAAGTGGCCTCAAAGTGCCTCGAGGCTACTATTCAGACTTCAAAAGAAAATTCTTGTTGTGATGTTAAAGTGCAAGGGCAGATGATGTTTGTGATGATTTCTCAGGCTGAAACCATTGATTGATTCATATTAGTTGCATCTCTTTGTCTAATCACCCATTTTTTATTTCATCACAACAAAAATTCACAGCAACCATCAGCCTTCCCCCAGGAGGTTGTTAGTACAAATTGCTGATGTTAAGACTGAAATGGCACACAAAAACCTTGTCACTGAGAAAAAAAAACAAAAAAAACCCATAAAAACAACAGGTCCTGGCTACAGCACCTGCAGGAAAGCAGCACTGAGAAACACTGGCTATTAGCCAAGGTTAGGGAATCAAGTGATTAGTTTGCACGGATGTCCTAATGCTTTAGTTTCAGGTTCTGCCGCTGTCAGGGGTGAAAGTGAGATAAGATGGACAATTGCTTTGCTCCAGATGGCAATCTCTGTCCCTGTGGTCTTCAAAGCATCACTGAAAATGATACTGCAGTGTTCTCTTCTTAATAAAAATGCAGGTAAAAAGCACAACATTGATTTACTGTACACAAGTGTACAGCAACCCTTAATTACCATTATCACCGGTTCTTCCAGGTGCAGCCAGTAGCAGAAAGAACAATTTCCAATTATCCACGGATTCCTCTTTAGAAGTTAAATACCACCACCCAGGTCCCCACCCAGAAATGTGGGAAACCCTGACAGCTTCCCTTGAGCAAACTCTACAGGAAACATTTCTTTCCTGAACTGAAGGGTTGCTTTATTGAATTGCTGAGAATTCTGCTGGTAAGTGGGAAAGGAACAAACATGAGGGAAAAGACAGGAAAATTAGTAAGCAGCAAATCAGCAGAAGTCTTTCAAGTGACATCCAGGCCCCAAGGGCATCTGGCAATTGTCTTAAGCTTCAGCTCTCCTCCCTTGACTTTGGGTAGTTGATGATGCAAAACTTACCAATGTTAGCCACTTGTCACCACTTTCTTCCATGCTCAAGTGCACGTACAGGTTGGAAGAAGCTGAGGCTGTTAGAGAAGCCCAGAATTTCAGCAGATAACTCTGCCCCTAAAGGGTGTGCAGCTTGGGCAGCTCCTTTACCACTCACCTAGGGAGTCAACCATGGACTGAGCATCCCATGCCAGAACAGCTCAGAGACACTTCTGTTTCTAGATCTAACCAGATACTTCAGAGAATACTTGAGTATTTTACCAGACTTTATTCTAAACTCCAAGTTACCTCAGCTACCTCAACACTTTGCCCTCTTCTGCCATGACTGAAAACATAGCACTTTCTATGCTATGAAAAAAAATGCAACTGGTGAAAGCACCAATAGTGGGAGCCTTTGTTACCATGGAAACCATTAAAAAAAAAAACCACACCAAAACAAAACAAAACAAAAAAAACAAACAAAAATAATCACGAAAAAAAACCCACAGAAAAACCAACAACCAATCAAACAAACAAACAAAAAAAAAAACCAACCACAAAAATCCCCAGGAAAACCAATCAACCAACCAACAAAACAAACAAACAAAAAAACCCCACATGCTTTTAGTCAGTCATTTTCTTGCCACCTTCCTGACTTGCAGTGGTTACAGTCATGGGCATCCAACCTTGGATCTTGACCTACCGACACAGCATACTCTCTACTTTGATACTTCCATTTGGTCTTGATTCTGCTCCATCAAGAGCACCAGAAATTGATTCTGCACTTACAAAGCCAACAGACACATTGAATCCTTTCCAGATCATATACAATTGAAGGTACACAGAAAATTAAGCCCTGGTTTAAGTTTCATTCAAACACATCAGATTTTTGTATTGCTGTAAACATGACAATCTTAACCAACAGATATCAGACCCCAAAATATTGCCATCACAGAGCATGATTTGACTTGGCTATAATGCTTTCTGTGCATGTTGCTTGAAAAGAAAAGATATCCTGTATTCTACAGAGCATTTCTATGTTTTCACAGTGACTGGCTGACTGGGGATTGGAACTAGATGGTCTTAAAGCTCCCTTCAAATCCAAACCATTCTATATTTTTATTAAATTTTCTTCAACAACTTTAAAGTAATAGAATTATATAGTCTTTCCTCAAGTTTGCCACAAAGCAATGCATCAGGAAAGGGGCGTTTACCCCTCTAACTGATTTTATCCCCATGCTTACCTGCTCGCATCATAACCATCTAAAAACATGCAGAGAAACTGCAGCAACTGGGATGTTATTTCAAGAAAAACAAAAAAATCTGCTTAAATCCAAACTGTGACTAATGGCATGCATGAAGCTGAGTAGTGCTGAAGTATTACTGTGAAAGTGCCATGTACAGGTACAAACAATAAACACATATAAATGTTAAGGCATTCAAAACTCAGTTAACATCAAATTTTGGGGCTGGAAGTGATACTGTGCTTTCACTAGGATGGCTATAAAAGTATGCCACAAATTAATAATTCAATTATGCAAATACAGAGTAGAGGTATTTTTATATTTATATATTTTATATTTAAGGTACTTTACCCCTCATCTTTTTAAGACAGACATATATTTGAGATGCATCAGCTGACTAGGAAAACATCCAAAGTTAGGCAGTTTTGTTGGCATTACCCAGAAAGATTGGGTAAATTATGGAATCAATACAACTGCCAAGATTTGTACTTTTCTAAACTAGTTGCTTCATTCCTGATTTATTAGTGAGAACTTCAAAGGTTTTTCATAAAGATAAATAAAAGTACATGGACAGGAGCATAATACACAGACTCGACAGCTCTAAAATACACTGTTTACAGTGAACTGGGAGAGAGCAACATTTCAGGTCATACTTTATATCTAGCAGAGCAAAACATCAGAACTGATATGACTGATAACCACTGTAAGGAGTGCAAACCCATTTTCCTAAAGATGGAAAACCTTTAGATACAGCTGACCAGTGTCCAGCTTTAAAAAATTAATGTCCCCTGTGATCTCAGACCTTTCTCAACAAAAATCAACAGCCCTTTGGGAATGGGAAGAAAGCAAGATCTCTCTCTTGCAATAAGATAAACAGAATGTAAAAATGTAAAAAGTAGGACAGTAAACTGATTAGGAAGATTTGTGCATCATTAAAGTAATGCCCCTGGGCCATCACCTCAATAAATACAGGATAGCAAAGATGATGATACTCTAGCGTTCAAAACTCTCTCCCTGTGACTCATATGCTGCAATAGATAGAGAGTTGTGAGAGCAGGGAACAGACATACACAACAAGAGCAGCAGTTCAGCCAATTTTACTCCCTGAAGAACAGAATGAGCACAGATAGGAGTCTACAAATGACATTCTGGCAGCCTGGTAAGGTCAGTGCCAACTCTGCCATCCAATTTGCTGCACTCAGTCTTCTGCCATGTCCCATCACATCATTTCTTGGCCATACATGCCAAATACTTTTTCAATTTGAGGACTGAGCTGTCATTTTTCACTTTGTTACCCTGCCCTTTAACTGCCACTGAAGTGACACTGATGTATATCCCAGGAAAAAGAAAGACAATTCTTTAAATTATCATGTGCCAGGAACCCATTCCCTTTTAAATATTACAGTTGCTGAGTTGCTATTGCCTTGTACCTTATTAAGGCTAACACTGACAATGTTGGTGGGTACACAGTGCACTCATTAACTGCTTTTGCAGTTAGAGCATCTGAAGTTAGCATTCAATTGCCTGGAAACACTGTTTTTTAATTCAAGTTCTTCACTATTCATTCTACACATATAAGAAGAGTATGTTCAGTATCTACAAGACGTTTCACAAACATGAGCTTTTGTTTTGTTTTGTTTTTTTTTTTAAATTGCTATAAGCAATTAACTGAGGATATATAAATTAACACTGAATTTTAAAATAATGATTAAAAGTGAAATTTCCCCACTTTAAAAAATAAAACTAAATAAACCATCTCAAGAAACACATCTTTAATATAAAAGAAAAATTACTGCTAAGTACAGTGAAGCCTTGGCATGCCAGAATTGATTTCTGGATAGAAATAATAAACAATACTCCTGAATTAATAAGAATCATTGGCAGAAAAAAATGCATATTAATTTAGTGGAGGTTTACCCTTTAAGGGATCAGATTCCAAGCAGGGACAGCCTTGTCTGGGGAGCAGAGAGTAGCCCTTGCAGGCAGTTGGGAGGGGTGGGGATGGCAAGAGCAGCAGATGGTGATGACTGCAGGGAGCACCTGCACAGAGCTTTCCATTTGCATCCGCACAAACCAAGACTTTCTCCAACTCTTTAATATCAATTCCCAGTTAGACATCCCCTGCCAGGTGTCTAACACCATTAGCAATGATGTTAATAAGGCAGCAAAGGTCAGATCCCAGAATTCATGCTCTAGGGGATCCAAGCTCTACACCCCTTGGCACCACACTGGGTGTTTTCTTGGAGAACAGTGCTCCCTACCTGCTTTTAGGCATCACTAATGTCTCCTACACCTTTCACAGAAGGATGAACATCTGCCAGCAACTTGGTGGTATTTCTGACAACTTTTTCATTCTCTCTGAAGTGCCCCTAGTTTCCAAATTGCTACTTGTTCTTTCTCTTAATCTTATAACAGGATTCTTCAGGGTGAGAGGAAACAGTCTTGAGTTGAAACAGGGGATGTTTGGATTGGATATTGGGAATAATTTCCTCACTGAAAGGGAGGTCAGGCATTGAAACAGGCTGCATGGGGAAGTGGTGGAATCACCATCCCTGGCAGTGTTCAAAAAGTGTGCAGATGTGGCACTTTGGGACATGGTCTGGACTTGGCAGTCCTGATTTAACAGGTGGACTTGATGATCTTAGAGGTCTTTTCCAGCCTTAACAATTCTAGGATTCCATGACATAACCTCAATATGTAATGCAGGAAGAATTTTTGAACCTTTTATTGCTGTACATCAGCAAAAAATCTGTCATGGTGAGTTCTCTCAGTGGGGGTCAGAGAGCTCCTATGGGTGGCATGGACTTTCAGCACAGGGAAAATCAGATTCCAATCGTGATCCTGGGAGGACTTCCTTCAGCTCTAGTCAGAGCCACATAATTAGGAAGTGCCCACAGAAGTTAAGAAGATTCCTGGGGAAATTCAGTCCCTCCCATACTGCAGGCACCAAGCACTCACTGGAGAGTGATGCTCCCTCAGGCTCCCTCTTAATTTCCCCCCCTTAGATCAAACACATTTTGAGCTCCAGAAAGGAAAACCGACCTCCTGGCTCCAACCTGTGTTCTAACAGTTCATTTCAACATCAATTTTGACAATTCACAAGGAGGTTTGGAATCCATTTCTGCACACTTCCCATAGTCCCCATATTTTAGTTTAATGGGGACTTTGGGGGAAAAAAAAAAAAAAAAANGTTCAAATGGGGATTTGTGAGAAAAAAAAAAAAAAAAAAAAAAAAAAAGAAGCTTTCAGTGGCTCTTGTATTTGAATGATGATGGAAATGGCATGCTATCATTCTGGGTAATATTTGGAGTGAATAATGATGCATTTATTTGGCCAGAACCTCACTGTAACACAAAGATCTGATGTTTTCAAGCTTCAGAGTCCATAAATAGGTGCAGATGTTCTCAAAGGCTGCTAGAATAGCCAGGCAGAGCTCATGGTGCAAACAAAAGTTAAAGCTCAAAAAGTTTTATGCAACAGTTCAGATACGAAAAACCATATAAATTTCCACAAATTTCTTTTAGAATAATGCCTCAATTTGAAAAGCTTTCCCCATGACAAATTCAGTGAAAAATAAAGAAAAAAATCTCTTCTCCTCGCTCTTAGTGTTTTTATCCCCTTCCTTTTCCTACATATTTTTCAAATTTCACTCCTCAGAAAAGCCAAGTTAATGATCCCAGAACCTGAAATCTGCCCAAATCTTCTAAAAAGGCCACCACCTTTCAGACCAAAGAAAGCTATCAGATTGTAGATTTTCTGCCCAATTCACCACTGACCTCTGTCAAATCCATTAGGGAAACACAAGAAAGCAGGAAAAGACTCGTGCCCACTCCCTAAGAGACTGCTCACTTCATAAAATTGGACATCCAACAATGTAACAATTTTCTGTCTGCACTCAAGTTCAAGTGGTCAATCCTAAAGCCTCTAAGCTTTCAGTATTTCCCCTGCATGTCTAAGCATAAATATACCCTATAAAACAAACTTTTAGAATTCAATGATAATCTTTGACTGTGAATAATAAAACAAATATTTTCTGAGCAACCTGATAGAGCAATAGTCCCAACTGAAGCTTTATTTAAAATAGCTGAAGTATCTCTTTGCAATTTTTTCATAGCAGAGTGAACATTCAATGGCCAGTTCTTTGCTACAATAAAGTTAACATTCTCCAGAAGTGGCAAGTTTGCTTCAAAGCAGTCTGAGGTGTTCTGTAACACAGAACAATGTGTTGTTCCAACCTGAACGCTATACTGAGAACCACAGGTATTTTAGAAAAAGCAGAAAAGAAACTGAATTAAACAAAAGGATAGAAGTAGGCAGTGTGGAAATCCATTGCAGGGAAACCAGGATAAGAAATACCAAAACTGTAGTCACATTTAAACTGCTAACAGAATACTAATGTTTTATATCTTGATATGTAGTACAATATTCTGTAGCTTATTCCACTCAGAAGAGCCAGAAACAGAAGAAACAAAGCCTTGATAATTGCATAGGAGGCCTGTATAATCTTCTCCTGAGCTTTGTCCTCAGGGAATGAAGTGGGATGACACCAGGATGGTTTCCTGCCTGCCACTATTGCTGAGCAATGGTTGTTCCTTTAATGGCTAATGTGCCTGTGTCCCTAAAGAAAGTGAATATACTGACACTCATTGGAGAAATGTATATTTTCTTGAAATTGAGCCAGTTTGCTGTCTCTCAATCTTACAAGCTGTATCATTAGTTATTTTCAAAGACACTGGATGAAGAGATTTAGGTAACTTGGAGCAACATGAACTAGACATGATGCATTTCAGGGAATTGCCTGCTGTGCTGTTCTCTTGGTTAGCAATACTTGTAAAAGTTCCATTTCATGACATGCCAAGCACATTCTCTCCAGTAAGTTGGAAGATTCAAATCTACCTAAATATCCAATTCTCAGCCAAAAAATTATATTCAGCCCCGAAGTTAAACAGAGTGAAAATACAATATGAAGATGTTGCAAAAAATTGATTAACATATCATCAGCTAGAGATGCCAAAGGCACTTTTGGCCAGCTGACTTTGGAATCAGCTGAACCCAAAGATTTGCTTCTTGCCTCCTCCCACAGCAATCCCACCACAGTCTGATAAGGATGCCACACCATCAAGTTGCCTATGCAAATTGGCAGCAGTTGAGCTTAACTAATGAGCTCTAATGAGCCCATCCAACTGTACACGTCAGTGTCTGCTGGGACTGAACATTAGAACTAATAGCATTTGAAGTTTGGGTGGGCTGTCTGCCTTCCCCTGCCAGAGAGATTTAAGATGGCCTCAAAGTAAGCAACATCAGCTCATTTGCCTACAAGCTGTTTCATCATTAACCTTTATATTAGAAATATTTTATTTATACATTTCTGCATTCTGAGTTACCTATCTATCAAAGAGAACAACCATGTGGGATCACTTTATATTTGTGAAATACACTAATGCCCTTCTTAAAAATCATTCATTCTTACAACCAAATTGACTGTTTGTCCCTGTTCACAAGGATCTATCTCATTTTTTATGGAAAAGGTTAAAGAAAGCATCAGAATTTCTGTCCTTTATGTAATAGCCCACAATCTAGCCTGGCCTAGAGCATGTGGCTTCTGTTCCTGATGGCACTGCTGTGAATGAAGAGATTACTGTCCTTTGTATCAACTTTGGCCTCTTAACCTGTATTGACCAGGCAGTTATCAATATCTAGCTCAGAGTGGAAACAGTCTTCAGCACAAAGTGAGAACTGCTTTTTCAAAATGTCCTAAAATAAGGACTATTTTACATTAAAAGAAAAAAAAAAGGAGGTTTAATATACGTGTTTATATTTTTACCTATGCTGGTTTTACACATATAAAATTAAGTCTAATAGAAGAAACGCAGAATTTTGAACTTTGATTTTACTCATTTTGGCATAACCCTGCACTGAAATCTTTGCAAATAAACCCATAACTCCAACACAACAACATAACAAGACAGAGGTCCACCACGGGCCCAATCAATTGCCTGTACAAGAGTGGATGAACTGGGCATGGAAATCATGGTACCTCCCCTGAACACCCTTTCTTTAGTGGGAAGAAAGCATTTCTAAAGGCCAAGGACATCAGGTGATTTGGCAGCAGCAGCAGCTGAATGTGCTGATGGTCAAAGTGGTGATGCCTCACCCATGGAAATATCATGGAAATGATCAAGATGTGTAACCACCAAAGCCTGACTTCTTCTTTCTAGAGTAAACTGCAAGCTGCACTCAAATCTTTCCACTAAACAGTATTTTACTGCCTCTCCAGGACCAAAAATGAACCTGTTCTCATGGGCTTCCCTACAAGTGGGAAGGATTTTCCAATATGCTGAGTGGCATTACATCAATCCAAATAATGTCATCCATACAGCACTTAGAAGCTGAACGGTGAAATTAGTCATTCATTCTTTCAGGAAGAAATTTCACAGTCTGTAAGTCAAAAGCTCTGTTTGTTATGAACATTTGCTTTCTGGTGCTAAGAATTTGGAATCACAGAAAATTCAGACTGACTGGCCCTTGGAAGAGAAAAATGTCTAATGCAACACTGGTAAAGGGACTGTGGGTATGGGTAGAAACATCTGTTACTTGAGCTACTAGGATTTTATTTTTCCTTCAACATGGTAATATGAAGCACCAAAGAGAAATGACACCTGGCACAGAATTTCATTGTCAGCAAGACCTTTTGTGACTTGCAAATGCACTTAAAAACTGGGAACGCAGAAAACAAATCTAACAGATTTTCTAGAGTGAAAGCACTGAGTGGAAAACAGATCAAGATGCAGATATTATTTTATTTTCCTCTTTTTCCCCTTTAAAAAGAAAAATGTCTTTCTCCTTTCATACTCCAAATGCAAAATTTAAGATATTCTGAAAATCAAAACAATCCTGATTAATTTTTTTTATGGAAGTGGAGTAGGCAAACATCAAGTGACAGCTGGCACCTGATATTTTGTAGAAAATACCAATACTATCAGTTTCCTGTATGATTACTGACCAGATGGTTATTTAGGGGCCTTTTGACCTCAATTTCTTTCAAACTGGGATAGTAGAATTGAACAGAATAGAAGATAAGGGTAATAATTTTTAAAGAACTGCAATGCAAAAACAGTGCATTATTTTCTTCCAGACTGCATCAACTTCAATACAAACAAAAGGCAAATTGTCAGGCAGGAAATGGGGCCATTTTAGCTGCTCATTCCAACTTTTACTTCACATTTTTTATTTCCCTAGGTAGAATATACCAACTCTATAAATCATCACCAAAATTTGCTAGAAATTACCCCAGAGAGTATCCATTCTATATAGAGAAATAAAAGATTTATCTTGATATTATTTTGAAACCACATATAAATGTATCATTAAAATGCAACTTCTAAAGGTGTGTTTCAAATCACCTCCATGCAGTAGACATTCTAATAAAAGAATGCGAGTCTCTATGTTTTCTTATTTAAAAAAAGCAGAGTGGAGGTTATAATCTTTCTAAAACTACATTTTCAGAGACAATCAAAGCCTGGTGCTTTTAAAAAAGGAGAAAAAAATAGTTCAAAACAGATTGAAATTAAGCTAGATAGTAAAGTCTGCCTGGATATCTTTTCTTTTTTAAGCAAGAAAGGAAAGAATTGGTTCTGAACACCACTGCCACTAGAATTACAAATATGAACACCTACACAGCTACAGGTCCACTAAGACCATACATATTGTTATTAGAAGTTGATCTCATGATATTTCACCATTTCTTTTGTAGAATTCCAGACTTCACTGTATCCTATACAGCCTTATCCCTGTCTTCTCAGTTTTGTCTGCTGTAGTATTTTGCTGTTAGTTCTGTCAATTCATTTGTGTTTCATTCTGAAAGAGGAGTGCCTGAAACTATTTTAATGGTTTCTTATATCATAGCATAGTTTGGGTTAGAAGTGACCTTAAAACTCAGGTAGTTCCAAGGCCTCTGTCATGGGCACCTTCCACTAGACCAGGTTGCTCAGAACCCCATCCAACCTGGCCTTGACCACTTCCAGGGATGGGGCATCCACAGCTTCTCTGGGTACCTGTTCCCAGTGCCTCATCACCCTCATAGTGAAGAATTTCTTCCTCACACTAAACCTAAACCTTCCCTCATTCAGCCATTCTCTCTTTCCCTGTCACTGCATGCCCTTGTAAAAAGTCCCTCTCAAGCCTTTTTGTTTAGTTAAAAGAATGTAAAGATGTATAGAAATGAAAGCTTGATGGATGAAGGTATCAGTTCTGTGCTACCCAGGCTCTGCAGAAATCAGGGATGCAGCACATGCTCTGGTGTACCTTAATGGGTCAAACACATCCATGTTTTCTGTTTGAAAGCATCAGTGTACAACACTATCCAAAGATTATGAATAATTGGTATGGCACTCCTCTACCATCACCCACCAGATGAGCAGGAATAGACAGATGTGGGAAAATTCACCCTGCTACTGAACAAGCAAGTGAAAGAGCTAAGGAAAGGGTAACACACAGTGCCCACACCTACGGAACAATTTGTTGCAGGAATGGGTGCACTGCAGCAGGAATGGCAACTACAGCAAACACTCACTGAAACCATCTGGGGCTGCTACTCTGCATTATGGAGGCTTCATTCCCTGTGTTGTTAGTGAGGAAAGGAGCACTCCACTTGACATGTCATAAACAAGAGGAGACAATATCAGCAAATAATGCCCTGTGTGGCTTATAATTAGGTGCCCCTCTGAATGTTGTCAGTATTGCAAAAAAACTATTGAAAGAAAACAGAGAATTAGTGGAGGTCATGAAATCACAGAGAGGTATGGATAAAACATGGGAAACTTGTATAAAAACTGATGAAACCTGCCTCCAAAGGTAGAAAGGATAGTTGTGAAAGAAACACAGCAACAAAATGAAAAAAAAAGCACAATGTAAGACCACAAATTCTTGCTGCTCCATAAAACTGCTGTAGCTAACTTTATCATGTTTACATGGGATGTTGGCTTGAGTTGAAAGGAAACATTCACTATACTATATATAGCTGGCAAGAAAAAAGGTTCTCTCCAAAGCTTCTGGGAGCATATGTTTTATGAAAACATGGAATAAAAGTAGTGATTTGTACCATCAGAATATATATCCTTCTAAAATATGTCTGCATGGCTCAATCAGATTTCTTCATTTAAAAATATAATGCAATGTAATTTTATTCAACTTTTTAGAAGTGAAATACAACCCATGAATAAACTCTTTCAAATCTCTGCCAGGAGAGCAAATTCTCTAAATGTTATTCTGAAGCACCACATAATGACTCCCAGCATCTAAACCCCAAACCACTTGTGAAAATTCAGCCTTTCAAAGTGCTCTAACTCTATTGCTTCCAGCTGCTTGCATCTGCCTAAATGTACTGACTCTTACACACAAAGTCTGTAAATCAAAGGAGGAAAGTGGTGGGAAAGCGAGAGTAACAGAACTCTAAAAGACACAGACTGAAAAATAATTTGCTGCTATTAGGGTCTACTGAGTTTGACATATTTTCAAAAACATCACTAGCACTGAAGTTGCTAGACAGCTCTTTCCACAAAAGGAGCCATTTCAATCTTAGATACCTGATACTTCAAAGTAATTTCTCCTCTTGTACCTGTCCAATACACAGTCAAGAATGCTTCTCAGAGAAATTTCATAGTAAACATATATCCTTGTGTGTGATGCTTAAAATATCTTTATATACAGAGCATGACAGCTACAACTCTCTTTTACAGTACAAAGACCATACTTTTTATAAAGGAATCTAAAATACTTAGATAGCTAGTTATAATAACCTGCACACTCCTCATGAGATATAAAGGGCTCAGAAAAAAATTAATGTCACATTTTGGTAACTTTGAATACAAATAGCATAACAAATGGGTACAGGTTCTGATGCTTCATGATTTTAAGTAAGAAACAGACTGGCAAAAGCTCATGAATCTGGTAAAACATTTAACAAAGGTTTTTAAAAATGTTACAGCACTCTATTTCTTTTATCCTTTAAAATACTTTTCAAGCCTTCCCGCTTATTCGGAATGCTAGAAATCATGGTGGCAGTATTTCTTTTTGAAGAAATGTAAAACTGAGACAAAGCTGATATGCAAATGCAATCAATAATGTAGTCACATGAACTGGACTCTATCTTTTATCTCCAAAACATTTGTGTGTTCATCAACAGAGCAAAAGGACATTTGCTCCATGTGGTGGTAATAGCAGTACCCTCATCCTTGGCCACTGAAGAAGAACATTTCACACACACATTAGAGCTCAATATACCTCTCCCTAGCACAAAATTTTACATTCCTTTATGGATCCCTTTCCAGTTTTTCAATGGAACTTCATCTTGGACTTCAGTTGAAAGAAAACTTCAATTACAGCAAACTGCAGCTGGAAACAGCTGTTTAAGATAAGCATCTTCATAGGTCTAATTTTAAAAAATCTTTATTGTACCCCAAGTTGTAATTTTAATTGTATAACTGTATTCAGGTGGGAGGCATGTATGTCCATTATTGAGATAAATCATATACATGGCCTAGTTTTCACTTTATTTTTAATTTCCCTGTATTTTGCCAAATTTGGCCCCATGCTTTAAAGTACAGCTGAACACAGGAAATAAAACTAGTTTCGCTGAAACCAGAAAATTTGGTATAAAATTCAACTGGAATAAGATTTCAGTTTAAAGGCAGACCTTGAACTGAGAACAAATTAAAACCACCTAAAGATTTAAGAATAAACCAAGCTGAGAACAAAGCAGAATATGCTTAAAATGACCCACCTCCTTTGAAAATATACCATCAGACTTTTCCAGACCTCACTGCTAGCTCCTGTGTCTCTATCTACAGTGTGTACACATGAGCACAGAATCCCTCTCAGATGCTCATCCCAGTTAGAAATTAGATCATTTCATGCACAAAAGGTGATTGGTGAGGTGAGGAGCTTTTGTGGTGCGATTTTTAAAGAAGAATGAAGTGTCTTACCCCCTGGTCACTCAAGCCTAGGGCTAAACCAAAGTCTTTTTGCTTGGGGTAGGCGCAAAGGAGAAAATTCCAACTAAATATTGTCAAGAGGTAAAAATACACAAAAGTGTACAAACTAGAAAATTAAGGAACATTGGGAAAAGGGTAAATAACATCACTTATCACAGCACAGACATAGCCTACTGACCACAGAAAGACATAACCCATTCAATGCTATGTTCCATGAGAAGAGGAGAAAGAGGAGGAGGAGAAGAAAAAAGGCTTTCATTAGAAACTCTGAGAGTAATGCTGTCTCAAAAATTGCCTTTCAGACTTACTCCATTGAAATGGATGTCGTCTACTACACTATGCTAATAGAGGGAAGGATAAATATTTTCAGGGATCATTGACTGATAGAAAATAGAGAAATCATTTCTCATGCTGGTAGAATATTCACAAGGGGAGTATCTGGAGAGGTGAAATGGATGACAGATGCAGTGTGTGCTACAATGGTTGGAAAAGGAGACCTTCTCCAGGACTTGGCTGATAAAGCATGTGTTAGGATGAGAGCTCCTGGGAGTATGCCAACAAAGAAATGGTTTCCTCAAATATATAATAGTTTAAATTACTGTTCAAGTGTACAGGACCAGGTTAGATGGGGTTCAATGAGCAAGCTCCTTGGATGAGCAGCCTGGTCTAGTTGAAGGTGTCCCTAATCATGGCTGGTCCTGCCAACCCAAACCATCCTGTGATTATATGATTAAACATTTTACCTAATACTGAACTGGAAGCATTAGTACTGTGTGTTACAAACATTGTCTTAAATACCTAAGTCAGTACTCAATTGGTTTTGAAAAAAGTTAACATACTTAAGCTTAAATATTTTTTCCTCTTCTCATGCTCTCTGACCTTCATATTACTTAGTAGATAGGGCATCCTTAGGGCATCCTTTTCTCCACTCCCTCTGTTTTTTTTTTAAATGCCAAGTGAGATGCACAAAAGGTGCACTTCACCTAGTCAGGTTATGTTTTACCCTTGGCTAACATTCAGCAAATGGAGAACTTCTGTCTAAAAGAAAAAAGACAAATGGCATCAAGTGAAGCCTAAAAGGTCATTGTGAAGCATGAAATCAACTTCTTTTTCACACACCTTTAGCCATATCAATATCTGCAAAACTTGCTATTGCAAATGAAAAAATGAAGGATTAGAGCCACACGGTAGCCTATAACTGAATTCTTCACTTGCAATCTGCTTCTCTGCTTGGGATCTCAGGCTTCAGGTGTGTGTGTGGGCAGCATAAACAAGTTCCTACAGGGTGGGAAAAGCCCACATTGCACTGCAGGGTGTGCTAAAAAACTGTTCTTTATTTTGCTTCAAATGTAAGGCAGATAAATATTTACAAGATTAACTCAGCACAGTTAGCATAAGACTTGTGGAAATTTTGTAAATTTAAAGGTACAGTTGTCACTCTGGACAAAGAATTCCTGAAGTGCAGGGGAGTTAAGAAAATCTTCTCACTCTCTATTAGCAGATTGCATGTTGTGCTCATTGCATCCTTGCGCTAAATTCCAGATTCGCTCTGAGTTAAACTCCTGCTTTATTAAGACTTTATTCAGCCCCTAAAATCCTTTTTAACCATATACATATCCAGCCAAACATCTAATTATATTTTGCCACACAAAGCAGTATGAAATAAACACTCGCTTTAAATGTCATTATCTTAATTATGGTAATGGCTTCAGGAGAAACCCATGGAATTATGGCTGATGATATTAGTCTTCTCAGCCTTAGAAATTAATACATACCCAACAGCTACATAAATCTGATAATGACAAGAAACAGCTGAGCAAAAAGGTATTGCTTTTATTTGGGTATTTATTTTATTGCCTTTTTTTTTTTTTTAGAATGTATGCTGCTAAAATCAGTGGGTAAATATGGAAGAAGAAGCCCTGTTTTCAAGGGGATCAGAGTTCAGACTAGCTTTCCAAGTTTAGCCAAGAGAAGAAGAGTTCTCCTTTTTATCCTGATAATACAATGATGTTGGTTTCCCTGCTAGTAACACACCCTCTGCCTGAGTGGGATGACTCTTTATGGAATGAGGCAGATTCCCAGGTATTAGAAATCCAGAAAAACTCTCCAAGAGCTCCCCAGCCTGTATGCAGTGGGCTGCCAGCATGAAAGATAATGGAAGAGGAAACAGCAACAGGAGAGGATGGAAAAATTTGGCACAGTGATACACATAAAGGATCTACGACTAGAGGAAAGTGAGGGAAAAGGAGAATTAGGAATGCCTTTACTCTGTGTTGATGCTGCTGGTTTGCCACTAATTGGCCATTGTGTCGTGCCTGTGGGAAATGTCACCTTGGGATAACAAAGCATAAATACCATGAATGATGCAACCACTCCTCATTTATTTTAGACTCCAGTCTAAGACTTGATTTCTTTTCTTGTAAGAGCTATGCCAGAATAAGCTGCAGAAATAGGTCTTAATGAATTAGTTTCAGCTCACTTAAAATTCATAGCAATTTCTTTGCAGCACTGCTACAGGAACCACTGTTTGCATACTGTGTGCCACTGAGGGACACGCTCTGGACACCAGGGCATGTCCAGCCTGGCTGTCCTATACCTATGAGTAAATCTGATTTCCTCAGGATGCCTCGGAGGAAATGTATTGTTCCTGCAAAACTCCCTGGAATATGTGCTGTTATTAGGGAATTAATGGAAATATGCACATGTAGCTCTTGCTGGTAAAAGGCCCTTGATCATACTGTACAAATGGATGGCACTGTTGTCACACTTTAGAGAAAAATGTCAGTAGTTCTTATGCCATACAGTCTTCTGAATCTGAGAGGATCTGAGAGGATCCCCACCACTCTGTAAACATCTTGATTTTGGTATCACCTGCTAAATGCCTGCTTAGCATTAAAAACTCACAATTGTTGCTAAATAAACCAAAAAAATTATGGTTTTTTTTACACAATGATGAATCTCCACCAAATCTGCACTACTTCCTTCTCTTCCCTCCGAGGACTGACACTGAAATGCAGAGAGCAGACAAGACTGTGCCTCATATAGTTAATGATGAGATTTGCTACTTCCAGCAGCAGAAGCTGTTCTCAGAATGAAGAACAGCTGGTTATGCACAAGGTGTATTTTCTGGATTGCCAGGGATTTTAGGTACAGTACACTTCAGCAAAGCATAAGGAAATGCAGTCTTCTCCCCATCTGGGAACATTCCGCTGATGTCACGTAAAAACAGGTTACACAAAAGGGATACTAAGGGCAAAGACTGTGATAATAATGGAGAGGGAGAAAACCCTCCAGTTACCAACAGCCTGTCTGGCCCTGACAACAGCTACTGCTGCACTTTGTCGGAGGTCACTGGAACAGCAAGGCTCACTTAAGAAATATTGTGTGAACAAGAAAAAAAAATAGCCCTGAATTTCACTGCCTCATTATAAGAGACAACAGATGGATGAAGAGAGATGTCAACCACTTTGCAATTATTATGCCAAAGGATATTTTAAGGAAGGACTTCAAGCATTTAACAAATCTTAAGAAATGCTTTCAAGGAGAACAAGGGGAATAATTCTCAGGGTGTACAAAAGATCTTATCTAAGAATATAACTGAGAGGCTGGCCTAGCTGAGGAGGTGAATTCACAGTGTGGCTTCATAAAGGAAAAAAGCCACAGAAGTGAATACATCCATCTGTTGTGCTAGAAAAAGGCACTGAAAAAATAAAAATAAAAAAAGTAAAATGGCCAAGGCAAAAGAGAAGGATATGGCCCTTACAGTATCATCCCAAACATGTAAGAAGAGGCCACAACTGAATTTGAGAAATCCAAAGGAAAAAAACAGATAACTGGAACCAAAATGTATGGTGCTAGGATCAGAGTTTCAGATCTGTGGTTAGCCAAATAAAAAGCCAGAAAAGGTTCATTTAAAAAATCTTGTAGCCTCCGACACGTGAAAGTGAGGCCCTGGTGAAGGTCTATTGAAACAGCAGCAGCCACTCATTACAGGCTAAGGGTTTGCAATTTGGGGTGCAGTGACAAGTGAAGGAGACAGAGGGAATTATTTTGGCAAATGTGACTGCTTAAGAGCTGAGACAAGGATTGAAAAACTCATGCTTGGGTAGGAGAGTTCACCCTCACTTCTGTATGTGCTTTAAACAGGTTTCTGAATAACAGACCCAACCCCACAACAGCAGAAAACCACTTCTCCCTCTCCCTTCCAGACAGCCTCCAAGAACTAATTGGGATGACAGCAATGATGCAGCTTTCCAAATATGCACAACTGTAATACTTGATATTGTTAGGAGAAATAGCTTTCTAAAAGAAACCCCCTTAATGCATTAAGCCTTATGTGTTTCAATCATAAAGATGCACAAAGACTGTGAAGGGAGAGCAATGTATTTCAGGCAATTAGACATCAGATGACATAGCTGTCATTGCTCATTGACTGCCTTTGACAATATCTACTGCAAATGGCACAGATCCCTATAGAAAGCTTTCAAAAGCTCCCAGTATTTAATCTGCAGGCATTTTAATTTGAAATAAAAGTGTTATTTTCTTCAAACAGAATGAGAACAACCAGGATTCAGACAGCTTTAAAGTGCTCCAGGGTAAGGCTGTCAACAGGTGATACACCTTGTGCACACTCACAAGCCATGTGCCTACCTTGATTTTCAGAAGATTGAGTGGCAAATTCACAAATATATTTCTACAGACACAAGAAGAAGATGTTGTTTGATTCATTTGCCGAAGAATCCAAATATCTTGTTTAGCTCAGAGGTGGGAAGGGGGAAAAATATATTAAAAAATCCCCAAACCAACAAAAAACCCTTTCCAGGACATGTTTAGAACAAAAAAATCCTGTCTGGCATATGTTACGATGGAACAGAAACACACTGTGTCAACATGCAGGTTACAGAGATGACCCCACCACTGATTTTGGAGTAGTTTTGCCATGTGGGGCAGAGCTCTGAGAAAAATCAGCTTTAAGCAAACAGCTAACAGGAGGAGAGGGTGGAACAAAGAGAGAAAACTACCCTGCAGCACTTGATACTCAGGAAGTGGGTTTTCTAGGATAAAACAAGCCCTCATCTCCCTCCCACAGCAGCAGCCACAGTCCAGCCCTGTGGTGTTTACAACCCTGAGCACTGCCTTGGGTGCTCAGCCATGGTCCCACTTCTGCCCAGTCAGCCCCTGTGCCTGCAGAAATCACCTGTTTTAAAGAGGGATGGACTAACTGGGATGTACTGAGTGTGTTCCACCTCTGTGTGGATCCAGGTTTCACTTTATCCAGTCTACCTCATCCTGCTGCCCTCTGGGAGCACAGGGTTGATTGCCTTAGGTGGATTCTCCCCACAGCTCACAGCTTTGACAGCAAGAGGACGTGGCTCTGCCATACCGAGATATTCCTCCTTCATTATTACTTGCACTTGCCCTTCTTTTTGTTACAAATTCCAGATGGATTCCAAATTCCACATTAAGCAAAGACACAATTGATGCAAATCATTGTTTTTATTCCAGGTGTGTCTCCTCTAGGAAAGGAGATTCCTCGCTTCGGAACAAGGGATCAAGTGAATACTGACAGCGTCAGCATTATGACAGTGAACAACATGCAAGAAAACAGGCAGATATTGTAGTATTGATTGGCATCAAATTTCCATCTGGAATCAACAGTGCACTGCAAGATGAACCGAGGGAACCACGTGGTTTTCATAAATAGGGGAATTTTTTTTTTGTGGTAGACTAGAAGTGAAATTAAAGGATTAAATTATAGGAGCAGGTTGTTCCTGTAACAGCCCAGGTGTGAAATTTTTGCAGACTCCACTTCCAGCCCAGCAGAATACTCATTTAGAACAGAAAAACACTGCAGAAAGGAATGCAGGCTGAACAGCAGAATCACAGGCACAGCAGAACTCTTTGGGATTGGCTTTTGTCTTAAGTAAAGGTTCTGCTTTTTCAACAATTTTCAGTTCACCACCCTATGCTACGTTTCTCAGCAGCAGAAGTCTCAAGATTTTTCCTCTGGAGAAATCTTGCACAGATTGCTTGTACCAGTCCAGCCACAGGCTGAGCAATCTGTTCTGGTTTTTTGTTTTGTTTTGTTTTTCTTTCTTGGCTTTACTGCAATGAGCTCTTTAAAGGTACCACAAGCTGTTCCTTTCTCTACCAGAAAACAAAAAATTAGCTTTTATTTTAATGTTTTTCTACCAAGAAGTATATGCTCTAAGTGGATGTTTAGCTGAGCAGAAATCCAATAGCAAACATAAATTGCTACCAGCATTTTGACCATTTATCATTTTTGACACAAGACCTTCCACAGGTTATAGCCATACAGGAGTTTAATTCTGATAATAAATTGCAAAGTGAATTTGTGTAAGCATCTTTTCCTCTGTTATAGACCCCAGACATTTTAGCAGTGTTAGGCATTTGTACTAGGTATCTTCATGCAGTTCAATGACAAATATGCTTAGCTCATGTAATTTCTTAGATTTGCCAGCCAACAGAGTTAGTTTCTTGGTACTTGAAAGAGATCAACAAATAGGTTTGCCCTCCTGTAGCACTCAAAACCACCAAACCATTGTATTACATGGGATGCAGAGAACTTTCCATTCATTTACATAAGAGAGACATAAAAGACAAAAACAACCTCAGAGACTTCTAGAAAAGAAGATTTGAAAGTCAGTGCATTCCAGCTTGCTAATGGATGTGTGACTCAATATTGTTGAAAGAGAAAAGGATTTTGACCCCCTTTGGTTTGACAAAGTCTAAATGATTTCTCCATTTTAAAGACAAGCATTATTATCTCAATTAGAAACCCCCCAAAATTTGAGAGAGAGTCAGAAAGGACCTGAACCTGCTGGTGTCACTGCCCCTCATATTGATAAGAAACCTTTTCTTGTCACCATCTGCACTTCTCAGGACTGAGCTCCTAACACAATCACAGAATCTTGTTTCATACTATAAAGTATATTCTTGTTTTCAGGGCCTAATTTTTCTTATAAGAATTAAGGATGAAAAATTAGGTAGCAAGAGAAAAAAACACATTTATAAGTATAGATGGCTTGATCCTAATCCCAAGTAGGATAATCTAACATTTACCTGTTGTTTTCCAGAGAATCATAGAATGGTTTTGGTTTGAATTGACCCTAGAAAAGATCTTGTTCCAGCCTCCCTGCCATAGGCAGGGGCATCTTCCAGGGCATCTTCCAACAGACCTGATTGCTTAAAGCCCTGGCCTACAGTGTTTAATGTAGAATCACAGAGAAAAAAGAACTGTCTTGACTAAGTTACATTAATTTCAGATAAAAATGTGCCACAAACAACAGTCTTTTAAAATTCCTTGTATGTTTATTGATACGTGCTTCCCATGCTGTATGTTGAAAATTGGACATTACTTCACAAGAAATTTTTTTTTTCCCTCCTGTGAGAGGGAAGGGCCAGTGATTGACCACCACTCCAGATCAGAAGGATAAATCAGAAAGCTTACTTGTACAAAAAGGTTTTCTTGGTGGGATTTTTTTTGGTGGCCTATTTTTTTTCTGTTGGCCTTTTTTTGGTTGTGGGGTGTTTGGGGGTTTTTTTGGTGTGCTTTTTGCTTGTTTGATTGTGTTTGTTTGGTATAGGGTTTTTTGTATGTGTGTGTTGGGGTTTTTGTTTGTTTTCTCCTTGAGGGAGAAAGAGGATATGCTCTTAATGGAAATGAAATGAAAGTGAACATGAATTTAACAATGAGAAAGAGCAGAGGGAGAAACTCACATAATTCAAAACTCATTTTGTGGTATCTGAAACGTTTGGAAAATGTTTTATCTACATTATAGAACTTCAAGTTGTACTAAATTCCCTTAACCCTAACTTCAATTGTTAGCTCACTAAACATTTTCCCAGAAGGAATACGAATTAAACTTTATAGGAAAAATTCCACTAAATACAGCCTAGAGAAAGCAGGTGCAACTCTTAGAGACGTGTCTGGCTCTAGTTCAACTCAATGGTGTAAATTACATCCCCAACATTCACATGGTTAGCATTAGAGTAAATTATGAGTGAATTCTATGAAATCCAAAATATTATGCTGATGTAAAAATATGATAAGAGAAGGGAGAGCTGGGAGTGGAGAAAGAATGATGAGAAAATCTGAGTAAGCGTGGCAGAGTAATGTGATGTATATGAACAAACAACACCCGTGTGAGTTATAGGCTCCATTAATTCTTTTCCTCCCTATATTTACTTTTTTGCCTAGAGGGAATGTAACATAAAGGAGAATTCCTTGTTTCAGATTATGCTTCTACTATCCAAAAAAAAATTTCCAGAACCAACATGAGTGTGGAGACTCCAGTAATTGGATCCATACATCACAACAGGTTGTCAAAACAAACTTTTATTCTGCTTTGCAGAGCTGGTTGTTTCAGAAGTGAAGACCTAGGAAGACACTGATGCTAAACAGTGCTGAATGCCCCCTGCAAGGTGCTAAGTGCCTCGAATGTCCATTTAATAAGTGCGAATTGAGAGCAGCCAGCAATTCACAAGAGATGCTAAAATGCTCTGCAACACAGAGCCACAGATATGTCAAATCCTTTTTCCTGATGGCTTTTTTTTTTGTTTTTCTCTTTTTAACAAGGTCTGAGTGATGCCACTTTCATCCGTGTTTTTTAGAGGTGAGGACAGCAATTGGAAAGTGATTGTGTGCAGCACTTTCCCATCTTGCAGGTTCTCACTGGCACATGCTGGTGTGCAGGAGCAGGGCTGCCCTGTCTTCAGCACAGATTCACTCCAAGGGAAGTGCCAAGCTGCCATGGCAGCCAGAGCAGGGCTGGGAACCTCTGTCCTCCCCAGAACAGGATTAGGTCTCTAGAGGAGCGAGGGCAGAAGTCAAGGGCACCCTCTGCACTGCAAGTGGCACCTGTGACCAACACAAGCAGTGGGTGGTGGTGACCTGCTGCATCCACCCATCAGTGCCAGGCTGAGACACACTTCTTTTGAACACACCTGGGACACATCCATCCTGTTTACACCATGGCAAACAGCATGGGAAGGATGATCTGCATTAAAACCCAGATATCCAGGCACATCCTATGTGGGAGTAAGTTCCTGTTGTGACATAGGACAATTTAAATCGCTGGGTGGTGGTTCCTTACCTGTCCAAACATACAAATCAGCAAATGAATAAATTTACTATAATCTGACAGAAATGCCAGGCTATGATGGAGGGGGGATTTTTCCAAGGAAATGCAGAAACAGACATTGGCTGTGGTAGATGGCATAACACAAGTAACTTTCATCTTAATTATCACATCTTGTCACATTAACAGAAGTACTTCTTTCAATTTTAAAGGTTTGGAGCAGCTAAAGAGGAGCTTGCAGCTGATCTAAAACCCTGAAGCAGTCTGAGTAGCTTTAGAGCAGGCACAGTATTTTCACAAAGCAAGTACAAGTGCTTGCTGTGAAAAGAAAAAATACTGTCATGACTGATCAGATGTTTAATTGCTCTGTTCAGTACAAGAGCATTTGTCTGACATACCAAACATCAGGAATAAAGCAAAGAGGAGATTTTGTGAAACGAGGGATAGGCACAAAAACTACTTCAACATTTATAAATGGACTCTGAACAATTTCTTGCGCACTGCTATTGTAACAATCAATTAGACATTTCCTGTAGGATGCTACAACACACAAAACAAACATACCAGCAGTCAGGTTCACTAAAAGAAACAGACCTTAAAGAAAAAGAAGTCACATAATCTGTTCCCTGGAAACACAGGGGGAGGAGGGAGAAGGAATAGAAAGGAGGGAGAAGAGAATGATCTCCCTTTAATGTGACATTTTATTTACATAAAGTTAAATCTAAGGAAAATGCAGGATGGTATGACTTCAGCCTGTGATTCCAAATCACAGGCTTCCTGATGTAAAGTGATGGGGCATTGAAAACATCCCTTTCTAAAATATTGATTCTAATTAATTTAGTGCTTGCTGATACAAAGCTTTCTTAAATCTCTTCCCCCTTCAAACATCTGTCAAGGAACAAAAATCTGCTCTTATGCTTTTGTTCCTCTAGAAGCATCTGACTTAGAGTAGAAAATTGGCTCGACAAGTGCAAAAATAATTGGGACCTGCGTGATCTCCCTTGGCATGAACAGCCCAAACCACAACCCAGCCATTAATAATGCAAACTGCAAGGCTCTGGGAGGCCAAGAGCAGCTCCTAGGAAATGTCTGGGTGTACAACCATGGCCATTTTGGAGACAAGTACCATCAGGAACATCTGCATTCAGGAGGGGTACAAGCAGCAAGGCTGCCTGAGTCTGCTTGAGTTTGCAAGTGACATTAGGCGAGTGCAAACTTGCAAAGAGGAAAGATGGTGCAGAGAGAAGCGGAACAGAACCTGATGGGAATGGATTTATAGAGCTTGACTGTCATATTAAAACAACATGCCAGAAAAAGGATTTGTTAAAACAAAGACTTTGAACCTTCATTGGAGGGACTGAAACTAGATGATTTTCTATAGCAGAATCTGATTCTGTGATAACCAGATTTTAAATAGCCAGAATGTAATTGCCTACAACACATCAATCCTAACAGCTTACCTAGCCTAATAATGCTAAAATTAAAAGTCCCAAGGTGCTTCTAAGAAAATTTACCTACTAAAATCTGATTCTCTTTAAGTCAGAATTCTGTACCTGACATCACACCTGTAAAGGTGATTACACCTGTAACAAATACACCTTGGACCCTTGGGAATGGTCCTTAGAAAGGCAGAAACAGCTCGGCAGCACCAGAGCATGACTTGGCTGTGTTCCTCCTTTCTCCCCCACAGCTAAGAGAGGAGAGGCACAGGTCTCTAAACCTACACTATCAAAATAAATTAAAGCTCTAGAGGGCAATTCAACAGCCAGATTCTGGCCAAACAGTTGGAGATAGATAGATAGATAATGGAAAAAAAAGACCCTGAGCTTATCGCCTGATTTTCTGCACTAATCCAAAGCAGTATGGGGAAAGTTCTGATAAATAAAAAGGAGAGAGAAACAATCTATCTGCATGGGCTTAAAAATTGTATTTTGCAAAGTGCTCAGTGTGCTTTACACTGGCCTTGAGCCCTAGGAGCTGAAGAAACAAGTAGGATTTTTAGCAGTAAACACAGTGCAGTGTTGTGGAAGATGAGGAGGTGTTCTACAAACCTGATGGCATTACCTGTAGTTTTAAGGATAATTATTAAGCAGCTACCTAAACAATGGATTATATTCTGTCTCAGTCACAATGCAGCACAAGAAAGAAAATCTCTCTCAGGCTCCAGAGATGAAGTAATAAAAATGAAAGCACAAGTCCCATTTTTTCTCCTCTGTGATTTATTTTTAATTACGATGAAGGCAGGCTATCTCCAGATATGTGAAAATAAAATCCAGGTATAAGATACACTGAATGTCAGGAACCCTCCACATTCTGTTTATGATAAGTAGCATAAGAAAAAAGCTTTTTAAGCAATTTCTCCCATACCCAAGTCAATCACAGACTGCATTTACTATTATGGGCCAAGTGTCCTCATATCAGTGTGGCAGATGTGACTGTACATGTACATCAGAAATGCAGATAATTCTGTATATTGGTACAGTATTATTGAGATCACACTGTTAATCAGTGATACAAGAGCACAGCAAAGGTTAGGAAGCAAATCCTGACCTACAGAAGCTACTGACACCACTCCCATTGGAGCGAAAGAGCTGGAGTCTGCCTACAATCCCTGCTGCAAAGAGTTTTTGAATTTAAATTCTAGCAACAGCAAAGATAGAGCAGCATAACAATGGTTGGACAGTCAGATAAGTTGAATGCAACTGCATAAACCATGGGAATTTGAAGAGACTGAATCAGCAATTTTCAGAGCACTAATATTGTATAAATCTTCCAGGTGAGCCAAGCTCAATGGGTGTTTTACCTCCTAAGCAATGAAAGATAAGCAAAGGATTATGATGATATCAGAGACTTTCAATTCACTTGAGTTCGTTATTAGACAAGGTTAAAGAAAGAGTTCAATTATGTTGCAACATTCAAGTTAACATGGAGATAACAATGAGCAGGAACTTGGTACCTGATTAGCTGAACAAAAGAAAAATGAGTATTTGTAAGACAAAAATAAAAGATTTGGTAAAAAATAATTAATCTAGAATACCTATGCAAGTGTAGTGACATTTGATAAGCTCGGTCATCAGAATTGCAGAACCATTCTTTTTAAAAGAATTTACTCCCCTGGGATTTCTAGACTCATACATTCCTTATTCTTCCTTTCCCTTAAAGGAATGTGAGATTTTTCACAAATTTCAATCTCCTCAGTAACAAGAATTAAATTATATTTTATTATTATGCTCTATTAAAGCAAAGGATAACAGCGAATCTAACATAGAAAATAACTGATAAATTCCTTTTCATGTTACCTGTCAGTCTTTTCACTCTGTTTGGTAAAGAGTGAGAAAATATAACTAATTCTCACAATATACATATAAATATACATATAATATACATATAAATTACATATTGCCTACAGCAGATAAATAAATAATTTATTGGTGGTGTTCATATTTCTCTGATAATACAAAAAGCAAATGTCTCTCTTCAGAATGGCCATGCAGCAGTGAAACAGTAATCACTATTATTTAGCCCAAAAAACAGAAATACCTCTTATATTGATTTACATTGTTCCCAATGAATAGTGGTTTCACTCCTCAAATAAGTGCAGGAGTGGGTCACATTGTTCTGGGTATTTAAAGAAATGTATGTCACATGCAAACAAACCCACTGTTGATAAATAGAGTTGCATAGGAAAGGGTGTTTCTAGGAAATTGTTTTACTTGAACTACTGTCTCTGCCCCTGTAAACCTGAACCAGGGAGATAATACTGATCATTCAGTACAATCTAAGCTTTTTAGCAGAGAGGAATGCTACAAAACCAGCATAGCAGTCTACAAGCTCCCAGTAAAGCTCTATCACTTGGATTCTTGCTAAGTTCAACATATTTCCACAGTTACAAGGAGTTGAATTCTTAAAATTGGGTGCTCTTGTCAGGTGACTTAAAGCTCAATCAGGTGAAGCAGGAGAGCATAAACCTGTGCCAAGTATTGGGTAATTATCAGAGAGAAAACCTTGTGTGTTCTGTTTACAGTGACTAATATTCATAATTGCCCGCACAGACTTTTCTTACAGATTTCCAGCATTCACTTACAACAGTTCCACCCCTCTTCTTAAAAAGCAGGCAATAAAATTCTAGTGTCAGAGTCATCACCCAACACATTTGTTAAAATGGCAATTTCAGGAGCTGCTGTCCAAATTATACTTCCTGAAATATGTCAGGATTTTCTATATACTTTGGATGATGGAGTCCTGCCTTGCAAAAACCCAGTGTCTCAAGGGTCTCTGACCACTTACCAGCCATTAAAACCTCCACTTCTCTGTGCTTCACCTCTATTTGCTAAATTTCAGAGTAGAGCAGTAAGAATAGAATATCAATCACATTCAGCTTTGCTTCCCTTCATCAGCAATGGAAAACCAGGTAATTAAAATAAGGTCACTCCTACATGGCTTGACTTTGGAAAAATTTCCTCAAGGGCAGTGGCCCCATACTGATGTGTGAAATATCTTCAATATTAAGGATCACTCCTGAATAAATACCTGAAAAACTATTCCAGCTCAGGTGATATCATAGGCAGCTGAAATTTATTTGATATTCGCTTCTCAGTTCTTGGTGCTGCTAAGGGTCCCCATGACAAGAGCTGCTGAGCTACCCTGCACACAAAATTAACTGATAATTCCAAACACTGGGAGGATAGAGAGCTAATTGGAAAGTCCCCTAGCATTAAATAATTCCCATCTGTCTTCAAAAGCATAGTATCAATCATAGCAATTGCTGCACTGGCCTTACTTTTCTGGCATTCTCCAAAGAGGAAATGGGAAAGGTGCAGAACATATAAATCATTTTGATATCAAAAGAAAGTACTTAGGCAGCCATGTAATGAAACCCCAGCACTGTCATCTATGTTAAAGGCCCTGAAAAGTTTTAAGTGTATAAACAGCGTAGAATAACAGAAAAGTGGTTTACAGCTTCACAGAGCAGTATGAAAGTCTATCTTAAACAAGCACACAAGCTAAAATCTAAATGAACCCATAAACCAGTTACCAAAGGAAGGTAAAGACTGAGCTGTGTGTCTTATTCTGAAGACAGAATCCTTATTCTTTGGGTCTTACATTTTAGTAGCAAATATTGGATTGCCACTTAGATTAGCCATTTGCAATTATTTCTATATTTTGAAAAATGCCTGGGTAATATTCAAATGATGCTTCTTGCTTTCCCAGTAATTAGAAAGCAGAAACTCAAGCATTTGGTGGGACTCAGAATCTGAAGGTGATGCTATCTCCCACAGTACTACAGGTCTGCAGGTTAGCATTAGTCATGGAAACCATACAGAACAGTTATCAGATAAGGAACAAGATGGCTTGTGCCTGGTTCAGAACAGAAGCATGCTCTCCTCTGCTAATAAAATTAAGTAAAATATAATAAAAACCAGGTAGGAAAAAAAAGCATGCTCTCCTCTGCTAATAAAATTAAGTAAAATATAATAAAAACCAGGTAGGGCTGGCTTTAAAAATGAACAGGCTTTCTCCATCCTGCTCAACATATGTCACCCTGGACAACCTCTGTGTCATTCCAGCAAATGGTTGCTGTGGACTCTGCAATGTACAGTCTGTGTCTTCCACTGCATCCTGATTATTTCTGTGTTTGTGGTTTCTATACTTATGTTTTGCTAGAACCAGCCAGTCTTAATGTGAACTAAGAGATGACAGATACACTAAAATACACATGCCCTTGAAGAAAAAAAATAGGGTTTTTTTTAGACTTTTTTTAAGAACTGATGTCAAATGGGATTCTGAAGACATCTGCAGATTTGAGATTCTCTTCCATCTGCAGCTCCTGTGCTATGCCTGTCCACAGGAATTGAAGTCCTCAGTATAATGGTTTGATATTTGCCAATAAATTAAAATACAAGTTTGCGTATTAGTAATAAAGTAATGTAAAATAATATTTGGATGTTGGCTTGCAGAACCCTTGGAAAATTTCTTGGCCAAAATATGATGCAGAACAATAGACAATTTCAATAAGTATGAACATATGAAGAAGAACATTTTAAAAGATAAAATAATTTGACTTCACGTAAAATTATCATGATACTAAGCACTGATTAGTTTTTTTAATTTAATTTAATGATCCTGATTTCTAATATACTTTCCATCAACCTGATAAATATTTATGTTACTTTAGTGCTGTCACACAGACAAGCAAACATGAGATATAGCTCACCAAGACGCAAAGTCTGAGCATTAAATGTATGCAATAAAGAAAAGGCATTCAACCATGACTATGTAACTCTGAGCTCTGTTTAGTGTGGTTTAAGAAGAGACAGGCAAAGAGATAAGGATTTTTAATAACAGCATTAACAAGGGCAACAATTTTATCTCTATTTTCTGCAACTTAGCCAATTACATATTTCAGAATTATTAAATATTCCTCTGTTTAAGCTGTGGACATCAGTAAAGTGCTTATAAACATGCAGATTACTCACATTAGCTTGTAAAACTTATAATTTCATCAGCCCTTCTGAAATTATAGATATTTTTATGTATCTACTATTCTCTCCTGATTCCCCTGTGCAGGATTTTCAGTGACTGACTTTAGCATATTCAAGTACACTTTCATAGTGTACTAAGTGGATTTCCCTAGCTTTTCAGGGACTGCTTTTCTCCTTTGTCAGACAAATGAAAATAGAATTAATAGATTTAGATTTCTGCTACTGACCCAACATTGGCATTCTACTAGAGACAATCTGATTCAGCTGATACAAACCAAAATAATACCAGTAATGANTCCGAGAGCGGGAACGTGCCTGGTTCCACCAGGACATCTTTCAGACACTTCTCTGGAAGATCACGGCAGCCGCGCGAGCCACACCCGCCCGCCAGCGCCACCGCTCCGCCGCCGCGATATGAGGGATTAAAAATTAAAATAAATTTGACTACTAGAATATCCTGAGTTGAAAAGGACCCACAAAGATCATTAAATCCAACTCTCAGCCCTACACAGGACCATCCCAAAATCACACCATGTGCTTGAGATTGTTGCCTAAATGCTTTTTGATCTCTGTCAGGCTTGGTGCTGTGACCACTGGCCTGGGGAGCCTGTTCCAGTGCCCAACCACCCACTGGGTGAAAAACCTTTTCCTGATATCTCACCTAAACTTCCCATGACACAAGTTCATGTTATTCCCTCGCCCCCTGTCACTAGTGACCAGAGGGAAGAGACAGGTGCTGGCCCTTCCTCATCTGTGGAAGTTGTAGAGCAAGACAAGCAACCCTGTAACAGGGCCCACAGGACAGTAATTTTGGGTAGACGGATCCCAAAGACCTGTGGGATAAATAATGCAGGAAGTCCCACTTTTGAATATTCAGCATTAAGAAAATCTCCAACTCCATGATGCAAAGACCGACTGAAATAAATTTAATCTATGAAATCTCGCTAGTCAAAAATTGTTTTGGTAGATTAACAGCGCCATAAAGGGATAAAACATGTATTAGGAATTATCTGTGTCTTTTCACCTTCATTCCTAATAACTGAAGCTATCATAAGCTCCACATCATATGCCTCAGGTAATTTGATCATATATCTACACCAGATCAGATAAAATCTGTACTTCTATTTGATACAGTAATACACAGATCTAATATTTACAAGCATAAAATCATTTGCATAAATTTAGTTGCAATTGCTATTCATTGTTTAAGTCTAGTTACAATTGTTATTTATCCAGACAGCAATTCCTTTTGCTTTTCCTTATTTCTTCAAAACCTCACATATAATTCCCATCCACATGACCAGCAGTGACCCTGAGCTCCATCAAATGTTCGTGTAATTGGGGTGTACATGGTCAGTCTCAGGAAGGTTTGGTGTCAGGTAGACCTTCAGTATGAGCCACCAAGATGCTCAGAGGGCTGGAGCACCTCTCCTATGAAGACAGGCTGAGAGAGCTGGGGATGAGCTGGAGAAGAGAAACCTCCAAGGAGATCTCATTAACAGCCTTCCAGTACTAAAGGGGCTTATAAAAAGGAGGGAGAGTGACTTTTTACAGCAGCAGATAGCAATAGGACAAAGGGGAACAGTTTTAACCTAAAAGATTTCGATTAGATGTTAGCAAAAAATACTGTGAGGGTGATGGGGCACTGGAACAGTTGCCCAGAGAAGCTGTGGATGAGCCATCCCTGGAAGTGTTCAAGGCCAGGTTGGGTGGCCAGCACCCTTGTCTAACATCCCTGCCCGTGGCAGGGGCTTATGGTCCCTTCCAGTCCAAACCATTCTATGATCCTATGATTCTGTGACTATGGAGAGACAGGTCTGAATAGAATCCCTGTTCTAAACATTTAGGCTGAGGGTGACTGAACTAAATGCATAAAAGTACACAGGGGAAATAGGCACTTATGGCAATTTTTAGTTGAGTGAATCACAGCACGTCTTTCAAAGGCATAGAATAAAAATAGCTCACTTGAGGGAGACTTCCTAAAGAATCAGGGAAAACTTTTGTTATTAAATAAAACTCTAGTCTACATAGCTTTTGTTATACCTTTCAAAATGTAAATTTTCTGTGATTGTGCTGCATCAGTAGTTACTCATTCTTGTGGTTCCTTTTATTTAGCTGAAAATGGTACTGGCCTTCTCTGCCAGTATTAAAGGCACCACAGTAATTGTTGAATCTATCTAAGATAAATGTAAGAATGGTCCTCAATTTTCATTGCCTCTCACTCACACTTTTAATTTTGGCTTGTGATCACAGCATTGCTAACTACCCTTTCCACAATTGCTGGAATCTTTTACTATGTTTTCTTGTATTTTCATTCTTATTTCCCTTATGAAATTTAAATTTTGAGACTTATGAGTCTTAAAAAGAAGCAGACCTGATCCTGGAATTGTCAGATAGAGATGAACAGAAGTGTTAATACACTTGCAGTCACATTTCAGTATGTACCTGGCTACGGGTGTGATGATTTCACCAGCATTTGACTGGTCAGGAAGGAAACACACAGCCAGGAGTCAAATGTCAGAGGTGAAAGAGAGCAGCAGTAGCTCTCTGACTTCCCTTAAGAAAAGTACCAACCATCTGAGTTTTTCTGGAGTTCTGGAGTACACACTGAGCCCTTCCCAGCCCTGCAATGCAGAAAGCTTGTGCCAAGTTATGGACATGTAATATACAATCTAGCCTGACATTTAATCCCATTTGAGAGACTTGTGTAAGCCTTCACCCAAGCAGCCAAAGGAATGGTCTCAGAACAGCTGGCTGCAGCCTGGCTCATGCTACCACAAGCCACAGAAACAAGAGCAAAGCTCATTTCATTTGTACTCTGGGGTCACTGGCATTTGGCAGATGTTAGACTAACCATTAATGATCAAACACAAGGAAAGTGGTAGAACACAAGGATGATGAAACACTTTTTTTTGGCAATTTGACAAATGCACTGCTTCTTTGACTTGGGTTGTTCATCCACACATGATATCTACACACACCAATACCTGAAGACAGGCTGGCAATATAAGGAATAATACCAAAATTTTTTGCCTGATCTTTCTTCTTCAAAAACCCTATCAAACATACTAGAGAGCCTGACTGCATTAGAAGTCTTCAAATTTCTACTATATAGAGCTTTTTACACCATTTCTTACCTTTTATCCGTTACTTTAGCTCATTTAAAACCCATATTTAAAATACTCTGAAAGAGGCAATCAGCATTTCAGTTGTACAACTGAATGTGTTGTTATTAGAAGAATGTTTGCCTACTTATATTGTTCATATTTATATCAGCTGTGAGAAACAACCAGCATTGACAGTTTATTTTAAGATTTAGATGTTTGGTGTTAAATGACGCTGGGTTAAAAAAGTAAGGAAGTTATGGAAGAGGTTTAGAAGATATGTGTTAGCAATTATTAGGCAAACAATTTCTGTTTACTGTAGTACGTCTGGTAATAATCAGGAATAGGGAAAAACCTCCTGAAACCATGAAGAATCATGAAATTGTCATTGTGCCATAAATCCCCATTCTTAAGTTTTTTAATTGCCAGCTTTACTAAGTGGAAAATACATTATTTTTTCCCTCCGCAGGATTACAGAACAATATGAAAATACTTATGATCTGTGGGTTTCTTACCCATATTCTTTTATTGTGCCTTAAAACATCAACTTATACAAGTGGCTGTTGCTTAAAACTAAATTACTGTGTGTCACAACAATTTCATGTTTCTTGCTGCAGGCTAGCAAGTCAAATCTCGTTTCTGTAAACCTACAGATGTACTGAAAAATATTTAGATACGTCAGAATCATTAAAACTAAGGCTTGAAAAAATAAGGGCCATTCACCATTTCATGAATCTTCATTGGTTTGGGATCTACAAGGGAAGAATGACCTGAGATTCATTTTGTATGTATAATGCTTTAAAGGCCAATGGGATTTATGCAAGTCTGAGAACTTTATATACTCCAAGGCACTGCTCAATGCTTATCTAGTCACGGAATCTGAACTATCTTACATTTGCAGAAATGGCCAGAGAGATTTTTAAATTTTGTCATGTATCTCCATTGAACAAGATTGGTAGCTTCATAGAAGCTTTTATTGCAAAGAACATGATTACAGGGATATTTTTAACTCAAAATTTCACTACCATGCCAAAAGTTCTCACAGCACTCCATTAGCCCTGTGATCCTTAAGATATGCACATATTTCTATACTACTGTTCCTATATATAATTATATATATATATATAATAATTAATTAATCAGTGATGCTGCCACCAGAATCACAGAATCATAAAGGTTGGAAAAGACCTCGAAGATCATTGGGTGCAAACATCAACAAACAGCTGAAGGGGCACAACTATTTCAGTAAACCTGACTGGAGAAGAGTGGGAAGGTTTTCTTCTCTGCTTCACTGAGAGCAAGGTGCACTTTTGTTCCTCCACCTGACTGTTGACATGACAGAGAAAGTGTTATGAGAGGAACAGCACATGCAAAGTGATTTCTGTCAATAAAGGAGAAGCAGCAGACACTTGCTCAAGAAAAATGCTTTTCTTCTCAGCAATGAAAATGATGACAGAACTAGCACAGCTTAGCTTGGCAGCTTCTCTAGAGTAGCTTCAGGAATCCTGCTGCCCCAGAAATCAGGGCACAAATCAATCTTGTGAAAGACAGGACAAAAGTCCTATCAGGAGATGTATTAAACAGAAGCTGTAAATATTAGAGATGTTCTTTCTAAAACAGTGAAGATTAAAACAAGCCTATGTTATCAATTTGCCTGAAGAGACCCAGCATGGGAGAACTGGGTGGTGTTGTCTCAATGCATGAGATGATGATAATGTGCAAAGTCAGCATGGACAGCAGTATTTTAAAATAAAAGGACAACATCCTATTTCCCTTATTAAATGGATAAGGAGATAAGGCTAATCCCACAGAGAACTCAAGCCCCTCTGTGATGCCCTTTCATTTTCCTACAGGAGACACTGGTGGAAACACATGCCCTGGCACTGGGACACAGGACACTTCACTGCAGATCCCATATCCCTCCTTGAGCTCATTGAGGCTGCTAAACTGTCAAAGATGCACAGCAGGACAAAAAGAACAAGTTTTGCCCTTTCCTCATCCTATTTTTTAACTTTCTTAAGAATGGAAACTTCCAGAAAAGAGTTTATGCTACCAAGGGTGTCTATGCAGCAGCTGATGCTTTTGGTACTACTGTAAACTAAATAATTAAAAACTTCATATAGGTGCCCTTCAAAATCCTAGAGTGTGGCTTGTTGATTTGGCTCTGAGGATCCAAATCCATTATAAAACTTCCTCTTCTTTTGTCTTCCAACAACCCATTTAATATTAGTCACAATCTATCTTTTACTGTAAAAAAAACCCAGAAAAATGTGCCATGGATTCAACCAAAACCCACATTTTAATATGTGTCATAAATTTTCTAATCCCTCCCCCCCAACCCCCATTAAACTGTTCTCTGGATAATGAATCAGATATCCTTTTATTAGCATATTTCATTTCTCAGCCTTTCAATACATAGAAATAATATTTTCTAGCAAAAGACAGTTCTTAGACAATGAAAAGACATTAAATTGTAGATTTTAAAATTCCCTTTTTACTGAAAGTCCATATATATATTGAGAGGCTAACAGAACAATTGTGCTGCCTCAAGATTCATTAACTGCTCATCTCATGCACAGACAGGCAAGAGAGAAAACAAGGAAGGGAACCTTTTGAATATTGCATTAACTCTGATATTCAATTATTATAACAATGCCACTCAGGTGGGCTTGCACTGAATTTTGTTAGAGATGGGGATTTTAAGAAAATGATAACTGACCAAGTTGAAGACTCACAAAATTGTGTTTTGGTTTCAATAATAACATGTATTACTTATTCTCCCTTCAGAAACAGAAAAAAATCTGTTTATATTGCATTAAAATTCTCAGAATTTGAAGCAAGGTCACTTAAAAACAACAACTGAAACTTCCCCTATTTCTACATTAATAATGACAAATATATATAGATATGATTTCTATATTTTTCCATAATGGAATATATACCCAAAATATAATTTCTTTTTCTTTCTTTAACCTCACCAGAGCCTACTTAGAGTGGCTTTGTTCAAATTGCTCCTATTTTTCACATTATTATATTTCTTCTCAAAATTTTTAAATTCCCAACTATTATCTTGTAGATTTTGGTAGCCTGGCAAGACTTTTCTTTTAAATTATTAAAAGGCATATTTTTATTTTTCATTAACTAGATACCTACAATATAAACAGATGCTATGCTGTGTCATTAAAAGCCCTTGGCAGAAGTCATCTTTAAATGGCTCTTGCATAAAGTGATGTTTCCTTCACTTTAGTTCCCACACTCTTAAGATATCTAGAACTTTAAAGGAAAAAATGCCAGGGCTGAATGCCTTATCATCAAGCTAATTAGAAGAAGAAGTGCTAATGAGTATAAATTAGCAATAATAGCGACAACATACACCCAAGGAAGGAAACCCTGTATCTGATAGGTGTTTACAAAAAGACTGGATGTGGCACTCGGTGCCATGGTTTAGTTGAGGTGTTAGGGCATGGGTTGAACTCTATGATCTTGGAAGTCTCTTCCAACCTGGTGATTCAGTGATGGGAAACCATTTATCAGTCAGAGGCAGAGCAACTGTTGGAAAAAATTTACTCTTTTCCCAAGTAGGTAATTTAACATCGATAAGGGGTTTCCAAAGCGTGTACTGCCTGGTGTTCAATGGAATCCACAACTGCTGGCACAGGACTTGGAGCAACCTGGTCTGGTGGAAGGCGTCCCTGCCCATGGCAAGGGTGTTGGAATGAGATGATCTTTAAGGTTCCCCTCAACCCAAAGCCTTCTGTGTCTCTATGAATACTCCATAGCTTGTTACCTTTACATTTCCACAGTCATGCTTAGAGTTCCATATGCATATGAGAAAAGACAGGAGGCTGCTGTTGTCCATGTCAATCCTTACTTTTCAAACACTAATTATTTAGCAGTCTCTCCCTTGATAAGAAGATCAGATGTCACAGCCACAAGTGCTGGTTATCCAATTACACACTAAGCACATCTTTATTTTGAAAAACACAGTTAAGGCACACATTTCACTTGCTGAGAGCCAATTTCCCTCAATTTCACTGACTACAGAAATAGCGGGTGAGCAAATCTGTCCCTAAACCACAAGCAGACAAACCAGTCCAAGACAATCCTTTTATCTGCAGCTAACATTTATGTGCCATTAATGTCCTCTGAAATAAAATTCACCCAAATCCCACACTGAAGCTCAGGTACATCGCAATTATTTTCAGAAGTGATGACATGTATGAAAAATGTGTCTCTTCTACACTTAGCCCTAACTTCAGCCCAAGCTGATGTAATGTAGTCACACACAGCTGCTTGTGAAATTACTGCTATTGTTTAAAAGGTCTTACAACAAACCTCATTCCAAAATGCAGGAATTCAGATAATACCTTTGAAGTCTGCCCAAAAAAACCCACCCCAAACAACAAAACCAACCCACATGAGTTCAGATGTGCAGAAAGCTTTAACCAAAGTCTTAAACTCTCCATTTGTAAAACTAAGATGAGAATACCCGTGGTACCTCCGAGGGCTGTCAGAAACTCCTTGGCTAATCCTTGTGAAGAGCCAACTGCCAAAGCTGCCCTTTGATGCTGATTTTGTCAAAATTCTTAATATCCAAGGCTACAGTCCAATAAGGCTTGAAAATAAACCACCTGCTACCAAATAGGACATAATATGATAGACTGTACTTGAAAAATAGCTTTAAAGAAACATTTGTATTTGCAGGGACCTCTCTATATAGAATGACTGTGCTCATTTCTGTCAAATATAATAGACACAATAGAATTTTAAAAATACATATAATTTAATCTTTTTTTTTTTCCACAGGAAAGGACTTTGTTCACAAAACACTGAGAAAGACAATTTCATTATTCCTGTTTTTGTCAACATGGTTATTGGAAAAGATATTTAGTGGAAAAACTAGATATGCATCCAAATTCTTTACCTTAATAGATAAAACTGACACAAACCTATAAATTCCCTTTATTTTCAATAAAAGCATTTCACTTCAGCTAAAAAACATGTTTATTAAGGGTTCAGTGATTGAAGATAAACCAGTTGTTAACTACTGTTGACAAATGATTGCTTGGGGACTCCTACTCATCTAATAAAGTGAATCTGCTCTCCTCACATTTCTCCTTGCTATCACACCATAAACTATTTTTATAGCAACTTCTATGCAATGCATCACCAGGCACTTTACATTATAAAAACTAATCAGCAGATAAAACACCACTGGATCTTATAATAGTGACATAAAATTCAATATCTAGCAAAGGCTAAATCAAAAAAGTAAGTTTTCTGCATGAATTTGCAAACCAAGAGAAACATGCACTGCTTGTGAGGATGGAAGGGAAGTCCAGTGATATGGAGCAGGGCAATTCAAAGCTAAGATTTGATACAGCTTGCACACAAGCCCTAGAAGTTACTTTGAGAGATTTCAAAAAGCCCAGCTCACGCAGAATGAAAATGTCAGATGCCAAGCCCATGTAATGTACATTGTTTTCTAAGAACACAGGTTTTAATGTGCACTAGTGCCTTGGCCAAAAGTAATTACACTTCTTTCAAAACTGATGATTGCTTGCTTTTTCTCTGTTTTGGAGAGTAATAAGTGGCTGTTTCTCTCATGACAGAAGTGGTAAAATTGTTTTACTGAACAACTGAGAAGGTAGAGAGTCAAAATGGTTTGGAAGGTAAATTTAACTCAGGTAAAACCTGATGAGAAACAAAATTATCCAACACTTAAGACATCTTGAAAATAACAATCTAACCTAATCTAATGGTTTATTTCAGAAATTTTTATCAGGTACTCCCACCAACAGTAGTCTCACCCTCATTTTTCAGGATTTGTCTATAATTGTACAAAGTCAAACCAATCAAATATATCAATGAGGTATAGAGAAAAAAAATTACCTGTGTACACTTAGAGTTGAAAGAGATTGCAATACTTAGTGTTAATAAAAATCCTCATCTATAGGAATAACACTTGTGCAGTAGTGATTATCAACCAGGTGATATGTGCAGAATTCAAAACTCATATAAATCAATCTCCAGGGTATTTCAGGGAAGAAGGACCTTCAAAAACTCATCAACAATGAAAAAAAAGTCAAGACTTGTTGAAATCCAAGATGTAAAACAATGCTATTCTGTAGCTGGAGAAAAGAAGGGATGCTTAGCTATAACATGTTTAAAATATTTAAAAATAAACACTACAAAAGACACACTTCATGTTGAAAAACACCAGTGCAGCAAGTTCTCCAATGTGGAATGAGAATACAGCACAGGCATCATGACAGGACTTTATATAGTGCAAACACCACTAGATGGGCTGTATATGAACAAAACCAGCCTGGGGAGTTTCCATATGAATTGTCACACGGAAATCTTTTAACTTCCAAAATTGAACTAAAAGACCTCTGTTAGTGGAACAAGTAATAAAGGATCAGAGAGGGAAAAGGGGTTTGAGACAGCACCACCAAAGGATGGCCATGCCTATTGGAAATGATGAAGCCTTTAATAATAAAACAAGAACTTCTGAGGTCTACATTCAAGTCTAATTTATCGAACCACTGAGAAGGCAGAAAGGTAAAAACAGTTTTGAAAGTAAATTAAATCAGCCAAAATCTGATGAGAAATTAAATTATTTAATAAATATTTTTATAATAAATACTGAATTTTTCAATAGCCCTGTATTTACTATTAAATAAATTTATTTTCTTATTAAAGCCCCAATCCCACATGGAGAACTTGTGTCCTGGCAGAGGCAGAGTTAACACTCTCCCACCTGGGATAAAAGGATGTTGCTGTTGTAGTGCTAAAAAGCCCCTCAAGTTAAAAGCCCCTTGTTACACCTTAAATCACATATTTGCAAAATAATTTCTATTCCTGTTATATTTCCTAGATCTAACCCATACCAATCGTGAAGACAACATCAAGGGAGTAACCTTGGATGTGGCCAAATTATCTTGCAAAGGTACAGCAATTATATTCTCACTGTTGCTTATTACCTTGAAAGGTTGAAAACAAATGAAACAAAGAAATGCTTCAGGGTGCTTGTATGGCTCTGCACTGATCCTAAACCATGGAGGCAGAAGACACAGCAAAACTGCAGCATCATCTGCAGCAGATGTGGTGTACTGGGTGCTGGGACAAGTTTCCTCATAAAGAGACAAAATAGGGCTGTGAATAATTATATGGGATAGAGGGAGTACAGCCTGGAAGTTGAACACAAGCAACAAAGAGCTAGATTGCGAGGCTTTGTGCTGAAGAGTGACTGAAAACCCCTGCTCGCTTGGTGGAACATGGTTTGAAAAGCTCTGCCTGAATTGGCCAGAAATTTGCATGATGATCAAAGGTAAAATAACTTGAGCTGAAGAATAGCAGAAAGTTGCTTTCTTTTTTTTTTTT
>VXBI01008019.1:647258-728574 GCA_013397375.1 Toxostoma redivivum | reverse complement strand
TTTTTTTTTTTTTTTTAGGCAGGATGGAAAATGGAGGCACACAGCAGGAAAAATGATGGAAAGCAGCCTGGATGTTGCAAATCGAGGTTGAGACTTTTGCCATTAGATCAAAATTCAGCTGCCCTTAAGTTCTTTACTGATATGCATGTTCAGTCATTGTCACATGAAGGCTAAGGATGTCATTAAATGCACTCACAATGCCTGACAGGACAGGACTGTGATCATGATCCTTGTATACAGAGGATACAGGGTGTGGAGGCAGCAGAAGCAATGAACTGCTTACAGAAGTGGAGGACAAAGGGTCCTGAGTGTACTACTCCATAATCCTCTGTATTATTGCCACAAAAGTCCACTTAATTGGTGCCTAAACAGCAAAAATACAGATGGCTGTACATGCACCTACACAAGACTGTGAAGTCTGAAACAGCTGCTGGAACACCAGCCACTCCTGCCCCATTCCACTCACCTTGCTGTGTCAGTAGGACATTTCTGTTGATAGGCAGAGAAAACACATTCAAGAATCCACTGTGCCTTTCATCAAAAAATAGACAAAAAATCCTCAGGGACACCCTCAACCTTTAAGTACCTTTTTGGGAACACTGAATGAAAATAAGAATCTATTGCTGCCATAGACATTGTTGTCTTTTACATATTCCAGATCCTTCATTCACTAATTAACTAAACACTGAACTTTCATGAATGCTGGTGTTGACTTGTGCTATCTTAACTAGAAATAGGTGGTCACCTAGTTCAGTCCTGCTCAATAAACTGAATATCAGCAGAATGCAGGACAAATATATGTAGTCACATGGTGAGAATAAACTGGAAGGCATTAATGACCCTATGAGAGCCAAGGAGGATGCCGAGAGATGAACAGGTTGTCTTAAACTTGGTGTCCTTGAAAAGCTTTCCATTAGAAGACCTTAAAATAGTTTACAAGTGCAAATAGTAAACCATTACATATCTGAACAGCACAAGGAACTAAACATATTTGCTTCCTGGCTTAATTATGATTTAGTCAGAAAGTACATTTTTGTGTATCAAAAAAGTCTATAATCAGGAGAATCATTATATGGAAGTACACTGGGAAATGGGAGGTGGCAGCCAATAGCTACATGCATAATTCAAACTGTGACTCGGGATTACTCACTGGTTCACATCCTCCTGGGACCAAAACATTCGCTCCAACAGTTATCAAAATGGCAATGCAACAATACAAGTTGATGAACTCACAAAGGAAAATCATCTCACAACTGTGAATAGCCATTTACTAATAATAAAACATAAAGAAATGTAAACTCAGGACAGTCTTAACTCTAAAATTTCTAGGGAGCATAGATGTGGGAGATGAAGCATCTCCAACAATTCTATTTCTCACAGAAGAAAAGTTTTCTGACACAGGTTGTTTCCAATTTCAGCTGCAACCTTGTTCCCAGTATTTGGCACACTCTGAGCAGAGGATGAGGAGCAGAAACTCAGCCCTAGGTCAGTACTGAAGAATTCAAGTTACAAAAGACCCACATTATCAGCAAAACGGTTATTCCTGCCTGCAAACCTGCAATATTTTTGACTGAGTGAAAAATGTCTTTCTAATGTAGACAGATGAGTTCTGACCTATGACTATCAAACATAACATTACTATGACGGACAGCAGAGAAGAAAAAAGTGAAATTAGATTCTGATTTCAGTCACAGGAATAAACCAGAACAAACCTCTAAGGTACGCTACTTACAGATAGTGTTTGGTCCTTTAAATTCAGAAATAAAAATTGAAAACAGAGTAGCATCTTTCTGAAAATCTGAGTCTCAAGCTTTTTAAATGAGCCAATGCTGACTGAAGCCAAAAAGGACCACGAGCACTTTGGCAGTGGTTGCATCAGATTTTCTGATGGAATCTGATGGAAATGCTAAGCATCTAAAGGAAAGTCCTCTACTTCGTGTGCAACAGTTGTATAGAAAGCAAGATGCCATCTCTCTCTCTGTTAATGTTTCTGTTACTGTTCTTTTTCAGTTAACGGCTTTAAGTTGAATAAAGTAGGTTTAGATCAGATATTACAAAAAAATACTTTAAGCAGAGTAGTGGAGCACTGGAACAAGTTGCCCAGAGAAGCTGGGGATTCCCCATCCTTGAAAGTGTTCAAGGCCAGGCTGGATGGGGCTCTGAGCAGCCTGGTTGGTGGAAGGTGTCCCTGCCCATGGCTGGGATTCAGAATGAGATGATCTTTAACCTCTCTTCCAAATGAAGCAATTCTATGATTCTACACTCAGGGAGGCCTTTGGGCTCTAAAAATTACTCAGGAAAATGAGAAAGAATGCTAGAAAGCCATAAAAATCCCAAATGTACTCCTAGTGAAAGAACAGAAGTAATTCTAAAGCAATTGACGGTGAGCAGATAGAAAAAAACCAGAAGTGCTGGAGAGAAATACAAACTTAAGCCTTCAGTGCAACATGAGCTGACTCTCAGCTGGATTGGCAAACTATATAAAGGAGAGGCATCAACTTCCAAATTGCAATGCAAATATTTCACCAGGTTCTTTCTCTCAGAAAAGATAATTATCCTCTCACAAGTACTGAAGGAATGTAACATAAAATAATTTTTGAATAGTTGTGTTTCAAGAGACATTTCATAGTCTGAAAAATCAGGCAAGGTCACTTTCATTTGAGATCAGACAAATGTTCACAGGCAAGGAAATTAGGGTGAAAAATGAAAAGGCATTTCATATTATCATATTATCACAACCCTAATTCAACTAGTATTTAATTTTATGAGCATGGCTGAAGAGTTTAAACTAAGTTACTATATAAACTTAATGAAGAAAACAATCACGGTTCAGTGATGAGACAGAAATCTGGAAGGTTAGCTAACTGTTGCACCATGAGCAACTACATTCTTCCACTTTCTTTAGCTGCCTTTGCCAGCAATAAAAATAATCTTGTTCCAGATTTTAAGCATGACATCCTGGAGAGCTTGATCTGTCCCTCAAAAGATGTTAGATTCTACTAACTGCATCATGTATGCAACATTAAGCAAAACACAGAAGGAAAAAAGTGTATTAGGGTAGCTCAGAACTCCTTTAGTTTCAGATTCTTCCAAGCAGAAATGATGCAAAAAATTGTTTTTCTTTAAAGTCTCCTGTTGATTTAGATGTTCATGGTTTTAAAGTCATACTTTTCACTCCTTCCATGAGGCATATGTTGGCGTGTTCCTGTAAAATCCACTTAAAAATACATGCCTTGCACCCAAAACCTGCCAGAGGTTAGGGAAGGTAATCTTCAGAAAATGGGTAATAATTTAAAAAGTAGGCTTCATCTGCAGAACTCTTTATAAATGAAAACACACTGAAAAACGAATTCCTGAGATCTCCTTTAAAAAGCAGGAAAATTAGGCTCTTTCATTACTTCAGGCTTTGCTACTTCACAGGCTTTCCACACTGTTAGTTTTTGCTGCCTTGGGGAACAGTAACTATGATTATACAGTGCAAAATAAGTAGCATTAGCCCTAGGGCTGGATGGAACACTTAAAAATTTCTGACTCCTTTCAGAGTTATGAAAATGTACACTGACACTCCCACTCCACCCTTAATAACATGAGCAAGTTGTGCTCCAGGCCACTCCAGTTCCAAAGAGCTTAACTACTGAGCCTCAGTACAAGTGTGATTATCCATTGACTTCTCCTGGATGACCACTTTGAGTTCCTCTGTACATACTGAAGATGCCCTAAAAATGTACGTGTTGCTTTTTCATTCAATAAACCTGCCTTTAAGGTAGCACTGCAAGAGTTCAGGTGGTATATTTGTCAGTCCACATCACATTCTTCAGGAAAAAAGCGACCTTTTATATTTTCCCAAATCTATCAAATTTGAAAAAAAACAAAAAGAGAAACAAAAACCACCCTTCCACCAAACAAGAAAAACAACAACAAAACCCAGAACAAATAAACACATTCCCCCATCAACACCCAACCAATCCCCCCATCTTTCCTTCCCCAATAACTACCCAGATCTATGGACTAATGAATGTTGACTACCTTTTCTGAAAACGAAACACGGAAAAGAAAAAGTCTCAATTAAGTGTTTGACTGCACAGGTCGATAAAAGATTAATATAATAAAGAAGCAATACTACTAATTTGGTCTAAATGCTTACGATTTATAGCTGTGTGTGTATTGATCTATAGAAGTGGTTTTGCCAGGCACTCATACTGCTGTAACAACAACAAAAAAGCGTTACTGTCCCCACAATTTAATATCACACTGCAAGGAGCATTTCCATGGTGGGAGCCCACATCCCAATCTGTTTTGCTGCCAGAAAATATAGTTTTAGCTGAAGAGTTGTTTAGGATGTTATCTCATCCACCGTTGTTCTTGCACAGTGCAACGAGGAAAACATTTATTTGCAAGTCCCATCACTGGTTTGTCATATCCATGGACACCTAATACCATTGTTCAGCATCTTTGGATATTGTACATAATCATCCTATGCACCAAAATAAATACATGAAAACAGCCCACAGAATTCATTCAACACCATCTATAATGCACAAATCATTTTACAGATCTGATAGTTTTATTTTAAATTAAGTATCAATTTCAATGATACTTCTCCCTTAGGGAGGAAACTTGCAACATTTTAGGAAGTTATGAAAATAAGTAAAAATTAAATATTTGACAGACAATTAGTACAAACTCCTTTTCCAATAAAACTAAAAACGCCTTTTAAGTAAAGAAGAAAACATACTTTATTATGTTAATTCTTACAGCTTCACAAGATAATGATCAAATCAATGCAGCTAAAAGTGCAAATTTTGCCTAATACTGATAAGGCAAGGAAGGGACAGCAGGTTTTGGCAAACCTGAAAAGGTAAGCAAGACTTGTAGATCCTAAAAGCTTTGAACAGAATGCATCAGACACACACAAAGTGAGGTCTGACAAGACAGCACTGGGAAACAATCAGCAGCTTGTCTCCGCCTTTCTAGGCTGGATAAATTAAACCAGAAAACAACACAGTAAGATTCTATCTGGGTACATTATTTTTTCACTTCAAGGTCCTACCAAACCCTCTCTAACAAACTGTGAATTGTAAGTTATGGCTCTCTCTGTGGAATGGGGCTTCTAGGTAAAAGCCAAGCTTGCCTTTTACTAAATTCAATTCAAAGTTCTGTAATGAAATAGTAATAGAATCAGGCCAAAAGCTTAGTCTCTTGAATCATCTTTAAGTCACACTTGCTGGAATCAAATCCAGGAAAATCATAGAATATCCCTCAGCTCAGTAGTTTGGCCAAACTGTGCTCCTAAAACACAAAACAAAAATGAGTAAAATAACATTTAGACTAGCAGCATGTGCAGCAGGCTGCCTTGAAGGTTTTGGATTTGTGCAGACACCCTGATACATTACCAACACGTGCCAGGCTCATCCCTTGACATTCCTTCCTCTCCTGACCCCTGTGGTGCCATGCTTTCCCAACTGGCTCTTGTAGTTTGAGGACAATTTAATATAGACTAAAATAAAAGAATTTTATTTAGACTATCCAAAATAAGCAGCACAGTTATACAACTTTATAAAAGACAGGTGAAGAAATGAAAGTAAAGCAATGCTTTAATATTACTTTTCCCTTTATACAACTTTCTGCTCATTGCAGTTTCACTCTATGTGCAGAGTTTATGCCTGAGGGTGTATCTGCTAGACAGTGCCTACACCTGAGTTTTATCAGAAAATTTCCTTGTAAAGGAGAGATTCCCCATGGACAGCTTCCAATAAAAGAAAACCCTTGGAAATACTTATCAGAGCTCACCCTCAGTGCCTCCATCCTCCCTTCAAACTTCTATAGCAAATCTCGCATTTGAAGTTTCCCAAGTGTCCAGACAGATTTGTTCTTTCATTCCAAAATGCACTCTAATTTCACCTTAACCAGAGGGTGGTCTTACTATTCTTTCTAATAAAATAATCACTGTTTTCCTCCCTTAGAGGTGTAAATGTCTCTGTAAGACACAATGCCAGCACTAAGTAGTTACTGAGTGCCCCTGTCTCCTTTCACAGATGAAGGAAACCTCTCCCAATTTGACTCTGGACAAACACAACGTTAATAATTTTTTTCTGGGTTTATATCGGGGAGCTGGGTGACTTTTACTATGTTATACCTTTATTGTCATATTTAGATTCATGCTGGTGTAATGCCCACATGGTCAGAAATGTGTCCTCCCACACTCTACCTTGTATCTCCCATCACCTTGGGAACAGTAGTAAAATACATCCCACCTCTCTCATGAGTTACCCACTTGATCCTTCTGAATAAAACAGACCTCTGAAATAAGCACTCAGTATCATGACAGTTTTCAGACACTGACTGTTTCCAAGGATGGAAAGAAGTTTCAGCATGGATACCTGGTGGGTGCAGATGTTTAACTACCTGTGTGGACAATGATCTGATGGGCACTAAGTTGCATAAAAGACAATACTTGCTCTGTTCTACTTTCTTTTGATCAGATCAGTCTTTTCCCTGTAGCTTGGGAAATACGACTTAATGCTCATTCAGTATCCAGGAAAACATTTCTGTAGTTGAATGGGCAGGAGGTAATGAAACCGTTCTGAACTCATATGAGGAAAAGTTACAAGAGGTACTAAATGCACAAATCCCTTTCTATTGTCCTAGAGTGTAATCACAAACTTTGTTAATGCTATGAAAAGTTTCCTGTTGGCTCTGTTTACTGCCTTAAACACACACAAAGCATGTTGAAGCAAGATGGAAAGGGACAAATAAGTTGAATTATACAAGTATATAATAATATAGTATATTTTTTGCACATTCTTTATCCTTCAACTCATACATGCAATACTAATGTTCACAAAACAAGCATGGGTTTAATATTCTGTACCTCTGAACAAGGTGAAGAAAGAGGTAAAGTACACTTTCTCCTCATCCCCATCTTGTTATACACACATGCTATTGAATGCATTCTTTAAAAATGCTAGCTTTTCCCTTGCATCCAAGTATAGTGTGTCTCCAAATTTTAGAGACATCCATGAACTTATGGCCGCAGGGTGAACAAGCACTACTGCAATACAGCATACAGGCAGAGAACTGGGAACAGCAAGAAGCAGGAGCTGAAGAAACACCCCCTATTTTTAAGCATCCTATTTGAGGAACCTACATTCTCACTAGTGCTGACTCTAGCTATTTAGCCATCAAAAGCCAGACCTTAATGCTTCTCCTTGGACACATCAAGAAGTTCTATTAAAGCCATGCTGGATGACTCATTCACAGGCCCAGACAGGCACCAGTTCTCAAGGCAGCTTTCTTGGCCACCATTAGATCCTTTCCCTCTTTTACAAGCATCCATAATTTTTTTTTCCATCTTCTTGATTCTGCCACATATGGTGTGACACAACATCCTTATGAAGCTCCTCAAAACAACAGCATCTTTTTCTTAGCTGTGATTTGTCCAAAGCCAATGCCATCTGCGCATCCTGGAGAGAAAAAAAGCCCTGCAGCTAGGGAATGTATGGCACACTCTTAAGTAATGGAAAGCAGGTCATAAAATGGGACATAATGGGCTAGAGATCTTGAAACCAGCCCTCCCTAAATTATCCATCTAGGGCATTTTATGTTAGTTTTGCTGTTGTGTATTGATGCAACGCACAAATCTAACCCACAGATCTACGTGACTAACCATGACTATCACTACTGAGTCTTGCAGTGTTGGAAATTTGGGGAGACATAAGAATAAAGTCCAGTGCGTTTCACAACACTCAAAACAATCATCACAGATCTAGGAGATCTGGCCCTTCTTCCTCAATGGGTACAGAGGGACTTCGATGTAAAAACATAAGTAATTCCACTTATGAGACTAGAGAAGGGGGAAGAAAAGAATCCCTCAGCATCAAAAGTTAGGATTTCAGGATGCAAATGTACCCCAGTTAACATTACTGCTTCTTTAAGGATTTTATTTTCTTTGCCTTTTAAAAAATTGAAATCACTAAAAATAAATGACAAAAGCCTGGTAAAGAAACACAATTCGTCAACTTTTATGACATAGAGCTTAATGCTCTGCCAAGATGTCTCTCCACAGAGACCTCAAAGGGTGACCATTACCACCCTGACCACTCAATCCTTCACATCCCCTGTGAGGCTGCCAACACACATGCTAATTGCTGCCAACGACGATAATGCTTTCTGTGTTGTGAAATGGACACCTGGCATGGTACTATTCAGCTCATTTCACAGAGGCCAGCAGTTGTCAAATGATTGTGAATTCTGGCCAGAAAAAAAATCTGATTTCTGGACAGAAAAAAGCCTCTATGGAAAACTGCAGGGGGGAAAAAAAAGAGCATATGACAGCAACACAGAGGGAAAGCGAATAAAAGAAGTGACACAATGATTCTTGTCACAATGTCCTGCCTCTTTTCTCCTTTCCTGTTAAATATGTAGTATCACCAAAAACCCAATCACTAACCACTTTAGTCAGCTACTGCCTGGGGCTCAAAAGCACATGGCTGGTTGTGCTGCTACCTCTACTGAAAGCAGAAGTCTTGGAAGGACCAGCCTTGGGACCCTCTCAGTCTCTACTTGTTTATCTGATGCCAGATCTGAAAGTGAAACTGCAAGGGATGGGAGAACAGAAAACGAACTGTAAGACTTCTGAGAATTTAAGAAATGACTGTGATTCACTCTGTGAGGTTTTTTTTTCTTGATTATATGAAAGTATTTTATTTAGGATAGGTCAATAATAACCAAGGAACAGAATGAAGTATATGTCTTGAAGGTGAAGGGTATGGTATTTTTACCACCAGACTGCAGAAATTCAGTCCTTTTCTAACTTGTCTCATTTTAAGTGGAAATGGTTTAAATACAATGACTTTTGAAATTTTTACTTTATCAAAAACCCTGCATATGAGCAAAGTTCACCCTCGTTAATGCTGCTTAAGTGTACATATGTCCTTGACATTTTGCTATGTCTGTGGAATAACATTTATTTTTTATTAAAGTCTCAGTGCCATTTTTCAAATACTCTAGCCAGTTCTGTTCAGATTCACAGAAAAACCCTTTTCAGCATTATCATGCAAGATGATTAATTTACAACACTGTTTTCTGTTAAAATTATTCAATTCTGCCTAACAAAACAGGCAAATAAAATCCCTCTAGAGCACCACCCAAGGTATAAGCTGATATAATGCTTTAATGAGGACATCTCAATTTTTCTTCTGAAAGAGTTGATTATAGAATCCCACATACAGTTATTAGAGCATTTAGTATATTTAAAAGTTGTCCTTGGAAGCATCTTTTATCATTGTTTCAGTTTTCACCTATAGGCAATCTCCCTTAAGAATTCTGAAAGGAAATTTGCATTTGTTAAGCCTTCTGCTCAGAGCCCTTTATTAAGAAGGTTACAGGTTAACTGACAGGCTAAGTGGAGCTGCTCACAAATGGAAAACATTGAATCATTTATAAAAAGAACCATAAAAATACTATGTGTAAATTAAAGTTTTATTACAATGGACTACAGAGTCATCTGCTCTGGTTCTTTGCTAACCGTGATTATGGTACCATCCACCAGCCTTTCACCAGTTTTATATGAACTGTTGCCTGGAAAGGCTGACCTGGAACAGAGACTAGACAGAGCAAAAGGGATAAAATTGGTATTTATTGAAAGGATACACCTTGGGCAGTGCAAGAGCCTGGCTGGGGCTACACCCAAATCAAATCCAAGATGATTCCCAGTCACAAATTTTTACACTTTTATAAGTTTTGGCTCATCTACACATTGGGGTCAATTATTCAACCACAGCCCCAGGCCATGAAGTCTCAGCCCCTGCCTTGCCCCCTTTCCTTCCCTGCTGTTTGTGCTTTTTGGGTACCAGCTGTCCTTGATTCTCTAGCTGGGAATGGATTGTTTTGTCCAACTACCCTGTGAAGAGAACTTACTAACACCTAATATGAAGTTTCAGAGTTGCACACTAAGCAGCAAAGATTCTGAGAAATATAAAAGCTAAAACTCAAGGCATCACAACACTGGATGCACAACATCCTGTGCAGCACCTGGAGTGGTTTAGAGCTGGATTCTGTGCAATACTAAAATGTGATGTGTGCAGGCAGCCACTGCAGGAATAGAAGGATGTCTAAAATAAAATTACAGTTTGATATGGGTTTGGTGAAATGGTACTGGGGAAAAGAAAGCAGGTTCATTCATATCAGCTCTTCTGGGATAAGATACATCCTTTTCATAATTTCTAATTTTTTTGCATATTCTACAGCCTGTAAAAAAAGATGACCTGCAGGCACTTTCTTTCAATGCCTGTCACAGCTAGGTTGTGCATAACAACCTAGAAGGAGAGCAACTCAAATATGCTTACACTTCTTCATGCATTATTTCAAACTGTTACTGCTTTGGGGCTGTATTGTAATATACTTACTGAATATCTTAATTGCTGTGATTGAAAGTGAAAACAAAGGACAGAGCAACTGGCTTCACAAGTCCTCTTTTAGTATCACTGGCTGAGATGGGAGCCTCTGGAATAAATGTATGTGCAAAGAAGTTTGAGAGATCTGTTTCAAGCACAAGTTTTGGCTGATTCAAATGAACTTATTCAAATCTCATTAAGATCAAGAAACAACATAGAAACAAAAAGGAAGAGAAAAAAATGCTCTCCCTTTTTTCAACAGGGATCAGATCAGTGGAAAACTGCATAAACTTCTCTTGCTACATTCAGCCCAGGATATACAGCACACCCTTTTCCTAGCTAACTACCCTTCAAATACCTGAGATTCTGCTCCAGTCCAGTCCAGTAATTTTTAAACTCTGGAGAATGATAAAGCAGTATTATTTTATGTGTATAATCACTTCTTATTTATTTTGCTCTGTGAAGAAAAATTCTATTTTGCTGGGTTTGGGCTTTATGTGGGGGAGAGAGGTGTGTGCTTATTTTTTATGGGAAAGGGGGGGAATGATGAAAAATATTTTGATTTATCAGTCAGATATTATTTTAATTTCAGAAACATTAATATTGCTAATATTTGACAGTCATGTTTTGTAATATTTCCAAATCTTGTAAGCCTCACCCCTACATGCATGAAAAAAACAAAAAAGGTGTAATATGACCATTCATAAATGCCAGTGTCTAATTGCCAACGGTCCCTCTGAAAATTACAACCCTGTCCCAATACCCTTTCTAGATAGGAACAACACAGGGAATCTGCCATATCCATTTTAGTAACTGTACAGATCCTAATAATGTACATATTAACTGTACATACTAATGATGTACTTATTTATAAATATTAACTAAGGAAAACTAGATAGAATACTTTTATTTCTATTAAAAAAAATGAGGTCATGTTCTGAAACCTCCCATTTGGCTTCTCTGGAATTATGATGTTTAAATATTTTGCTGCAGCACTAGCTCTTCTTGGTGTTAACCCCCTCTATGCATTTATACACCAAAGTAACTATGTGAAAACTTGAGGACATATCTCTCTAAACGCAAGCAGTACTTCCTAGGGAAGCCAAAACCTAAATACTCTAGACTGTTCTAATTTGGCTGCTTAAATATAGAATTAACAGTGTAGCATTAGGTGGTCCTGTTTGAAAACTTGCACTGTCCCACTCCTCTCTGAGTTCTGACTCCTTTGGTCACTGACAACCAAGTCACGAATTCCTGCCCAAAAAAGGGATGAAGGTCTATCTTACAACTAGTTAAGCTGTTTTGTTCCCACTGGACAGGCTGCTCATAATTTCCCACTCAGAGAGTTGAGCACTTTCTCTCCAGCTTCAGGTCAGTTTATCTCAATTTCCTCCTGTGCCAGTGCTACCCTCCAGCTTCAGCAGCTGCTCTGCTCTTACTTGCCTGATGTATCTATAGAGAGATACATTTATAATGATATCCCCTCTCTCAGCTACCTTTTCCTGGGTTTAACAAGCCAAATTTTATATCCCCCTCTCAAAAAGTAAGTTCTCCCCATTGTTTTCCAATTCCAGTCTGTGTTCCTTTAAATCAGATTGCCCAGAGAAGTGATGGACACCCCATTCCTGTAACTGTTTAAGGGCAGGCTGGATGGGGTTTGGAGCAACCTGGTATAGGGAAAGGTGAACTCTTCATGTTGGAGGGTTGGATTGAGATGAACTGTAGGTTACCTTCCAAACAAAAACATTCTTTGATTCTATGGATACAAGTGATCACAATGGCACAATGATTTCAAGATCAGGTTTCTCCAGTGGTTTTCAGGTCATGAATGTGTGCCTATTTTCAATGAAATATTTCATACCATCCCTCCCCAGACTGCATTTGCCTTGGTCATGGCTTCATCACATCACTCATTCTCAGCCATTACATGGTTTAATAATTCTGAGTCTTTTTCCTCTGTCATTTCCAATTGATGAACTTACTTCATATAGCAGAAAATTTTATTAACCCCAATGTCTGTTACCTTACAACTCCCCTGCAAATTTAATCATGTTTTTGTTACTCAGTCTTCAACATAATCTATTACTGTTATGGGCAGAAAAAGCCCCACAATTTTCATCAAGAAATTCCACTGGTTTCATAGAACCCTTACATAGAAGCCACCAGCAGAGATAACAGAAAATCAAAACCATGTCCAAAGTTCAGGAACCGTGGCCTTTCCCTAGTTCACAACTGCTTGTAGGCATCTCATTACCCCAGTATCTCCACAATTTTCTACAGATCTCCAGTTTCTTTAGGTCAGGAAAATTTCCTAGTAAATATTGCATCTTGTGCTTTATCAAAATGCAGGTAAGATCTAATATTTTGCCTTCAAATAGAAAGTCAAGCATCTTGTCAAAGAAAGCTGTTCAGTAATATCTGAAACAATGTGTTTGCATTTTATCCAGTTCCCCATTAAACTTTGTGCCTTCAACTACTCTTCATTTCCTTTTTGTACTCAGAAGGTCTGCATATTGCTTAGAACAGACTAACAGTTTTGTAGTGGGCCAGATCACTTTATCATCCTCTGTTGATTTGGCATCCCTGATCTGAAAGATTTATTACCAATCCTTGCTCTAAGAGAAGCCATTTCATATTATCGTGTCCTTCTGAAATCTGGAAAGGAGATTATGTTTATTCCTATGACTTATGTAAGGCCTTTAGAGCCTGGCTTCCACTTTCATTATGATAATGGTAATTTCCATATATGAATTCCTGTTAGGCACCATACCTCTGCCCTACCTTTTAAGTGAATGTCTTTATTTGAACTGTATGTGTGTGAGCTTTAATTTTGCAGAGAAGTGTATTTCCACAATGTGGTCAATATTAATAAATGCATGTGCATGCTGAGGAAGGGTGAATTCCAAAGTTATGAGAACATTGGTAGGGTTTCTCACAGAAGAGAAATTATTTGGTGCGAGTAGAGAAGGCATAAGGCTTTTAAGACTTACTCTGAGAAACAAACCAACTGAACAACAGCTGTAGGATTAGCCTGGAAGGAAAAACAATCAGTCTCTGTGAGAACAAAAAAAGCACAGAAATGTAACTGCCTCTGAGACAAGCACAAGAAGAAATGGAAATCCTTCGGCCAGGTTCTTTGAAGGAAGAAGAGACACCTAAATGAAAGCCTGCATCTCCCAGAGACAGGAGCACAGAACACCTGTCAGATTGCATCAGGAAGGGAAGAAAAGGAGTACTGGCAGTGCTTTCCTGTGGTCACCCACTTTTCTCCCAGGAGAGACAACAGAGACTGACAGCAGCCAGGGACAGGCAGCATCTTGCTGGGTCACAAATATGAAACTAATCTATACTTAAGCTGTGAATGTGAAACTAATGTGTACGAAGAGGAGAGGTGTCAGCTTGGACAGCTAAAATTGGCAGTTTAGGAGAGCTCCTCAATGTGTGAGCCAAGGAGGATGAGCAGCACTTCCACAGAGAAAGGCCATTGCTGGGAAAGGAAGGCTGGAATGAGGAACTGGGAACACCAACCCAGTGTGACAAGCAAAAGTTGTTTAAGATGTAGGAGGGCTCAGAGCTTCTGCTGTCCAAGGACTGCAAAGCCTGATGGTGGCAGAAAGGGCACAGAATGAGAAGACAAAGAGTGAAAGAACAAAGGCAGGAAAGTCAGGAAGCTCCTCCTTCTAAATAAGGCAATGCAGCCACACTGGTGGAGATGGAGTCTTCCTAAATCAGAACAGAGGCTGTTAAATAGAACAAATTCTCAAAGTGGTTTTATTATCCTGGCCTTGGTTATTAAGTAGCCCTTCCCAGGGACAATCATGTCCACATCATAGGAAATCCAAGGTATTTTTCCCAATTTGCTGTCACAGTTTCATAAGTAAAAAACACACAAAGGGATAACTGCATGTGTATTCCTACCTACTCTCCCAGCACACGACAAAGAGTAATGCCATTGTCCAGCACAGATCTCTTTAGGCTGGCTTGGACTGGATATTAGGAAAAATTTCTTCACTGAAAAGGTGGCCAGACATTGGAGCAGGCTGTGCAGGGAAGCTTAAATGCTCAGAAAACATGTGTATGTGGTGCTTAGGGACGTGGTTCAGTAGTGGGTTGGCAATGCTGAGATGATGCTTGGATTCAATTATCTAAGAGGTCTTTTCAGCCTCTGAGATTCTATGATTCTTTCCAAAGCTTGACTGGCCAGGGACAAAATTGCCTCGATTCTTAACTAATCTGCACACTCTCTCTCCCACCTCAAATCCTTCCTCAAGACTCATCTTTACTTTAAAGCCAGGGAAAAAAGCCCAAAACAAACACAGCTAACCAATTATGGTTAAGCACTACTGAGGATAGCTGATAAAAATAAAAAAGGCTTTTTGAAAAGAATCATGCTACAAATAGCCAGTGTAACAGTGCAATTTTAGTTCACACTCTGCTCTTTTCCCTTTTCATTTGTCACACTTGCACTTCAAATTAGGCTGTTACTTCTTTAAAATAGACTTCTGGCTGTATGGCACAGTTATCTAAATGGTGGACATTCTAAAATAATGCATAATAATACATGCTCAGAGCACTAAACAAGTACTTGTTCAACATAAAGATGTCAGGAAAAGATATCACAACATCTCTTACTACATCATGTCTTGATAATTCTTTTAATCCCCTCAGCATTACCCTGCATTTATATTGTTACAAAGCAAAAAAACACCTCAAAGCCCCTATATGTGCCAGTTTAACGATAACTGTTGCTAAATAATTTACTGCAAACAACAAAGGCTTAAGAGTTATGTGAAGATGCCACAGGAGCATTCTGTGCAGCTTCACCATCTCAATTTCAGTGCCAAAGATCTTGTTTGATTTTTATCCAAAAGCCAAAGGCAAAACCCTGTCACTGACAAGTGGAAAAAAAAAAAAAGCTGATTCCAGAAAACAAAGCCCTTGTAGTGATGCTAGCATTTAGCTTTGGTCTACTGGTGGCAGACGTGTCACTTTTATGCAACTTCATATAGAATACACTAATAAAACATGATAAAAGTCTGCTCTAGTCATGCTGGCATGCAGCTGATGGCAGCCTGGAGTGGAAAGTTCATTTTTAAAAGTCAGCACTTTAATCTTCCTAAAAATTTTAAATCTCCATTTTAAATACATCTTTAGAAAAATATGTATGATTAGTAATACTATGTGCCCTATGATGTCATTTGAGTTGAAGTTCTAAAATATATTGTTATTTCCAGTCAAATTAAAACATCCTGAACATTATCAAGTATATTATGATCTATTTTTGAAAGCAGCAGCTTGTGAAAAAGCAGTTTACACTGAAATAACACCGTTAAAGGGGAAGTTTGTGTTTGAATACATTTTAGTGTATCCTGCCTGACACAGTATATAAGCACCAATACATTCCAAACTTCTTCAAAAAGAACAACCAGGAGTTGTAACTTACACCACATTCTGCAGTGAATAGAACAGGGCTGATAATCTGACAAGAAAAGGTCTTCTCATGGAGTTTGGAGCTCTATCAGGATCCCAAAAATACAGAAATTCAAGACATGTAGGATAATGGCATACTTTGATGGTGAGACTGACTGCATGCTTTTCTGCTCCCCTGATGTTCCTTTTTATTTCAGAGATTAAATTTAAAGGCTATTCTTATTCCATGTGAATCACACCTCTCACATTTGCCTACCCACAGGAGGGGGATAAAAAAATGGTAATAAGTTCTAGTAGTTTGGGAACCCCTAACTGGCAGAATTCTCTAGCTGGCAGAATACTGGCAACCAAAAGTAGATCAAGCACACTGTATCTTACATAAAAGAGCCCACGTGCCTCCTCACACTAAAATAACAGCTCTGCTAAACCAAGAATAGTGTTTGTCATTGTCTTTTCAGCAAAGCCATGACTCCATAAGCAAGCTCAGCATGGGGTGCTCTAATTGATTTATAGAAGCTAATTTTTTTTTTTTTGGTCACAGCAATAGAGAAAACTTTCTTCTAATGCATCAAGGCAAATGCTTTAAACAAATAAATAGCTTGCCAAAGCCTTTAGATCACCTCAAATAAGAACTCTGTTCTGACAGCAGTAATTGAACAGGCTGCTGATTTCTCAAAGGCAAGCAGGTATTTGTGATCATTATAAATACAGCATGTAATGGTCTTCATTCACTTCTGTGTTGTTTGTTCTTTCCCCAGATCTTTTCCAATTTCCCAGAAAATTTGTGCTTTTTCAGTCCCATTAATGTCCACACTCCAGCATTCAGGAAGCAGGAAGATACACAGCATATGCTGATACTTGCAAATAACAGCACTGAAAGCAGTGTACAACAGTGCACATCTCTGAAAAGAGGCTGCAATGAATCACTCCAGCATGCTGATTAGCATTTTTACTACTTTAAAATTTCAACTTTCATTTTTTTACTGCATCTTAATGCACTGCTCTTTCCCTTTTTGGCTGACTGCAACTCACTGTAACTAAAGAATTCTTCTTCTGCTTTCTCTCTCTCTGTGAAGTAGTTTATGATGTTCTGTGTAGTGAACAGCATATATAAAAACAAATTGTATGCTAAATATGTTTAGAAGGTAATATGGTAGCAAATCAAGAAACAGGAAGATTTAAACCTCCCTTGCAGCCCAAAAGACAAACAGCTTAGTAGAGATGAGGGATATGAGCTTTGTTTCAATATCCTACTTCTCCTGTACAATAAATATTTATATTACATATACAGACATTATGTATTATACCAATAAATAGTGTTTCAGTCCACTCCAAAATACCAAGAAAGATAAAAGACTGGACAGGCAGCTGAATTTGGATCCTCCATACAAAGTTACTTTATTTGATTTACTGCCATCAAACATCTAAAGGAACAATGCAAGCCTGAAATTACATTAACCAATGTGCTCTATTACATGTTTGAAAGGCCTCGCAAGGGATTCAAGCACATCATAAAATTTTGCACATGCTTTAGTGCTTTGCTGTGTGGAGGACACACTTGTGGAGCAAGGCCACTGAAAACACTGATTTTCCAAAAGTTTTTCCTGGAGCTTGTTGTGTTCACTGGAGCAACACTGCCCCATTCTTTCCCAAAGCCAAACAAAGAAGGAAGACCCCATCTCTCAGAAACAACTTTCTAGAGTGCATAATATATATTGCATACAGTTAGAAAGTGTCTGTGTATCTGTACAGACACTATCTAGCACACTAATTAAAGAAAAAAAAGAGCATTAACTTTAAACCAGGTCTTCTAAAGTTAAAAATATCTATTACACTGTGCTACACACTTCACTACTCAAGATCACTGAGGAGGAAGCATATAACCATAAATAACATCCTGTGTTTAATAGGGAAACTGTAACACAGCAGTATATCAAAAACCTACTATTTACTTGACACAACCCGCACAGTAAGCTCATTTTTGTTGCAAGTAAATCACCTCAATATACACAAGGACTTCAGGAAAAACAAGCAGGAATTCATAGTCTAACTCAAGAGAATCATAAATCTAAATGTTTCTGTATTAAAAAAATGACACCAATCCACTGCTTGCATCCAATTTTCAGTTTCCCAGGAATTCACCTTGTTCATATGCATCATGCCATTGCAGAACTATTCAGCAAGATGCCAGAACTGAAGGCTCCCCAAACGGTCTCAACTGGACAGATGGGTAAAGCTTTTATCTTATTCCCAGAATAGCTGTTTTCATGGCATGCCTGAAAGAAAACAAAGACTTATATGACCCTTTTTAATTTTCCTCCTCTGAGTCTGTATGCTGGCTGAATGAGACAGAGTTCAGTAGCAGGTCTCAAAGAGTGGTGGAAGCCAGCCCTCTGTTTGTGACTCCTGGGAAAGAAGGATCAGGGCACTGGATCTTGGGAAAGAATCTTCACTCAAGCACTTCTCCATCTGAACACTCTGCAGAGCTGGAAATATCACCAAACTAATTTGCAAAACTGCTGTGGGTGAAGAATCCAAGATAAGCATAGGCCATAAACCTGAAATGTCATCAGTTCTCAACAGCATCTCACTGGACATTGCAATGCTCAGAGTTAAATTATTTTTAGCTAACTAAAAGCAAATCTTTCTGGTTATGATACCATCTTCATGACACCATCCAGTAAGCTACTTCACTGCAATTACTTTTAGATTAAATTGTATGATAGGACATGGAATTGTTCATAGTATCACAAAATGAATTTAAATACCAAATAGCTGAAACTGCAGAATCCGAAAACTCTAAGTATATATTATACAGTTTTACTTATCTTTCTACAGTTGGAAATGTTGTTCACAGCAAACCAACCAACGTTCTTACAGAGTAGGAAATCAGTAATGATGGAAAACCTACTCTGCAAATACTCATTTCACAATACATTTCTGAACATCTATTTTGAGCTCATTACCCACAAAAATCCAAGGCATGTGGGTTTACTCACTGTGCTACTCATCAACAGCACATTTTATTGTAGTTAAAGAAAATTCAGAAGAATATTATCTACAGTATGTTCACGTGCTGACTTTCCGATTCATGCTGAGATGGCTGTTCATTCAACCCTGTCTAATTAGCACTCCACAAATTATGAATGGCAAATATTTCCAGCGAACCATTTCCATGTACTCTAAAGACTGAGAAATAAGCACAGGGTAAGTATTGTTAAGATTTTTTCATATTTAGGAATTGGTCATTTTATTATCAGGGGAAAAAAAGGATTCCGTGCTATTTATCAGCTGAGCAGCAAGTTCTGGATATCTTAACAAGTATGGAAAAAAAGAATAAGCAACAAAAGGAAGAGATTTCTGTTTATCTATTTAGGTTTGTGACTGTACCTCACTTTGCCTTACCATCAATTGTTGTGCACCAAGGGAAAGCACATCTGAGGAGTAAGACTTAGAGCTGGAGGTTTTCCATTGTCTAAGGAATTAGGAAACTACAGAAGAGCATCTACTTCCCATGCAGAACAACTCCATACATAAACACTGCTCCCCACACATGCTGGCTGATGGCATTAGCATTCCTTTTCTCCTTAAATTGTATCAGCACTTACTCTCTCCTCTTGCTATCAGTGCTCCTTATGCAGAATTTTAAAGAAAGAAACTTGAAGACTACGGAATTTGTGCCAGGACTGTTCTTTCAATACTGAGACAGCTGACAAATACATAACTAAATGTCCAATTCAGGACTGAAGCATGAGCAGCTCCAGGGAGGCATTTGATCATTTCAAAAACAAACAGACCCCAACATACTGACTAAACTAGAATAAAATTCTATTTACTCAAGTAAGTGCACATATCTCCTATGCAGCTCCTGTTGAGATTGGAGGATCTGCTAGTGTGAAGGGCTGCTTGTGAAAATAAACAAACATTCACAGCCGGATGCCCTTGCCACTACTTGGTATTCTCTGCGTAAAATCCCCTATAAATTGAATAAGAGATAGCAGGAGACCCTCAGTCGCACTACATATGCAATGTGTATTTCCTTCTATAAACTCACATCTAGCTTCTCTATGCCAAAACACCATGATTGCTCTGGCACATACACAAATATTCACTTTATATCAAAGAAGTTTCATTAATGGCACCAATCAGCAACAAATAAATTTCATGCTGCCAACACAATATAAATAAATTTATATCTATCTTTTGAGTTTTGGAGGAAAGATTGGGCCATGATAAAAGAGACTCAAGGACAACCTTAAATCTAGTACAGCACATGTAGTACTTTCATGGAAGTTAATAATCTTATTATGCCAGTCCAAAAATAACAAATCATAGAAATTAACAAAAGAAATGACTGGTAGACTCTGGCAGAAAAGAACAGGGAGGTGGGGGAGAACACTTCACCTTTACCCCATTATTTCCCCTGCTTTTTCCTTTTATTATTTTCTCCTTGTCTAAGCACCTAGCATTGGTCACTCAGAGAAACAGAATGAGGTCAGTCTGACATTTGGTTTTAGTAATTTTAACTCTTTCCACACTCATGTTTTTAGAGTGTTTCACATCATGTTTTTAGAAGAATGGTGTTTCTGTTCTCTGCCTCTGGGTTCCTTTTATACTGGGTCTTCAGTTTTCTTTAGAATAACCAGAAGAAGAAAAAACTCTTTCCTTTTCAAAAAAAGCTACAAGATGCCTATGTGATTCTTACAGGATTGCAGGATCTGAACCTTTAAGATGAGTAAATAATGCAAAATTCATAATAAAATCAGGTTAGCAAACCCCCAAAATTATCAGAAGAAATAATTATAGTATTTTTCATGAGACAGAAAAGTAATTTGACATATATTTTCTCTGTGTGTATACTGGATAACATTCATTCCTTTGAAGAGGGACAGCATAAAACCTGTGAACTACTTCAGTCTCGCTTAAGACTTTAATTAGGACTTAATGCACGTGATGTATATGCCTTCAACTGGCCACCAGCATAGAACTGAATTTTTGCACAGTGAGTATCAATCTCATCTCAGCTGATGTTGCTCTTACATCAGGTGTAAATTCACGCATAGTTCATTTTAGAGAAACAAAAGTGATTCTACAGCTTCCAGGCATGAACAAGCCAAATGAAAATTCTATAAAAGTAGAAAGCCAATTTTTCAAACCCTTCTGCATACAATGAAAACAAAGCACTCTGTACTACATTAGCTTCATCGTATGATTCTTCAAAAATACTTGTCTATTAGCACATGCCAAGGCAATAAATCCAGAATTACATGTTTCCAGTTGATAAGTTTACAAAACCTAAGTAAGTATTCCATAACAGAAAGCCTTTCTTGCCACAACTAACATTGATAAGTGATAGTGATGTCAAACAGTATAGCTTAAAATGCTTTGCACATATTATAGATCTGTTTAGGATTAGCAGGGGGGAAAAAAAGTGCTGGTTTTATCAGGAACTAACACCATGTGAAAGCAATGCAGGAATTCTGATGGCCTTCCTGTGGTGCTGAATGGATCTTTGAATTTACTTTGCACAAGAATGTGTGACCTGAACTCCTGCACTGTGCAACGTGACAGAGGAAGAGAGGATCCTCCTTCAAAGAAGCTGGGCTCTCAAAAACTCATGTGGACCACAATTTACTCAAAATTTAAATGTTGCCTTTAGAAACTACCAGCCCAGTGCTCAGCAGTTGGGAAGGATAATGAAGATAGTGACATGTGAACAGTGTGATACATACAGAGAGGCAAGTTCAAAGCTGCAAATATAGTGCCTGAGGAGAGAGAAGAGCCAGATGCTGCTTCTGGCACAACCTCTAGGAATCATTGCACCAACATCCATCAGGAGAGGACAGCATGTCAGGAGAGAGGGATGCGAGCTGCATTTCCTCACATCAAACACCTGAAGCCAACTCTGCTCTCAGAAAGATTGATTCAGGAAGGGCCAATATTTGAGCAAACAAAAAGATAAGCAGAGAAAATAGTGATATCAAATTCAACAGAAAGACATTTTAAACAATGGTGCAAGGACTGCTCATGTCAATGAATATCAGGTTGGATGGGGCTTGGATGGGCCCCATCCAACACTGGCCAGGCTTGGACATAGCTCTGAGCAGCCAGGTCTAGTGGAAGGGTTCCCTGCCCATGGAAGAGGGGCTGGAACTGGATGATATTTAACCTCCTTCCAACCCAAACCAATTTTTTTTTTTTTTGTAATGCCATAACTTAAATTCAGTTCAAGATCTATAATGGTTTAGAGCTAGCAAAAGAAAAGGAACTTGAGAGCAAAATAGAAGATCTTCTCTGAAAATATCCAGATAAAAGCAAAACAGAGAGAAACAACCTTTCATGAAGGCAGGAATGCAGCTATCCTAACACAAAGCAAATTCAGTATCAAAAAGCATCTACTGAAGAGGACAGAACAGGGTAGGATACTTTCTAAGAAATAATTTCCAGATGTGGAAGGGAGGGGAAAACTTAGAAAACAAAGCCTAATACAGAAATCTATAATCTCATACAAATTCAGGCCCACAATAACACCCAGCTTTGATATAAAACCTCAGAAAGAAAAAGAACACTTTCTGACAGATTGTTTACTACAAAACACTGGAGATAGCCACACCTTGACACAGCAACTCTTAGTGCAGCTATTAAACTTACAGAGTGCTAACACAAGCTATAGGTTATGTAGCTCCCAAGGTAGCTCCCATAATTTCACTTCTACTGGTACTGCTAAAGACTGTGTACATTCCTTTAATAAAGCATTCATTAAAAAAAAGGACAACTTCGTGTTCAATTTTGTATGTTAACATTTTTGAACTGGTGTTAAATGCTAGAGAATCAATTGCTGTGTGCAGATCTTTATGACAGTGACATCACAAATCCATCAAATCCTTCTTTCTGTGCCAAACCTGTAGGAACTATCAGTTTGGAAGCACAGACAATAAATATACAAAGGCATAATTCAAATATTTGACAAACACGTGTCTCAAAGGAAGAGCACTTTTACAGAGACTTGCAAAGTATTTTGGGTTTTTGGTTTTTTTTTACTTTATTGCAGCCAGTGGGGTGCAGATAGCTCAATTATGAATTTCCATCATTTCCTCTGACAGTAACTCCTAAAAGAGAGTCAATCCACATTTAATATAAAATATGGTGAAAACTTTGGAAATTGTATTGTTTATCCATCAATGCACACACACTTTTCTCTCCCCAGTGAAACCCATTCAGCAGATGGCTTCATCTAAGCTTAAAGAACCATTGAAGAATGAAAGATTCTTTATGAGACAAGAAATTAGTTAAATGAGACAAGAAAGAGTTAAGCAGATGTTAAAAGGCTGTCTGCTTTTGCCTGCCTGAAGGGCTGATCCTGCTGAGAAAGAGACAAGTGCTCCATGGATTCATAAAGGCAAGAGATTTATTCCCTTAAGCTGCTGTGCATGTACCTAGCAATCCTGAGGCATCAACTCCCTGAGCAGCCCAACTTAGGAAAAAAACACTTTTTAATTTTCTTTCTTCTTAAAGCTCAGGAAGAATAGGAGCTCGGACAGTCCAGGAAAGAGATCTGCTTACAACAGAGAACTAAACAGTTTATCAGGACTACATCAGCTAGAGTCTCATGTAGCTGATTTGCAGCCTATTATTTATTTTGTACCACTGATTTACAAGGCACATAGGTATTAAGTGGACTGTGAGCATCCCATGAAATTCTTTCATCTTTCAATGTGCTTTTTGTACATTTGCCAAAAGTCATCATTTTCCAGCACCCTGGATAGCTGCAGCACCAAATGATAAATCCTTTCTCAATGAAGAGAACATGATTTCATTGGATTTCTCCTTAAGCTCAAGCCTCCCTAATAATAAATATATTGATTAAAATTTCTGCCCTGGAAACAAAGAACAGATTAAATAAGTGCTTCACTATGAGAATATATGAATGTGGGAATCTCCACTTCTATACATAGCTCAATTTAATTTGGTGAAACTTGGTGAAAAAAATGGACCACATCCATAGATTGATGCCTCTGCAATTCAGGAAACCATAAATCAAGAAACTTGGAAGAGACAGAGCATGATGACAGTACACTGTAGTTGGTGAAAAGCTGTATCAGCTGTCAAATATTTAGCATGTATTCTGCTGAAGGGACAGTGTTTAAAATAAGAAGGTTTTGAGATATAGCTCAGTGAGCTGTCCTGCTCTGTAAGTCACATAATTTGTTTTGTTTGCACCAAACCTCCAGTTGCATTTCACTGTTATGCAGAAGAAGATACGATATGCTGCTTCAGAGGGTCTTTAGTTGTAAAACAGAACATATTTGAATGTGTTGCTTTATACAAACAATATTGATTGTTCCAGTAGTGAAAATGGGCTGTAGGGTAATCTCATACAAACCTGACATAACAGATTTACAACAAGATTCCTCTGAGACCATCCATATTCCAGCCACATCCAATAGTTCAGACCTATCTGCTAGTGGAAGCAGGTAAAAACAGGGCAGTAATACCAGCTCTGTGCTGCCCCACAACACTCAACCATCAGCTACAGACATCAACCACAATGATGGCCAAACAGCCCCAGCTGGGCAGCACAAAACCTGCTCTGTAAGAAAAAAACATTTCAGCAAAAGCACTTAATAACCTCCAATGTAAGTTCAAAAATTTAGAAAAATACACCTTTAGAACACCACAAAATGACAACTTCCAACTTGTCCTTAGTAGGCCTGAACTTCTGAGTGATGGTTTTCTAATATCAGGTCTTAAATGTCACTGATCCCACAGCAAAGCACTGATGTGCTCTGGCATCAGTTCAGATCTGTGTGGGTATGCACCAGGCCTCACACTGGTTTAGTTTCCATTACCTGAAATGTCATTTTGGAGGGTTCCCCATTTAATATATAAATGCCAGGTGACAAAGAGACCTTCTAAAATCGTAGTGCTATCATTTTGCTCGAGGGCATGTTAATTTTTGTCCTGGGCACGGTGCCACAAGCCAGCTAACGACATCACAGCACCATCACAGAATGGAATTGGTAGAAACATCTTAGACTGGAAGTGACAGAGGCCATATGACAACAGCGACTCTGAGGCACAGTCTTGTCAGCTCAGGAGTGTTTGCATTTCCAGGAGGGGCTATCCCAGTCCAACTGAAGTAAGAAAAAGACTTTCAGAAGTATTTCACTATCTAGGAGCTTCAGTTACCTTTCCAGAGATTATTTAGTCATGCAGGACACCAGCTCTCATGGAAAGCTTTTGAGATTTCTCACTGAAAGTTAATGAGACTTTTTCTCCTAGGCATCTGAGTTATGCTTGATGTAAGACTTAAAAATCTGAGTAACACAAGCATATGTAAAATACTTATCTGTATGCCCCACATACATTCTGAACCTAGAGGCTTAATGGCAAAGTTTCAAAACAAGTGGTAATAAATCCAAATTTTAGTCAGTTTTATTGGGTCACTGGATCACTGTATTTTTATAGATGTTACTCCTTGCATCCTGGAAGATGATGACAGTATGATAAAAGCATCTGAAACTGATAAGAGAATGAACAGAGAGTAAAATCAATATAAGTGTACTCAGAGCAGTGTTATTGCTGGATACTATCTGAACCTCTAGCTAAGAGACTTCTCTGAAATTCTTCTATAGTTTGTGCTAGTCTCATCATGGGGATGATAAAAGTCTGAAAAAAACACTGGCAAGGGAAGGAATCAGTATTTTAAAGTAAATAATCCCATGATGAGACAACCTAACACACTGCTTCTAAACAGAGGTGAAGGAAGGCACCACAGGAACACTTTTATTTCATTATCCTCCAGCTGCTTGCATTCCCATCTTATGTAGTTCAATTCAGGAAAAATTCCACAGTGGCCACAGTCTTCAGGAAAAAGGGAATTTTTCCTGCACAAGACAGTACAAACCTTCACAGCAACAGGGACATGGAGCATATCCTTTTCCATTCTACCCCTGCAGAAAGTGTCTTTAGTTGCAGGATAACAGAGATGCACATCTGGTGAATTGTAATAAAAAGACCACCTATCAGTGTTTTGGGGAAGAACTAGTGTGAAAAAGTAGCACTGAAACAGCTCCCAATTTCAACTAAGCTATGTCTAGTAAAACCACCCTCCATTTTTGCAGCATTATGACTATACAAGCATGTTCTAAGAAGAACAGACAACTTCCAGTGTTATCAAAACATAGACAACACAGTCAGATCCATAGAGACTTTCAGCACAGAAAAATAAACTGTTTTTAAACAAATAAGTGAAACTGCAACACCTTCTACCCTATACAATCCAGTTGCAAGCTTCATCTTTGTTTTTCAGATAAAGTTACAAACTGTAGCTGCCTAAAATGATGCAGAAAAAAAGGACAGAGAACTATGACAAAAATTCAGCACTTTCTTCTAGGTCCCAAGGGACATTTCAGTAATTTTGGGGGAAATTATAAAAATAGTGCGGCATACTTGTAGCTAAAAGGGAATAAATCGCTTATGACTCCGCTATATTGTCCATTTATGACCTTTTGTTACATTGATGGGATGCAAGTTCCAAGAGGAGAAAAATACTTGTAAACAACATCTTCTGTAACATTAGCACAGCAGCAAAAAAGATCTTGCATGTGTGGAAGCATGGAGAACTTCCTAGAATACAGCAGAAATAGCTGAAGTACAAGTTGGCAGATTTGTCAGTGTTGTATCCAGATTTGAATGGCTCTCGCTCAAAACTCTGCTCTTAATGTTCACCATTACCAAAAGCAGAGAAAAATGTGCTAAACTCTATAAATTCACATTTTAAAATTTACTCAGTTGCTCATTAGCTTAAAGTAGAACTTATGTTGCTTTTGAACTCTGACTTTTTGATTAGGAAAACTCATTAAGAAAGATAAAATTAATCAGATGAAATTCATAAACCCTATTCAAAAAGGGCCCTGAACACCTAAATATATCTCTTGTTAGAATTAAAAAGAAAAATCTTACAAGATTATAAAAAGTATTTGGATTCTTCATTCGAATTGTATAATCTGAGAGGTGAAATGTTAAATTACCTGCTCTGAGTAGGGCTAGGTCTTAATCTGTGATAAAACTTCCAAACTTCACTGACAGGAGCTGAGAAGTGGCCCTGATACTGGAATCGTGTTTCAGTGCTGAGAAACCATCTTAATTTTTGTTTTGTCTCCATATACTTTTCCAAACTATTATTTAATATATTTTATTTACCATATACTCATACACTTTTATTCTATTTCTATCATAATTTTTATTCCACAGTTAAAGTCAATTTTTTTCACTGTTTGGTAAACCTACTTTTCTATGACAAGAAGTAGATTGGGTACATCTAAATTTAAATAGCCTCCCTGTCATTATCTCTTAGAGAGCTCTCATGATCCTCAAAGACATATATCCAATATAATGTTTTTTCATGGGAAGTTCAGTTTCTAGGTATAATTCTAAACTGGCATCTCCTAGAAATAGTTTCTATGTCACTTCTAAAAGAATCAGTATGTGAATTAAAATATAAATTTATCCGGACAAACAATTATCAGTTTGTTGTAGCATTCGTTCATTATAATGACAGTACAGGAGGACTTCATTTAGGGTCTCATCAAAAGGGAGATTGCATTTAGGTTATTTAAAAGTAAGATATTTGTTAAAGCTTTTATAATGCAAGTGTTACTGCTGCAAAATATTAAAGGTATCTTATGCTACATCAAAAAATAACTCTAATTATACAGAATCAATACTCTAATTCATAATTTTGCACTAAATAATTCAGTTGAGAATCAACTTTAATTAAAGAAAGATTTTGCCTGGCTTAGATGAGAAAACAAAGCTCTGAGATAAACAAGTAGCTAATACACACTCCCCAGATATATTTACACACAAGCAATTAAGGAGTGCTTTGTGAAATAAAATATTAATTCCAAAATCAAGAGAACATTCTTGACGTGTACTTTCCCTCACTTGCTGACCCCGTACTCCTACTTAATTATATTAATAATGTACCACTTTCAATAAGCCAAAAATTTTAATACAATCCTCCTAATATCCTAGTTCTGGAAGCTGGAGATAGTATAATTAATGTCCATGAGAAATGTCAGAAAGCTGCTGCTTTGTTTCTTTACTTCTATGGAGGGAAAGGAGAGAAAGGTATAGAAAAACAGAGAAGAAAAGCCATTGAGTGCTTTAATATGTACTTGTTTTCTTCCTTTTCAAATGTTTGTACAGAAGACCAGCCTCTGAAGCACTGCAAATAATTGGATCTCTTCAGTGTTTCACAGAAGAAGAAAGGAGTGCCCATTCTTGCAGTGCTGTCACTGCATGGCAAAGACAGCCCTTATGGAAGAGATAAAGAACCCAAACCTCTCCAGCTCACCTGGTGCTGGTGAGGAAGAGCAAAAGCAGAGGGTGAGGCATCTTTATCAACAGCTGCCAGCCACTGCTGATTTGCCTGATGCAAATGCAGCAGCGTTCACACTTTAAATTTGTTCCCCAACGCAAAAAGCTCTGGAGTCACAACTGCTGGCCAATACAGGGAACTGCAGCGTGGAGCTGCCTTCAACTGCCTGCCTATTGTCATTTTTATTGTGCTTATAACTGCAATTATAAACAATACCTTGTGTTCTTCCACCCTCATGCTAAAGACACAAATTGCTATTAACATCATGAATTCCAGACAATAGTTTTTGATCTAATTTTATAGTGCTGCCTTTTCTTAAACATTATGTTTTTGCCATATGGTGCGCATAGGGAACTGCAATTTTTTTTCCCTTTAAGCTGTAAAATTTGTGGGTATTTTGGCAATATTCAGACTTTAAAAATCTCAAAAACATCACCTAGAGGCTCAGCACAATAAAGAACCCATGTATCTGTGTGTTCATCCAAACCCATCAAAATTGTAGGCCTCTGACTCCCTCCCCAAAAGTCTTTATTGAATGTGAGTATCAGTGTTCCATTTTAAACAAGCCTATGACCTCTCTATTGACAGTCTCACTGAAAGTAGAGCTATAATATAGCTAATCTATATCTACTGTATTCTAGCTGCATATCACTGACCTCAGAACAAACAGACAAAGAAGTACACAGGGAAAAAAAGCCATAGAAATAATAATATGTTAGTATTACTTAGAGTCTTTTCTGTTTGCCACTATCATTTCTCTAATCATTCAAACATACATGTAGAACTGGTACTTGCAGACTAAGCAGCTAGCAAAAATACTGTCAGCAAAATCATAAGACATAAACAAAAGACTTGGGTCAAGAAATAAATTCCTGTTTGAACCTTGAATTGTGTTTTATATGTATGTTCAGCCACCTTCTGAACTTTTGCTGGTTGAACAAAATATCCTGTTTTAAGCCCAACTTGAACTCCAGCAAAATGACAAGAAATAGAACCAGCCAAGGCACAGAGCTAAACAATCCATTTTTTTCCATGCCACTTTCTGCATTGCTTTTGTTTCTAACTGCGTGACCTGACAGTAAATGAACAGTCAAGCATTTATTGTCACCAGATCTCTGAAGTGACAAGTCTTTAATAAGGCTGCCTTCTGCAATAAACCATTTTTGCAGGAAGAGATGAAAATTGTACCTCAAAAAATATTCATTAGATTAGATTGATGTATGTAACAGCACAATAGAATGGTGAGTCACAAAGGATCAAATAATTATCTTAATAATGTCCACTACAGTGATGAACTGAAACAGTTTGTACATTAGAAGGCTATTTATGTACCCTGTGATTGCATTAGGTTTTGTTGCCTACAGGCATCTCAGGAGTGCACCAACAGCTCTGTAATCCACATCACTTTGTGGTTTGCAACCAAGAGTGCAGCAATCAGTATTTCCCTTTATGCCCAGTTTTTTAATACAAACATATTTTTTTTGTTTTACTAATTACCAGTGAAGTATGACAGAAGGAAGCAAGTAATCTATATATTTTCTTATGTAATATTTTTATAAGTATTACAAAATTATTCTGGTTGTTTTGTTTCCCAACCTTTCCCAAATGGGAACCTAAACAAGTACATCACATCCTTTTTTACTGTTGTAAAAAAAAAAAAAAAAAAAATTCCTGGCAAATACAGACGACATCTGGAGTCAGCACTACTTAAACATGGAAATGCCATGTTGTCCACTTTCTGTCCACCTTTTGTCCACTGCTACTGACATCTAATCAAAGCAAAGGGCATTTCCCAGTTGAATGATTCTTCTAGCATTGATACCAGCTGGATACAGGCAGCACTAAGATGATCAGTGCTTCCCATTGAAAATCACCCTTTAGCAAGGGTGGTTAACAACAAGATCAGAATGAATTGTCTCCTCTCTTGGATACTGATAGCACTAGAAAAGCAGTAGCACGTCTCTCTTACAAGGAAAGGCTGAGAAAATTGGGATTGTTCAGCCTGGAAAAGAGAAGGATTTGGGGTGACCTAACTGTGACCTTCCAGCACCTGAAGGCAGCATACAAGAAGGATGGAGAGGGACTTTTTACAGGGGGCTGGGGTGACAGGACAAGGGGGAATAGCTTCATACTAAAAGAAAGTAGGTTTAGATTAGATATTAGGAAGAAATTCTTCCCTCTGAGGGCGGTGAGACACTGGGACAGCTTGCCCGGAGAAGGTGTGAGTGCTCCATCCCTGGTTGGATGGAGCTCTAAGCAAACTGGTCTAGGAGGATGTGTGGCAGGGGAGTTGGAACAAGATGATCTTTAACCTAAACCATTCCATGATTAGCAGAGACATACACTGAGGTCCCCAGGATGAGGAAGGAGGAAAGATATGCAAGAAGAACTGTTGGATTCACAGCTGTTACTGGGGTTTTCTGTTTGGTTGTTCTTTTGGGGTTAATGTTTTGTGAGTTTCTGTGTTGTGGAATTTTTTGGGGCTTTGTTTTTATTTTTTTTTAATTAAGAAAAGCACTGCCATCCAAAACTGAAAACTTGAAAGAGTCCTGCATGCAGGTGCAGATGATGCTTATGGAGCTAAATCATGAAGGTATAAACAGCTTACACTGAAACCACTGACTCTGTTCTTCAGTGGTCACTCAAGAGTGCCTGATACAATTTTGGGTTTCCCAGTGTATCTCACACTCCATTGAGAATGAACTGCTTCTTTTTACAGTCTTCAAATCGATGTCAGTATCCGGAAGACTCTGGTATCTACCAAGGCATTTAAGGTAGATTTAGTAAAATTTTATATATTTCTCATGGCATATTGTATTCCATTGACATTGCATAAAAATTAATTGGTATGTTTTGTTTAAAATAGATATATTTTCTTTCTCGTGGTTTTATGACAATTTCCATCCTTGTTTTCATTTAAATGCTATCAAATGTATTTGGTTTTGAACAGCTTTTGAGAAATTATTAGTGATAAAAACATTTGGATAATGGTTAATCTACTTTTGTTCACATTGACGCAGCAGATTTGCCATTCTAGACTGGGTTCTGAAAGGACAAGAGTCAGTGTTACACAATATCCATGACCCTCTTTTTGTTAATCATCCCTAATCAGCTGTTGCTTTACAAATCAAATTTCTTAGTCCTTTCAGGCATGCAGTGTGATGCTAATGTGTGGCAACAGGATGTTGATTATAGACCACTGGGTAGCACTAGCTGCCCCATTAGTGGCATCCAGCTGTCCAGATTCATGCATGAGCAAGAAGGATTTAATAAGTTAAGATGAAAAACAGCAAAATGCCTATGATGTGAAATGCTTGCAATGCAAATAAGGACAATACAGAAATAATTAGTGTGAGGGAAAGCGTCTTTTCAAAGCAGTAGTTGAGGTAAATGACTGTAACTTTATTAATCACTATATTAGACATTGGCATTTTCTACAGTATTTTTAATTCATCTGTTAACCCTGTTTCTAGCAACAATGAGCATAAAAGCAGAGTGTAAGAAACTGGGCATTCCAAGGCCTAAAGAGCTAAAAATATCCATTAACAGCTTGAACACAATTCAAAAGATTAACTGCATTAAAATCATTTAACTGATACAGAGTGTGCTACTCTTCTGGGATACCTGTGTTTTCAGCTACAGGAAACATCAGGGTAACATTGGCCTCAAACTTAAAATGTGGTTAGCATGAGAAAGCTGGTATTTTTAGTGTCATCTTTTAAAACAGAATCTGGAATTTTGAATACAGAGATTTTCTTTCTTTTTCAATTGCAAAACTTTTACATACCTGCACAGACTACAAAGATCAAAATCCCCCACCACAAGTTTTCCTCTGAATTTCAAGTCCATCCCCAAAACACCATGGCAATTCTTTACTTCTGTATCTAATTGCTATAAGTTTCAAAAAGTGCCAAATAAAAGTGCTGAAGGTTGAGATTAGCCCATCACTACTTAAAAGTGAACACGGTACCATTTTTGTGACTTAATACATCCTGGCCTATATTTCCTTAGGGTACAAAACTTGGCTGTGTGTTATTCTGCTATAATAAACAGTCAATGGTTCCATAAATAACGGGGTCCAGCTTCTTAGATGATGCAAATTGACTTAAATAGAGCTAAGCAGCCTGACACCAGCTGAGGAAACAGCTCTGTAGATCTAATTATACATACAGCAAAAAAAGTCACTAAGAACCCTATCTCAGTTCAGCGTATTTGACATAATTAACTGTACAATAAAATGTTCTGTGATCAAATAGCTCAGTTCTTTTGAAGTACTCACTTTCCTGCAATAAGCACATCTAAGAAGAAATTCATTCTTACATCCCTGAACAACTATCCACACCAGTGACTGCTGTTTTGTGCCTAATCCCAGCTATTCTGGAGAGAAAAGCAAAATCTCCAGCTGGGTGCCATGACTGCAGAATAAGACTCTTTCAATGCATAAATGTCCATCAGTACAACTAGAGTCATGTTAGTTGGCATCAATGTTCTCAATTTCATTCTACAGGGGCCAGACCAGTACAGAGGCTGGGAAGCTCCCAAACATGGAAAAAAAGAGCCTGGATTGGAATTGGTGACCTGAAGGTGAAGGACTTGCTAAATCCTCTCCAGGGCTTCACTCTGCCTCTCTTCTCTAGTCCTCACTCTGAAAACAAAGATGCATTTATGTGAAGCTCTGTTAATTTTAAAAGGGCAGGCTAAGGCAGTAATTAGCACGCCTCAGCTACATGAAGGGTTCATTCCTAAAACTGCTTGTCAATTCATTACTACAAATTTTGACAAAGATGCCTGGATTAAACCCAAAAGTAAATGGATTTATGTCATTTAGTCACTCAGGTTTTAAAACTCTCTGAAGCTCTACTGCCTTACCCTACTCCTAGAGAAGCTGGTGTGTTATTCCCACAGACAACATTTATTAAATCATTGTATCATTATTTTCTAAACCAACATTCTCCATGTATTTCAGTAATTTGCCTCCTTGAACCAGGGTATACAGAGCCTGAGAACTATTAAGTTAAACAACTTCTCCTTGGTTATCTTGGTTTTATTTCTCCCTAGAAGCCTTTAAAACATTCACAGCAGTCCCTGACAGAATGTGCTGGAATACAATAATATATCAATTAACCACAGTCAACCAGCTGCTAATACTATTTCTCCAAAATGTCTTCATTATTAATGGAAAGCATTGTGGTGTGGCAACATGCTCAAAAACGCACTGCAAAAGAAATTATGACCCAGTTCTGTGAATAATTATATTGCACTTCCTAACATTTTCCTATCACATTAATTAGTACAGTTGTGGTTTTAAGTTCACAGAGCCAATTTGACCTCTTTTAGCAAAAGCCCACAGAGGCCACCCAGCCAGCAAAACCTTATACTTGTCATATATTTTCATTTGACAAAGCTTTATAAAATATACACCATTTATGGCTTCACATGCATAGATACTTTTATTAACCACTGAAAATTTCTTCCAAACCACTTTCTAGAGCATTTAGAAGAAAATAATCTGGAAGAAAATTAACAGCTCGAAATGACTGCATATGGAATTACTCACAGGGGTGCTAATTAATCTAGCTGAAAACTGGGACATGACAGCTCTGGAGAGTATTATAAAATACAGAGCCTTTATTGCCTGTACATCACAAGGTCAGACATAGCGCAGGTGACACGTGTCAGAGGGGGCACACAGCTGAGCTGGGGCTGCTTGGTGCCCCTGAGTGTCTCAGCCCAGGTCCAGAGTGACAATGTGTCACTGTCACAAAAAGCTCCAGGCGCTGGCACAAATTGACACCGTGCTGGAGCCTCAGCAGTGCTGCCACAGGCCAAAGGGGGGCTCTGACTGCTCTGTTCTTTTTGCTCCCTGACGTTGTCATTTCAGATTGTGCTGACATCTCAACCCATGCACAGCCCAGCACCCTTCAACCTCTTCCTTGTTTCATCCTGCTGGGCAATGTCACTACCCTGGGCAGCAAGGAAATTAACAAAATACCTTAGATATAGATTGTTTCCAGATATACACTCCATCTACCTTCAAATCTCATCATTTTTCTAAACAAATGTACGTTTGAACACCAATGCCATGCATAATCAAAAACAATACATCATTAAAACACAAAACTGCTGCATTATAGTTCAGAGATAGTAAATGGTTTGATAGCATTTTATGTTCAACTTTGTTTTAAATAACAGCTGTCTGTGCTTCTTGCTGTCCCTGCAGGAAGAAAATCAAAGCTAATTCAGGAAAAAAATACTATTCCCATCCTCCTTTCCAAAAAGCAATTCTTTAACTATTCAGGCAATTCAAATCTAAAAATAGCTGGAAAAAAATACTTGGGAAAAAAAAAAAGAATGCCTTCTTAATTGCATATTAATTGCTATACCCAATTGTAACTTTCTTTTTTCACTAGCAGTATCATAATTTGTGCCATTATAAGGCTCTGGAGAATTGTGCCAACAGAGAATGTGCATGTCAAATAATTGATTCAACCTGCCACTTCCCTACAGGATCAATAAGGAGCAGCTGGACTTGAAATCCCTACCTGAAAACAAGAGCTGCAGCACATGAGATGGAGCCAGAGTGGAGGTACAGCCTTTGTTTTCCACATCCTGATCCAAAGCACTCAGCTAAATGCCCAGGCAATAAAGCTGAATATAAATAGACAAGTTCACCACACATGCAGGAGGCAGAACAGCAATGGCTGAAAGGAAGAAACTGCAAAGCAAAGTACAAAGAAGGGGAGAACAAGGCAGATTGGAACGTGCCAGATCCCTGTATCTGCAGTTCATTTTTACTCCATGTGACTGCTTTGGATATGTTGGACATCCAATATCAACGTTTTGCACCAGTGTGTTCAGAAAACCCACCAGCTAACGGTGCACTGCAAGATCTGTGGCAGCTCTCCCTTTCAACTAATATAGTTTTTCAACTAAAAACCTGCATCAAACAGCTTCTCAGCACTTCATTTCTGAAGTTCAGGCAATACCCTGGATAAGAGACAGTATCAACCTTCCCTCCCCCTGCTTATTTCCAGTCCAGGCCAGAGAGAAAAGCCATACAGGGTCTCCATGGCTATCCACAGCTGGACATCTGCCCCAGAGGTTGGCTCATTTGACAGCAGCAGGGTCCCTTTTTCCCAAAACATATAGAAGGTGACCATGAATCACCAGCAAAGACAAGTTACTCATCATCTAGGTGGAAATCCCATTTCACTGGGCAATCTCACACTGAAGTAGCATTTTTATGTGGTATTATATACATATAATTCTTTATTCTCTTAATATCTCATAAAAATTTTATAGCTGCTTCTTCCCCTCTCAGTTTCAGCTATTTGGAGGCATCAAACAAGCTTGATTTATTTTGGAGTACCATGGCTATAAATTGCATGTCATGGGATTGTCCCTCAAAGACATTTCTGTGTCAAAGACAGCATTGCAGAAACTGAAGCACCACACTCACACCACCACAAGTGCTAATAAATAAATCACTGTATTTTTTGTAAATGCTTGTGCTTTCAACGTGGGAGCTAATTCAGGCTTTTTGTCTATCTCCTATAACAAACACTAACACTGCCACCTTAGCTGGACTTGGCAATTCCTGTGTGTCCTTTGCATCCCAGAGCATTCTGTGATTCCATGATTAGGGATCCTTATGCCCACCCTTCCTTGCTAGCAATCATGATGCAAAAATTCCACCTCTAGTAAAATTTAGGAAGGCTTTGAAGACTAGTGTTAATCTATAGAAGCTTACCCTTTGGATTTACACTCAGAGCATTGAACTACAAGTATCTTTGATAATTTGCAGTACTGAAATTTGTTATATACACAACTCCATCTTGCTAATATGTGATTCAGTACCAACAGCATGCCAGGCATTTCCCAAACTCCCATGAAGACTCAGACCCCATCTGACAAGCATACACACATAAGAAACCTTTAGTTATGATGAGATTTTATTCTCATATGATACGCCCCATAAAAATCACGCTAGATAAAAAATGTCTAGGGTATTCAATAAATCTAAGCATGCATATTAATGAGATATTGCAGTTATGCTATATAACACTCTATCAAAGTTCATAGAATCCAACAAAAATCAAAGGCAGTGGCACCTCAGCTGTCTGAAGGGAAATGTATTTGCTTTGTAAATATTAATGAACTTTATATGATGTCTGTAGGGAGAGGTTTCAACAAGGAACACAGTCCATAGGATTAAAGCACTTAATTTCTATTGTCCCTCCTGAAACATTTCCCATCAGGAGGTCACCATCATAGAGATCATATATTATATGTAACCCCAAAGGGAGATGTTTGTTTAAATATCCACAGGGAAGAGGTTATCATCCAACTTGCATCAGGATTGAATTCAGGGGAGTCAAAGTGCTCTGTGATAAGTTTGTTTCTTACTAGGTTTGAGCACTCCTAGAACAATAAGCACAACGATAAGCAACAGTGCAAGTTCAAAGATTTGCTTCCACATGTGGAGAAGGCATTTGACATGCACATTAAAAAAAAAAGTGAAAGCAAAAAGAATAAATGAAATTATTAATATAGACTGCATTTTATCTATAAAACAATCCACCACCACCTCAACCAAAGGGTAAGACTATTGACATGCAAATAGAAGACTTAGGTTTTCTAACCTTTTGGATTACAAACCCAAAGGGGCTTTAAATGAAAGGTGAAATTTCCAGCAGAAAAGGCTGAAAATATAAAACCCTTCCCCCAACCTGAAAATATATGTAGCTGGGTTGAGGTTTAAACGCACAGTGCCTTTTAAGTGTGGGGGAAAGCTGCATGGAAGAAACCAGGAAAAAATGCAGAACATGAAAAATCCCTTCCTTGCACATCATCAAATCTAGGAAATTTAGACATGGGTTCCTGAAAGGCCCTGGTTTCTTGCAAGGGAGAGAAATCAGAAAGACACCTATTCCCCTGGATTTATGGAGCATTGATCATGTGGATGAAGGTACAGCAGCTGGTTCTTAGTATTTATTTTCAGCCTGAAATACTAAAGAGCAGGGAAGTGTCCCACCAAGTGGTGTCTTAGGTCTAATAGCAAAGATGAGACAAATGTACTAGCTCAGAGAGCAATAGTCCTGGTTCAGAAAAGCATCCAAAATTCACTTCTGGTAAAGGCAGATTTTCTCCTGAATGAAAACCTGCTCCTGAATCAGGATGAAGACAGACAGCAAAGAAGAGAGACATGGCAACACTGACCTTGTTATTTACAAGGCATAACTGCAAGTCAAAGCTGTGCTCTGTGCCATGGAAACTTCCATCTCAACTGTAAAATGTTATTGCTTTTAAAGCTACTTAATTCTGCTTTCACCCTCACCCATATTTATCATCTAACCACTGGTTGTTTTCTACTTATTTTACTAGCCCCAAAGTACATTCATACTTCTCTTTTTTTATGCAGGTTAAAAGAAAATAAGGCTTCAAAAAATTAATTATATTTAGATTTAGTAGCTGTAAACAGTTTATGCTTGTAAAAGTTAATCTTAATTTTTTATCTCATGAGAGATCAGGTTAGAAGTAAGGAGAAACCTGAGTTAGTCTGTGTGTGGCGTTTGCTCAAAAACTCTTCCCACAAAGCATTGCTTACAATTCCTATAGAAGTGAACAATTTCACAGTTCACCTAATTTATTTTCTATTTTTCCATTAATCTCAAATAAATTAAAGAATCCCATAATCTGTCCTGAAGTCTATGTAGGAAGGTGATATGCAACCTTAAACTGTGCTCACATTTGAATTTGAGCAATTTGTTCTGTATTAATTTTCAGTTATTTAAACTTGGAAGCCTGCCATCATTCCCATGTTTCCACAGGTCCTCATTGTCAATGCTCTCCACATCCACAGTGCTCTTCTCATCTGTTCTGTCATTTCACATTTAATAGACAGACCTATTTTTCACCTTCCCAGGAATACAGTAAGATACAGAACCTATGAAGTATGTGGCCAATATCATCTAACCTATTAAATGTCAGAATCATATATCTCAAACTATATGTCAAGATTCTGGAGTCTAGCAGCAATAAACTCATTCTGTTCCTCATAGGGAATGTACCCTGGCTATAAGGATCCTGTGGGTTTCCTTCTGTAAATATTTGATTGTGACCTTCTGTTGACGGTGGATGTGCTCAGCAATGATGGTAGAAATTGGCCAGATCTTAGATAGGAAAGTGGAATGAAACCTAACAAAATATTTTGTTTACAGTTATTTCTTTCATACCAGTTTGGTTCTTCATAGGGTGATCCAATGTCTGCTTCAGTATGAGACTCACCTAATCTATTTTTTTGCATTTTAGTATTATTTCACCCTCATGTTGCACACTGGACATTCAGTTTTGGGAAAAACTGTAAGGCAAGAGAACTGAATTTATATCAAACCGAAGTGGCACCTTTCCAGAAGCATAACAGCTATGTGATTTCATTGGGAACAGAAGACCCAAAGAAGCCATCATGCACTCTGCAGGATGCCAAGGAAGTGCCAGCAAACACAAGCATGTGCTCCTGTGTTGCGTGGACAGGCTGTGCCAGCGGAGTGCCATCCTCTCCCTGGGGACTGTGGCTGGGCAGGCAGCCTGGCCAGCAGCTGGTACCATCCATCCCACCTGGGTTATGTCTGCTGGTGACTGCCAGCCCAGCCCACCTCTGGCAGGCTGCTTTTCCTACGAGTCTCCACAACAGGAGCCTCCTTGCACACCCCCAGAGAGCAGAAGGAAAGCCTTCTCCACCGTCTCCTTCCTCTTACCCCAGCGCAGTTCCTGCTAAGACCTAGCTGTAACCCACTGATACAGCTCAGACACCAAAGCAGAGCAGAGAAAAGCATAAATTGCAACAGATTTACTGATGTGCAGGGCTCAGAAGCAAAACAAAGATTGCAGCAGAAATTTCTCCATTACTTGTGAAGTATTTTACCCATGAATCTCACTCCAGTTACGTGGATTGTTATTCCTCAGTTATTTATTCCTACATACACACAGCATAAGGAACACAAACCGATTTAAAGTCCCCAGAAGGGCAGCAACAATAACTGAATCCTTCCAAAATGAAGGCTGGACCTCTTCTGCACTGTGTTGATTTAAGGAGCCAGTTGAAATTATCACATTTCTGGCTGCAAGCCAGTACAGAAATAACAGGATGTTATCCTGATCTTTTTTGTCATGCAAGAAGTAACAAGAAGGAAAACTGTTTCTACTTAGTTTTAAGTATTTTGTCACACTGCTCACTGCAGTTGTAAGGCCCCTCCAAGCACCCAGAAATCACAAGGAAAAAATAAATCACAGGAACAAGACAAAACTCAGCCCTGAAGCAGAGACAATTCATTAATTTAGCTACATGCCTGTAGAATTTTGAAGCTATACAGGCTCCTGCTATCATAACTGCTATTAAACTGTAAGGATAAAAAGAAGAAATTCTTTGGTAAATTTCAATTATTATTTAGTTAACTGCTGTAAACACAAAAGAACCCATGCCGAGCTCTGTTTTGTATTAGTGACACTCATTAGCTGTAGCAGAGTTACTGAAGGTGTTTTTGATACAGCACACGAAGGTTAGGCAAACCTTTACAAAGACATGTTCAGCGAAAACATCTGCACTGTGCATGGATTTCCTTGTTCCTCCACAAATTTTAGAGAAAGCCATGTCTCCAAATCCTTCCTCCCAGTTTCATTTCGGTCACAAATTAGCATCTCAAACCATACCACAGGGCACTGGCCTGGGACATTCCCAGCCATGAGCTCCAATAGTTCTGTCCAGGAGGGATCCTTCCTGCCTGTTTCTCAGTAGCTGTAGCAAAAATACCAAAACCTTTTCAAGTTAGTAAATAAAGTATTACGTGTAACAAAGACAGGCTTTGTCCGCTTCACTTTATCACCCCTCTAACTAAACAGCAGCCTGAAGAACATATAAGAAAAGCATTGCTGCCTTGGCAGCTGCCTTATCATTTCAGAAAATGAATTGTCTGTATGGATGATAGTTAGATTTGGGCTTTGGGGACAGCACTGAATCTCTCTGAGCCTGGTGAGAGAGCAGCTACACAGAGCAAGTAAATCATTTTAATTTTGTACCAGTTGAAAAGCATTTTTTTTCTTGACTTCAGCAAGATGACAGTGGCATGATGGCTGATTTTCATTTCAATCAGAGCAGCATATGATTACCACCTAATTAGAATGTAGAAATAGAAAGGAGATCATTTTTTAACCTACCCAAGAGAACAGTGCTGGGGGAGGGGAGGAGATTATGTTAATCAAGTGATACTGGCATATCAAGAGCGACCAAAATAGCCGGATGAATTTTTATCGACACCCTTACTGTCCTTGAGGATCTGTCAGTGGCTTCAATCAAAACCTGTATTTTCAGAGCTTTATTTCTGAGTAATAAATATTCTTTAAAATAAATACATGTCACTGCAGGCCCAAACTAAAAGATATCGCCTTAGGCATAAATACATATATTTTTGTCAAAATTTCACATGGTTTTGTTGACTGTAAACATGAAAACTAACAAATCAAAACTAAAACTCATGATGTCTTAAGGGGAGTTGTTTGCATTCATATACATGTTTGGGATTTTTTTTTTAAACTTGCTTCCTTTAATTAAATATTGTCAGCTAGCTACTCAACCCCTTTCTAGAATATATGTTGAAAGTTGGTTGCTCTGCCCTAGGGGAATCTAGCTGAGGTTACATTAAATGGAACTGCATCAGGCAACATTTTCCAAGACATGCTGTCTCCATCTGCATCCTTCTACAGCGATAAAGACTAGCCCTCATCTCAAGATACCACTTTGCTTAATTGTCTCTGAAGAATGAAGAGTCAGAATTAGATTGCTGAGACCACCAAAAGGAGGGGGTTGGAGAAATGAAAAACAAAATAGATTTAATATTTGAATGACCTTTCAGGCAAGCCTGCTTTGTGCAATAGAGAGCAGTGGCAGCTCCCTTTGCTCTGCCCTCCCAGGCAGTAGCTGGCTATCACATCTCCCTCCAAACTGGTCACCAGTACCCAGCAGCATTTTATGTTTTCACCATATCCTGCCTTTAGCTACCTTAGTAGTGGAAAATACCCCCACATATCATATTTGGATGGAGCACAGTACCCAAGGAAGCACAGGTCCAGGGCACCCACCTTGGAGAGTGCCTAGCTAGACAAACAGGGGTTTCCTCATGAACAATTTTGTCAGGAGTACAGCAAGTGTGATCCTGACCACCTCCTCACCCCCATTAAAACACAATTCCACTAATTTCAGCTGGACTGGGATTTGGCTCATCCTGCTCTGCTGGAAATGTTCACTTTTTTTTTTTTTGGCTGTGGGATGATACATAACCACCTGCTAAAAGACAAGGACCTAAGTCTCTTGTACTTCAGGCAAAATAAGAAAAAAGTCTCCCTTCAGCAATGAGTCTAATGAAAAGGAACCAAGAATGTGTTGATTTATTTCCCATTTATTTTAATTTGTATCAGTTATTTCAATGGTGCACACATTGCCATTGCACTTTTCTAGTTGTTTTTCTACCAGGACGTGTAATAAATGTTGTGAGATATTGTGCAAGAGAAAGAACAATACTTTAAACTAAATGTGCTGTTAAATTGAAGTCTTTTCTTGAGCAGTGAAAAAGTCCTGAGGCTTTTCATGTCATTGTATTGTATGGTGAGGCATACACTGAGATCTTTTTATTTTTCAACCTTTTGAGAAACACAGCAAAGAAAAAGTAGATAATTTCTATCATTGCCAACATTCCTAGATATCTGCCACAAAAAACCTGAAGATAACCCTGTCCCCATCACCCCCAATAATGTAAGGGGTCCAGTATTTAAAGCTGTCACAATGTTTTTGAGATATTGTTACAGGAAATCAGCTGGCAACACCCCAAACCTTGTCAAATTATCCCAGAAGGAAACATTCTGACCTGTTTAAAGATCTTAATGTGCATTTTAAAATGAATGCCAGGGTGTAATTTCCTAAAGAGTGGACTCCAATTCTATTTTGTGCTCTGAAGGATTCTATTAAACCCCTAGAGCACTTTGTGCAATGTGAAAACAGAGTTTGCTAAGGATATAGCCGAGGTGGTCTGCAGTAAATTAACCACTACTGCTGACTGAGGCCATACCTGGGAGTTTGCTCCAAGGGATTTCTACACTTACAGCATAAAACCATTTACCACCTTCTAAACTAGATTTGCCCCCTGGCTGCGAGTCAGCAAACGTTGGTGTAAAGCATGGCCAGAGATTAGTTTGACTAAGGGCTTCATTTCCAGAGTGGAACGGTGCTGCTGCTATACACAACTGAGTCCAGACTTAAAATAAGGTTGTTTTTCCCAGCCAGCTTCATGTAGTTAAGTTTTAGGCTGCTGGACTATGGTGGCTGTATGATGAGTAAATTACAATAGAAATATCTCTCTGTTGCTTTGTAACAATTAACCTCCAAAAGGAGCTAACTCCATTTGCATGGTAATGAGACATTCATCTAAGTCACATCAGAGTTAAGCATGCTAATAAGTTTTTATACAAACACCTGAGGGGTCAAGCACAACCATGGGCTTGGATAAGAAAACCTTTTATTAAATGCAAATCACTTGTCTTTTAAAGACTATGACAGAGAAATTTGGAGGACTCCAACACAGCTTGCAGGAGTCACTCAAGTTACATTTTCAGGCCCCTCGTCTAACTAAGGAAAACAGCAATTGATTTATTTCTATTTAGAATTAATATCAATATCTAAAAGATCTTCATTATTGCATCAAAGGAAAGAAGTACTATAGGGAAGTAGAGAGGTGAAAACAAGAATATTGCCTTATCTTTCCCAAATTTGTCACAGATTCCTGGGTTGCTGGAAGGCAGAGGAGGCTGCTGTAGAGCTTGCTGTAGAGCACAACAAAAGACTTGGAAATTTGGTCAGTTTTCCACCTTATTCAACTACCTGTTTTTGCCAGGTATATTGCTATGGAGGCAGATTCCCTAGTGAGCATGCTATCTATCTTGCACTAAAACTTCTTGAATTCAATCAGTCAGTTCACATTCCACAATCACAGAGCTTGAGACCTTAGTGAGTGGTTAGGTCCAAGGGCATAACTGGCTGCCAGACACCTTTGGGACTAAAGGAGCAGAACCTTCTCGCTGGTAAGGCAGATTGCAGAACAAAGGTTGAGGGAAAGAAGCTGACTTTGATTAATTTAACTCTGGCAGAGCCAAGTGTAGGAGGCCTTTCTTGTTCAGGAGGGGCTGTTAGCAGGACACACCAACTCATCCTGACAGCACAGGCAGTACCAGGGGAGCAGGTCTGGTCAGTGCTAACAGGAATGAGATGTGGGCAGCACTCTGAAAAGCTGCCCTCGTGCCAGATCATTAGTGGTTTTGCTCTCAGAGTAGAAAATGTGAATTTAAATACCTAGTGGGTGTAGTGTAAGCGTAGTTTAAGACAGAACTTGGTAGAAAAAAACTGTCTCATATGGCTGTGTGCAATAAGAGAAGACTATTAAAGCACAGAAAGTCTTCTCCATTCCATTGCTATATAATGAGCTACTTTGGGGAAAAGCTTGGGTAATGTCTAATATTACTACTCAAAACACAAAATCCAGCCTGAGGGAGTAAGTGTACACATCCCTGGAAGTGTTCAAGGCCAGGATGGATGGGCCCTTGAGCAGCCTGGTCTAATGGGTAGCATCCCTGCCCATAGCAGGGATTGGAACTAGATGTACTTTAAGGTTCCTTGAAATACAAAACATCCTGTGATTCCATAACAATATACAATGGATCAAATCGACACCTGGCACAGAGCTACATCAGTTCTTTTAAACCAGATAACCATGCTCACCTTGCTATACATATTAAATAACAGCAACCCAGTCATGGTATGCTTCTCAAAGACGCCTTTTACTGCATAGGTTTCTGCTGTCTTCAATAAAATTGAGTATATTTATTTTGTCGTTGTCCAGTTTATGACATGTAAAACATTCTAGTATGCCACAGTCTGAAACTTAAAATAGTGGATTGTGGAAAAAACTCAGGAAGAGGGTATAAGCTTCATGTGAAAAAGTACTAAGCTGTGGATAACCAAACCCTCAAACTATATCTTGACATAAAACTAATACTCCACGTCCTGCAAAAACCAACAAAAACTCTGAGGGAACAGCTCTGAATCCTCATCATCAGTAATATGCAATAATTGTACCACCCATATGTCTTCAAGTGCATCAAACAGAGTGAGACCTCAGCTTGGTGAGGCTGGGATTCAGGATGTCAGGAAAACAACATTTAAGACAGCAACTATGAGCTGTAATAGTTCAAATTGAAAAAAAACCAACTGTGGTGTAAGGTGAGCTGGATAACTTTAAATAATTGCTTTGTAGTTAGGACAGCCTGGGCTCCTTTCACTGTCCAAACATTATAAACTACAGCTATTTATTTAAAAGTAATTCTGGTTAAATTGGAGTTTGTGAGGAGCAAGGTAGGAGGTGTGTATACAACACAGACTCAGTTTTTGAGGAAGAAAAGCTTATTTCTGGAGCAAAAACCAAAAACAAATCTTTCAGCCTAACCTTTTAAATTATGTGTTAAAAATTAAGCAAGGAGAAATTATAAGATGGTAAGTGCCACAAACATATTGGTTTTAGCCTCACACATCAAGGTGAAAATTACAAGCATACGAGATCCCAAAAATGTAAGTGTAGGGCTAAGCTGATGAGATTTAGGCCCTAATAATGTTAATGAAGTCTATCCATTCAAAACTCCTGTTTTACTGCTCAGATTTCCAGCTGTGGGAAACAGCTGTGACAGCAACAAAAGCCACAGCAAACAACTACTCAGTGCCACAAAGAATCAATGTCCAAACAGGTATGCACCCCTTGGTGCACTTCCAGGTTGGAAAACCTCAATTGTGCCCCTCAAATCTCAACATATTATTTCCTTTCAATTCAAATTTGGCAAAACATCCAAACCAAACTGCATGAACCCACTAAATTCATATCCTGACATATCAGATTCTTGGAAAAAAATAGGTTTCCTGAATATATTGCTAGACGAAAAATATTATTAATTATGTCATTGTATGCAGTGCTTCTCCACTTTGCTTTGTTCAATGTTTTCGGCTAAAATATCAAATAACTTTAACTGTCTGGAATCTGCTGGCTATCATCATAAGGCAGACTGTCAGTTTAAGAAATGATTATTTTATTTGTTTTGCTACTTTTTTGCTGCACTTCTCCAATTCAACCCTAGGAACACAGAAAGACACACGCTAGAAATGAGAGAGATGCCGATGATTCTGTTAAAAGCATTTTTTGTCTTGTGCAAATAATCACCCCTATGTTGCCCCTGGAAGACGACCAGTACTATTAAAAATTCATATATTTAGTGAGTGTTTCTGGGAAAATGAACACTTAATAGTAAGCAAACCAACAAATTAATGAAAAGAGAAAAAAGGATCCTACAGCTCTTCACTATAAAGTGACCCCGGAAAACCACTGACCTTTGGGGGCTGTTTCCACTGACAACTGGTATGCACATTTCCTTTCCAAGAATCTCATTATTATCTGAAAACTCTGACACTCAGAAACAGCTTAGCAAGGGAATAGTCTTCTGCTTTGCCAGGAAAGATTACAATACACAGGAAATGCACAGTATGGTTTCAAACAAAGGTACTTCCTTTGAACTCTAGTATAGCTTTTAGATATAAAAATCTTCCCCTGCCTATATTGTCCTGACATGACTTCACTGGTCTTAAGACTAAATAATAAAATACTTCAATGCTCAAGCCTATGTTTACTCTTTTCACAGTTTTGGGGTCAAAGACCATTAACTTAAACATAAATTTGAAAAAAAATCAATTATTCCATACCTCATTGTGATTCTTGCTTAACCATTCCTTAATAGTGTTAAGGGCAATGACAGCAGCAGGCTCATTTGGAAAACCTAAAAAGAGAAGAAATGAAGGATTAATAAAAGGCATATATTTCTTTTATATATAAGAAAACAAAAATCTGGGCTTTTTTTCTTCCTATTCTTCACAATATTTTGGAATTACAGTTGGGCAACTCCCCTCTTCATAGATTTGTATAAAGGTTTTAGATAACATCTGTTATATTTTTCCCCAGCTAAATAAATTGAAAATAGGCACTACAATGCTTTATTGGATTTTTTTTTACTTGACTCTAGTTAAGAAAAGTCCACTGCTCAAGAGAACAAGAAACAAAAGAGTTTGTGTGTCATACTAGGCAGGCAACCATTCAACACTTGTATCACAGTAAAAAATACTAGGCTTACACATTTCATAGCAGCAAGAAAAATTCAGGCATTTCTTAAGGCATAAGGGCTTTCTTAAAGGTTTGCTTTTTTTAATCCATCTGTCAGCAAAATTATACCACATTATGACCCCAATGCTGTAGGCCTTATAAAGAGAGAAATGGTTGAGTTGGAAGTCTCTCAATTTATGACCTAAATCATAACAAACAACTTTGGAAATTAAAGAATTCATGAAGTTCATAAGCATATGAACTCAAGGCCTTATGTTGCATGATACATTAGCAATGCTAATTCCCCCCAGCACTAAACGATATCAAAAATCTTTCCAGGGATATAGACTTTTTGCTTTGATGGCTTCTACCTATTAAATCCAAGGATGCTTTCTTTACTTAGGCACCTTAATTTAATTTTCCTTTCAATTCCTAACTTGGGGGCAGCAAATCATTTCTGTGAGGATTTAAAAATAAGATCCCCTAAGCTGTATGAATCAGTCTCAATAGGTCAGATTAATATAACAGGCTTTGAAGAGGTGCAGCTGCAGGCACAGTGGACAAGCAAGCAACAGGGTTTGGAAGAATCATGAAATTTGGCATACAGCTGTGTAGATACAGCCTTTCTTACATCATACACCACCCTTGCACCATGAACTGAAACACAGATGCTGCAAAAAATTATAAATTTTCAGTTTGTTGAACTTATGTCTTCTTTAACTCTTTTTCAGAACCTGTGCAATGCAAGATTAGCAAAAAACCCAACCCAAACCAAAATCCCTCCACTGAATGACATTCCCAAAATATCACTCCCTGTAAATTGACTCTGCAAAGATTTTCTTCAGCAGCATGTGTACTGCTTTGAAGTGACAGATGACTACCATTCATCAAGAAAAGCAAGCAAAATAGTAAATTTTGGATAATACCAACATTTAGTAAGTGCCTTCTCTGAATACGTTTCTCAATGAAGCATATTTTTACATTTCAAAAAATATACTTACCAAGTCCAAGATAAAAAACTAGCTTACACCCTACAAATGTTACTGTGGATACTCCTATTGCTGCTGGGAAAATAAATTCTTCTAACATTTAATAATGCTGCTGATATCATCAAGGCATATGTCTCATGACACCAACTAACGACCACTAACGAAACCCAGAGTGGGGACTTCCAACAGCCTCATTTTCATAATACAAAATAACAGAGCTCTAAGCAGACCATCTGCTCAAATTAGTAATATCCTAGCTAACAAACTGGGACTTTTTCACACACAAATTCCATTCCTGAGTGTGGTTGCTCTGCCTGGACATAAAATGAACACCATGCAGAGGGACAAATGCATATTTCAGACAACTGATATACCATTGTTTATGCACTGAATGGTTTATTTTCAGAACAATTCTCCCTCCAGCAAGATTAACTTTTCAGGCTTGTTTTTCAATCCTCTGCAGCAGCGTAGCTGGCCAAAATGGTGATAAAGCACCGGGGATTGTATAGAATCTCTCCATAAATTGTACACTGTTTAGAAACTGCTGCCATACTAACCAGTCTTAAATAGAATCTTATCTAGAAAACTGGTGTTCAATTACTCCTAAGTCACCACAATGTAAAGGAAACAGTTCAGCTACCTAAATAAACAGCCTTGAATTCTGTGTATGATTTCAGAAAGTACACTTAAATCCATCAGAGCCTTTTATGATCACCTACCCTCCCCCAAAATAATAATCTAATTAGCATTTGACACACATTTCTGGCAATTTTATGAAATGGATTATATGCAGAAGAAGGGTGGAATTAGCCTCCTGTTGCAAACCTTGCACCAGCACAAAAGCCCCTGTATCTCTGATTCTCAAACAGAAAAACATTTCTATTTATAGAATTGGGTTAAGGGAAGATAAAGCAAGATAGGATCTTTTAAAACATGCTTTTGCATTGTTTTTATCTCGAATCTACAGTTGCCTGCCATAACATTTCTGGTCTGCTCCCATCTGCACCCCCATCCCCCCTTTCCCACTTTCAGGGAGAAAGCAATCTCAGGAGGCATGTGGGAATCAAATTACTTGAGAGAAATGAGCTCGAGGTGCCTCACAGTTTACTGACTGCTGGAGCAGCAGCTCAGGCAATTCTGGCTAAAGGCTCAATTTCACAAAAGATAAAACAGGTAAAGTAATGAGTGACACTGGGCCATGTTACTGCAGTGAGTGCTCCTCCAGCATACTGAAAAGGACAAGGGCACAAAAAAGCACAAAGCAGCCATGAGGTACAGGACTTCACTGTGGTTATCTGCCTGCAGAAAAAGAGAGGGCTGGCAGGTTGTGTGTCATGGACAGGTGTGTGGTGTAGTGTACCTACCCACAGACACAGGGATCTTGGGCTGAGCTTTATACATCCTCCACTGCCACAGTGAACACCTTGGCAACACACCCAGCTACACCACAAAAACAGTGTAGGCTGGGTCTGGTTGCTGAAGAGCTGCTTCAGCAAGTGAGAATTTTACTGCCACCATCTGCATTTCGCAGTGCCAACTGAGCACATCTCACCATCCATTACCAGGATCCCAAGTCCTCAAGTCCTAGGAGCAGCCAGCACTCCTCTGGTGCCCCTCTGAGTTCAGGAGTCATCCCTTCCAGCACAGCTTCCATCATCACAGTTGATGGCACAGTGGGTGCAAGGCAGCAGGAATGGAAGTGTGCACCCTGCTACCATCACATAAAGCACACCTCATCTGAGCTCCACTGCTTTTGGTATGCCTTTGCACAGATTAACCACAGTGACAGCCTAGGAAAGCTTTGAGAGGCCTTCAGACTTACAAGACTCTGCAACTCTTTCCAAGGTTTCACCAACTTACTCCTGGAAATTGTAACCCTGACTTGTGAAAGAGCTGCCAAAGCAAGCTCTAGGCTGTACCAGTCCTTGCAGTCATTATGGCCATAATTCTCCTGCAAAGGCATGATAAGATATGGCAGAATTATTTTGATCTATCTGATATGAAATAAATGTGCTATTTTAGAGGACAAGAGTGTGGAGGAGAACTAATAGTAACTAGAGATACACACTGACATTCCCATTACATTTTGTATCTATTCCCTGGAATGCAACTGGTAAGAACATAAATCCCCGTTTCATCAAAGTACAGAAAATATGGAATGAATTCCCTGTTGTTAGACACCCTTGTGTAAATGCTCAGTCTTTTGTGCTTGGGGGATTCAGTAGAGAAACATTTTCTAATTGTGAATGCCTGTTACTCTTTGCCTAATTTATCTGTGCAGTATCAGAAAAACATACGCCAGTAGTCCATAGAATCACAGATTATTCTGAGTTGGAATGTACCCACAAGGACCATAAAGTCCAACTCCCGGCCCTGCACAACGTTCTTCAAAGTATAACAGTGCAGCAAGGATTTTGTGACACAAAACTAATAGAAATCTATTTCAGGGACTCCCAAACTATGTGGAGATGCTGGTAGCTTTATCAGCCTCTTTTATTGGGTTTGATCCAATCTTACAAAAAAAAGTCTAACTTACAATCAGGTAATGCCACCTCCCAATGAAAAGCCCATTAACAAAACACAGGCATTAAGTAATCAAACTTTAATATGATCTGAGGATTAAGATAACAGATTATAACAGGAGGGCTATAACACTAACAAGCAAATGTCAATCCAGAAAAATCACTTCAGAAGCTGTAGGGATAAGTGTTATAATTTGTCAGTTTAACTGAGATGCCTGATGTTTTCTGTAAATCAACTCATCCTGGTAAAAAAAAAAAAAAAAAAGGTCTGTATCCTTTTTTGTTAGCACAGCCCAAGTGCTAGGCAGGTTCTTGTTAATTTAAAACATGTTCCCTTCTCTATGGATTCTGAAAGGCTCATCATAGGCTTAATATTCTTATTTGCCAGTTTTAATGGCTTCATTTTGAAGCAAGTCATGAAAAGAACCAAATGCACATCAACACAAATAATCATTATGTGTTTTCATATTTTCTCAGAAAAATATCTACACTGGCATATTTGTGCATACATCAAGATGTAACAGTTTGCAGACTGTTCCTGTGTGCTAAAATCAACCCTGAGTCCCACGGCTTAATCAACAAGACTGTTAAAATGGAAAAACTTCCGTGTTTTAAGTTTATAAATTTGTCAGTATGTTTACAGATATATAAGTGATGCTCTTCAAAGAGTAGCTTGTCACATTTTTAAACTGTGGAACTGTACTGAAGGCCATCTCTGCAGTCAGTATGACAGGGTATCTCCACCATGCATCCAGTACTTGCTATGTGGGAATCATCAGCACCAGAGGCCATGGAATATAAAGATGTTTGAAAGGAAAGAAGAAGAAGGAAAGAAGAGAAAAAAGGTACTAAGCCTTTATTCCATACATGTTCTGAAACCTGGTATTATTATTGGTACTGTAAATACCTTCTGAATCACAACCAACACAAAAATGACTGTGCTTCATTATGGCCAGCTATTGACAACACAGATGATAGTGCTCATCACAATAAAGGAGAAAAAATGAGATGCACAGCCCAGCATGCCTGAGGTAGGTTAACTCAATACATCCACTTGTCCTTCAGCTGTGAAATAAACAGAATAATCTTGCAACTGATCCTATGTAATCATCTTGTCAAAGATTTATTTTAGTAGTCAAAATTAATTCACTCATGCTAGGTTGATTCCCATTACCATGGTAAATCCATTCTGTTTGGAAAGAGATGATAGTATTCTAACAAAAAGCTTATTGTGTTGCTATTCTTTTTGCTTTTATTCTTTTTAACTTATTTTATTTTTTTAAATAACCATTGTCACATAATGATTGGACAAACAAGCTAAGTTCCTACCTTGATCATTTTTGTGGACACTCATAACTTGGAAAGAAAGTATCCTCATTTGGCTCAGCTACGATGAAGACTAAACAAAAGAGCCATGAATCTTCTGCTAAATAACCTACCTTGCCTTATTGAACTCATTCAGTCAGAGAAAACCTTATTTGCTGTCCACTCAAAAACTAACTCTAAGAAAGTGAAATTAAGTACTGTGAAAAGCCAGTAACCCTTCTGTTACCCCGAGAAACAAAGCTGCACCAATTCATTGTATCCTTCACAGACTGTGCTACAGTAATGAATTATCATTCATGTAAAACAAAAAGGGGAAATAAGAAATTTTCAAAATGCATAAACAAAACATTATTCTGAAGAAATCATTATATGCTCTTCAATTCCTCCCAAGAAAGGTACATGCCTTTACATTCTCCTCGAGTGAAAAAACTCAGCAGCAACAGAAAACAACATGCAGTTCCTGAAGAATCATTTCCACTTGCATTCAACTGGTGTGACAGATGCAGCTGGTGGAAGGTGGTTAATAAAGAAACTCAGAAGAACTTTTCAGCTCTGATACAGTGACACAAAATTGGTAGAGAACTGAAATAAGGGACAGCCTTTCCTCATCCACCAAAGTGCACTGGATAAGACAGGGATCCCTTGGTTACGTCAGCCAGGGTCAATGGTGGCACCAGGGACCATGGTGAAACTCCCACAAGCCACAAATCAAGAAATGTTGCAGGTCAAGATTCATGGAGTCTCTTGCTAACAGGGCTTGCTCAGGCTTGGCTTGCCAGAAGAGGTGCCCAGTGTGTGCTGGCTGACAGCACATCAACTCACCTGCACCATCTACGGCTCAGCTCAGGGCTGCAGCTCAAAGAAATGGGCTGCCAAAAGGTGGCTATAATGCAAGAAAAACTAGGTCACAGCTGTTCTCTCTGAAACACACAATATCATCCCACAATTCACTTCACACTCTGCCATGTTGATATAATTGGACAAATATCTGCCATATAACTGTGTTCAAAGTGTCAGCTGCAAAGAGACATACACTGTAATTATGTAGGTTAAGTAAGCAGAGGCTTGCACCAATAAGTCTAAAGATTCTGCTGAAGAAAAATTAGATTTCAAGTTTACTGAGTTCTTTGATACTTATTAGCATTGGAGGGGGGAAGAAGTTTTAATAAAAATGCATTTACATCTGGACTACTGAGGAGGAACAGAGTTCCCCTATGCTGCAAGAAGTATCATAATGCCATTCTGAAGGAGAGCTGCATGTGTGTAAGAATTTCACTTTTCTGCAGTAGTCAGTAGATTTTCTTTTTTTATTAGAAGTCAAGGTTTTGGTTTCGCTTTTCCAGCATTTGTAAAGGAGAACGCTTGCAGGGGATCACATGATGGAGAAATGTAGCAGTCTTGTAAAAATAACATAGCAAGCAATACCTGGAGACTCTGGGAAGCAAAACTGCTTTGTAGCTGTGCTGTTTACTGTGCTGAGTGATGGAGCTTTTCTGGCAGGGAATTTCTAACACCCAAGTAGAAAATTAAGGCTTCAAGCTGAGCATAGTAGGGGAAAGATCAGAAAGACACCAGCACAACACTGAAAGGAAGAAAATCTCGCTGCTCTGGCCATTAGCATTCTCCTGTGGGAGGAGAAAGCACACACAATGCAAATGCAAGTGGAAGATATACTCACACAGGCAGTTTTGCAATTATAAAACCTACCTATGAGAGTGCATATGCAATGTCTGTGTAAATTACACAGCTGTTTAAACACATGTATGCAGCTGTTCCTGAGCTCAAGCACATCGTTCTCCTCTAAATACACTTTATACCATAATCAGAATTGCTATTCCAGAAACAAACGTTGTACAAAGAAATATTAATTGAAAGACATTTCAAAGTGTACATGAGCTACCTAATGCAGAGTGTTACATCTTCTATTTTGCCACATATAGCAAGCAAGTTGGCTTTTACGGTGGCAACATAATACAGCCTAAGTAATTTGAAACAAGTGTAAAGCACTACTCAGCTGTGAAATCTCCCATCATACACTGAATTGCACAGCAATGGAATATTGGCCTCAGTGTAGTTACAATTGCACCAAGGTTAAATATTTATTCTACCCACTGATTTAAATAAAAATGCCTTGCTGTTCTCAAGTGCAAAGTGTAAGGAATCAATCCTACCTTCCTAAAGTGTCTTGCTAATGCCACAGGAGATAAAACCCAACCAAACCAACCCCCAGACACACACATGCTCTGAATTGCACTTGAAACTGGTACTTTCTCTTGAAATGTGTGGTCCAGGGCATTGGAGCTCCTTAACCTCCACTGACACTGTGCCAGGCCCTCCTTGACACGCTGTCTCTAAGCACCAAGGGATGATCTGTTCAGCAGTGGGAATAAAGTAATGTTTTGCTGTTGATTGCAGGCTCTTATTGAAGGTTTATCTGAAGCAGAGAAGATTCTTGATATGCCAGTCCTTACTGAGTTTCTGATGTCTACTAATGTATCTGGCACTGCAGGCTGGGCAGGGGGAAAAGGGGCAGGAATTGCCATGGGAGGCTCGCTCCCCTTGCTGATGGATCTTTGTGCAGACACAGGGAGCCAGGAAAATTCACTGAGGAGCAGCAGATTGAGGAAGAGGAGGAGAGGGAGGGAGAGTGGAACCACTTGCTGCAAGATGGGGAGTAGAATTTTGGGGAGAAGGGCTGAATGTGAGAGAAAATATCAGGGCTACTGGCTTTGCTGGAGCTCTCAGTACTTTATCTCAAATAGGCAGCACACCAGGACAGGAGTTGCAAGAACTTGGGGAAAAACATGTATGTAATGGACATGAGCCACCACAGCAACATGAAGGAAGATGGCAGCACAGAAAATCTGAGAAACTTCAGAGGAATCAAACATACATAAGTAATAGTGAAAAAAATACAAAATCACATAAAGAGCACAGATAGTGTTGCCAGCCCAGCTCCAGCCCTTAAATCACTTCCACAATGTTCAACTGCTCTAGCAGATGCAACACAAAGACCAAGCTGGATTATCTAAAACCAACAGAGTACTTGGGGAAGGCCATCCATGTACAAGAACAAACAAAACTATTTGACATTATTTCTACTGAAGCACTGTTCTTATCTCCTCTCCAAGGGAAATCAAAGATTTCCTAAGAGCACATAATCAGCTGAAACAATATATACTTATTCCTTGTGCAAGGAGAAAAAAAAGAAAGAGAGAAATAAAGATGTTCTTTTATCTTTTTTTCCCAAAAGACATATGAGGAAGAAAGTTATAGGTCAGGCTGGGTGAAAAAACAAGACACTATGTCTGGCACATTTAATCTTTAGTTTAGTCTTTTTAACAAATACATTATTCATTCTTGGTTTGTCTTTATTATTCACACAGTGGATTTTTTTCAATTCTTGCCTCAGTAAACCATACTAAAGTATCACACAAGCAGCTATTGTATTGAGGAAACCTATAACAGCTCAAAACTGAAATATTTCCATCCAATCTGAGTTCAAAAATGTCAGTACACTTGGGAAGAACAGAGAGGGGGTGCATTGTAGATTTGATGCTTAATGGCTTGTTCTTCACTGCACAGAAAGACGCTTCATGCTACGTGAGCACTACATGTACACTGCTAAAACAAGTGCTTGTGCAGGTTGTTGAATCATTGCACTATCTCAACAATTTTATGCATTAATTTTTTAAGAGGAAGAATTTTTTCCCCTTGCCCAGATGCTGCTTCATTTCTGTAATAGTTTGCTGGGCAAGAGGTCAGCTCCACATATCTTTCTTTTTGTCCTGCAAGGGTAACAATGTGCCTTATTTGATTTTATGCTCCTGTATCTATCAGCAACCAGCCAATCTACACTATTTATCTTCATTTCAGGATGTATTGCAGCAACAACTTTGTCAACAAAAACTACATGGAATCCACTGGCACCTCTTCAACCTTCCTCCCAGTGCTGCACTGAAAAACCTTTTTGCATGTTCTGAAATTACAGCAGTAGACACAGCAGATGAAAAGTGGTTAGAAGATTGCAAAAGTTTGGAATAATGGGAAAAACTGGATTAAAGCAAGAGTAAGGAAAATTTGAAATTTAAAATTCTGGTTTCAGCAAACCTGCCTGGTTACAACAGCGCATTATACACCTCTGATGCTCTTAGCAAGACCTCAAATGCTAAAGGTATAAAAATACTATTGATAGTAAAATATTAAATCAATCTTATCTCTCGGAATACCCTCATCAGAACACTTTTGACTAACAATTCCCCCAAGAAGCAGTTGGTTTTTAAGCCTGGTACTGGTAGCTGATCAACAAAATAACCCAGATCTCATCAGATTCTTCAGTGCTTTGAAAGATCACAGAATTAATTGTCAAATAAGTATTTGTACAAATACGATTTCCCCTAACATTTCTAATTTGCATTTCACTCATAATTATGCTTTTATTGAGTCTTGCATTCTTCAATCAATAAGGAAATTAAATAACCAGTTAATGACACTTGCAATTCCAGAAACTCAAATCCAATTTAGGCTTGATATGAACTTTAGGTCTTATTTGACTTGTTTTAAATAGCATTTTCAACATGTATTCTGGTAAGTTGCCAGTGTATTGTTGGGGTTTTCAAAATTTATTTTCAAATCATTATATGAGCAAACATGTGCTGCTTTAGCAAGGAATGGGATTTCCTAGCATTCAGAAAGGTTTAACAAACATCAACGTTTCTGGTTAGACCACCAGTGGCAAATCCAGCCTTAAAGTAACATGATTTAATTTTAGAGATGGAACTCTTCAGGGAGAAACAAAGCCCAAACACACATGTTTTTCAAGTAATTTTAAGCAACATTCAAATTGAGTCGGGGAAAAAGCAATGACAGAGCAAATGACAATTACTGTAGTCAGAATAAATGTTCAGATTTGAAACAAAAGAACTGATGGTCAGATCAAGCAGCAAAGGATTTGGAAGACTAAGAAATCTCTTTTGCCCAACAATGCAGTACAAATAAGAACCTGATCTGGACAATTTAAATGTAAATTTCTTACCACCTGTCAGACAAGTGAGATTTAAAGACCTCCACTTAAAAACCAAGGTATTTCCAAACCTAGCCTTAAAGTGAAAATTGACCTCCCACCTCAATTTCCTTCTAAATGTGGCCAAGTGGCCGCAAAGGGGTTGTTTGTTCCAGAACTTTATTAAATTTAGGTTATGTGTATGGGTGGCATGAGATGACCCACATTATGCCTGAGGAAAACAACCCTTTCAAGGCAGGTCCATGCCACAGTCAAACATAACTAATCCTCTCAGAAACATGACATCCCAGGCAGGTTAGCAGCAGGGATAAGGAAAAGCATTAAATGCCTGGCATGGAGAAATCTCACTGATTGTCAAGCAATGAGCAAATGAGGGTAAGTAGGAGATTTTTTTATTGGGGGATACGTAAAAAGTTGTCAATTCAAAAGAGCTTGTTACATCATCAGAAATAATGTAAGACACAAAATCAAGTTTAAGGAACAGCTTTAGCCAATGTGATTTCCATTAATTTTATCAACGCATCCTCGCTACATAGACAATTACACCCAAGATAGTTCACTTTATCATGACAGACATCTCCAGATTGTGAAAAATACCACTGCAATATTGAGTTGGGTTGGGATTATTTCAGTGAATTATTTGCATGCAGACACCAGCCTCCACAGCTCAGTCTTCCTCACATCTCAGCTAAAAGAAATCAGTACAAAAAAAACCAAACCCAAAACTGCACGAAGGGCAATGTGTATCAATGTATCAATGCGTGGGTCAAAATCTAGAAAGGGAAAATCAGTACCTGGGAGTGAGGGGGGGGAAAAAAATCAGAAACAGTTCTGCGAGCTCCTCTTGCAGGAGGTGCGAGAAGATTTGGAGTGAGGGTGTGATGTTGAGCCTGGGAAAGATGGGGTTCAGGGGAGACCTTTGCCTCTCACTTGGTAAATCTGTTTTAAGTGACAATACATAAATTCATTTTCCCCAAATCAGGACTCTTTTGCCCTTTATGGTACTTGGCAAGTCATCTCCCTGTCTTCACCTCAGTGCACTTATTTTTTCATCTTGTTTTTCCTCTGTCCTGCTGAGGGGGAAGAGAATTAAGCAAGTGGCTGGGTGGGCACCTGTCAGCCAACATAAAGTCACCATAGAACCACAGATTCCTCTGCCATAAAACATTCTACCTACTCTTTTTTTTTCCCCCCCTCACCAAAACACACAACTTGAAAGCCTGCAAAAAGAAGTCTCAATCACATGCAGAAAAACTGTAAGAAAGGAAGGGGATGGAAAATTAAGGCATAAGAGTACTTGTGCTGGTGAGATCAACATAAGGTACATGGAGATACACACACCAATTCTAGTTAGGCATTGCCAGTTAAATTTACAAAACTCATCATTCTACAAAAAACAACATGGTTCTATTTAGAGATCAACTGCTAAAGAGAGGACCTCCCAGAAAGCAGAAAAAGTCAGAGTTCTGATGAGTCAAATCCAATGAGATCAATACCTATGTTTATGCGTATTTTACATATTTATATATGAACTTCACAAAATAATCTCATGCAGTTTGGTACAAGTAAAACCTGATGAAGTCACAGTAACTACCAAGAGACAGAAAAAGGGTAACATTGTCAAAGTTTGTGGTGTTATGCCACTGAAAGTCTGAACACCATTATTTAAAGTTATTACAAAAAGGAAAGGCGCAGATGCTATATAAACCATTTAAGAATATGAAAAAATAAATTATACTAGTACTGTAATAGATACTAATCAAACTATGGTGAATCCATCATATAACCAGCAGTCTTAACTTAAAAGTATTCAGGAATACAGAAGTAAAGTGGGCATCCAAATGAAAGAAGGATCTCTAAAATTCAGAAAGGTTAAAGAAGAAGGATTTCTATTCCTTAGAAAATAGGAGATTACAATTAAACCTCTATGAAACAAAATAATTTGAAGAAACCATAAGACTAATTGCTGCAGGTTATCTGAGTTCATGCAAACACCAAAAGAAGGGAACTTGTATCAAATTAAGACATCCCGTCTCCAGCAGGAATTTGGAAAAAAATTCTCAGAACAGATTGAAAGAGCAGGAAGAACGAAAAAAATGTCAGCAGTCAGACATACTTTTGCAAACAGTTTAAAAACTGCCTAGAACACATTTTAAAGAGCTTGTGTGCAATAACAGAGTCAGGGGAGGAAACAATGAATGTGTGAGCTTCTGGGACATTTCTTGTGCTAAAATTTTACCATCAATCCTGATTTCCCATTGGATTCCACATCTACCTTCCTCATGTGCTGCATGGGATAATACCACCAGAAACACACCAAAAAGAACTGATGCTTCTAAAGGATTGAAGTACTTTTGAAAATCCAGTAAACAAATAAAAAAAGCCTGCAAACTAGTTGGAAAAAAGCAAGTTCAGAGTGTGGAAAAACATTCCCTTCTAAATCCACTTTAAAGAAATGAAGGTGCTACTGTTACATCCTTGTCCCCCAGGAGTTACTCCATGCTCAGACCTGCTGGCTGAAACATTTGTGTGGACATCCTTTGCTTTGGGCCAAACCAGTTGGATTGGGTCCAACAGCTTCAGTGTAGGTGGTTTTTCACCCAGCCACACTTTCTGGTACTGAAATGGTTTGGCTAGGAGGTAAACTGACAGACATGAGGAGACCATGAGTCCCTGCTTGGGGCAGCTGTGGGCTGAGCATTCTCACAGCAGGTGGAACTAGAGTAGCCAAATAGCACTTAGATAGGATTTTCTGGGTGTTTGATGGTGGTGGTTTTGGTGGTTTTTGATAAAACAAGGTGTCATTTAAATAACTGCATCTAGTGAGATGATACTGTCTTAAGCACTGAACATTATATACAGATAATTCAGGATTGCACTGAAGCCCATGATTATCTTCTAGCCTCTACTGTGTGGATATTTAGATTTATCATGAAGAAAAAGAGAGTTTCATCATCAGTCCTGACATTTTTGGGGAAGAGAGCAGCCTTACAATTTAGAGATGTGCAGACATTAATGTATTTAGTAGGCAGTGACAAAAACAAGCAATAAATACAGAGTAACCTAAATAGCACGGATCATACATTCAAAGTTACAAAATTAAGGCTACACATGAAATTCAGACAGAACCATTTTGTTTAGTAAGTAGAAAATCAGTGAAATATGTTGACAGTAAGTCATAAAAACAAATAATAAAAATAAGTAGATTAAAAAAAACTGTGGAGGTAAGGGAAAAGTTAAGACATCAAGAATGATAAAATGTGGAGCCAAGGCTGAAATGCATTCAGTACAAATATCAAGGTGACCTCTTCTTAGCAGAAGTCTTTGATACCATGAAACTTCAATAATTTGTGAAAAGTGGTCTATCAAGCAAATATAACTTGTTACCAAATGCAATTTTTAAGAAGTAGATAATTTCTTGAAATCACATGCAATTTAAATTTAATATATATTACTTATGAACTTTAAGCCAATGTTTTATTGGCACTAGTGCTGATGGAGAAACGTTTCTATTTATTCCTTTTCAGAAAATGCTCAGCTTAGTTAAGGTCAGCATAAATGCCATGTAATCAACATGGAAAACTCAGAGGAAGGTCAATGACTAGGAAAGAGAGTCTTGAAAACATGGAACAAGGTAAGAAAGGATTTGGAAGCTAATTCTTTACCATCAAATGCCTCAAATTCCACAGCCAGAACATTACTGACTGCCCTTAGTAAGACAATTTTGAATATGCTGGATTATTAAAGAAATTCAAGGCCAGAGTAGCCACATATTCCCATATCACTTGTGCACAATTTTGGAAAATATCAGCTGAAAATATTTGTGGGGAGTTACACTCGAATTTGTCAGTTGTGTATTCTCTAAACCTTGGCCACCAATCAGGGTAAACTACAGCCACTGCTTCTGTTTACCTATAGTCAATAAAATATGACAATTACATCAAACTACACAACTGAGAGATGGGTATAGAGTTCAATAACATGAAAGCCTCAATAGGAATGACATGGAAGCATTGTCAATATGCATTCTCATTACCTGAATCATGGCTAGCAGCCTTGCTTAAAAGGGAGCTTTGAATCTCACATCTCTTTTTTTTTGGGGGGGGGGGGGGGGGGGGGGGAGCAGGGAAAGGCCTACTGTACATATCAGTGATTCATTGCTTTACTGAAAACTAGTAAATTGTAGTTTAAAATGTTGATAGCAAAATACAACAGAAGATTTCTAGGGCACTGACTGGCATGGCCAGCTCGTAAATAGCATCACTTGTTTCTTCTATATTGTTTTTAGCAGTGTGAAAAATCTATCAGGTTTTCCTTCCTTTCTCACATTGTAAACTAGGTAAAAAGGGGAAAAAAAAATCATCTCTTGATTAAGCACTGCCAGCTTAGCACAGAATTGTTCTTTAGTCTCATTCCTAAAGACAGGAAAAAATCACCCTGAAAACCAAACCAAACCCAGAAGGCTACAACCAAGCAGCAAACACAGCTCAAAATGTCATTGGACATGTTCCTAATGGCACTAGGCTAAAAAATAATGTTCTGGCCTCCTAAGAGTCAGCTATAGTGTGTTTACTGCTACAACAGAAAGAATAGTTAAAAACCTATCAGTGGCAGAATGTTTAGCACCTATTACAGACACAAGTGTAACTACCTAATGGTAATTAAGGGCATAAGAGAATGACTAATGTTCTGAATCCATAAAACTGCATTGGTTTGGAAGGCATTATGATTGCACTGTCTGGAGCTACACTGGGCAATTTACTGTGATAAGCATTCGGCATAAAACTGATATTCCACTTCTCCAACACTGGATAATGAGCTGGTACATAAAGCTGAGACCACGCACCACACACTGGTCACCACTTCAACAGTCGATTTACTCTCATCCTAAGGATGCACTTGTTTTTCTTAATCTTCAATTCTAGATATTCCCATGCTCCATTTTTCTCATCCAAATGCCAAACACTATGTGGCATTTGTGATTGTCTTTTGTGATTTAGAAACATGTTTTTGTTAATCAAAACTGAGAAACAAGAAAATTGATAAAGAAAATACAGTACTGGCTGGTAGCTAGAACAATGTGCTGGTATTTGTATCAGCTCTTATTTATCTCAGGGGTTTTTTGAACCAGACCTTCCACATGCAGAAATGGCATAAAATTATTCACATTGAATAGCATGTTCCTCACTGAGAGACCTGGAAGTGCTACTCAATTGGACTAAGCAACCAAAAATTTGGTTTGTAAGAGAAACAAGTCCCAATTAGTCATGAACTATTATATTTTCTATATGGGATACTCCCTAAAAATGAAGGTTTAATGTTTGTATTTCAGAGAGAAATGTAACAGAAGGTGGAAAAAAGTCCTCCACTGCCATAGCGTCACATACAAGAAATCATTATCCTTTAAATAAATAGTATTATACCATATTTCCATTAAAGGGTTCAAACATCATAGAGAGAAGGGGAAAAAAATGATATGCTGCATTGTCCAAAACTAAATTGGAAAATGATAGATACAGATTATCATCTAGTAATATATAGGAAAGCGAGTACTTTCATTCTCATATATATGTAAGTAATATACTGAAAGGAATAAAAGAGATATACAAATAATTTACAAATCAGACTTTAAAGTAATGTAGGTTTCAAGGGGCTAGATACTCTTTCAAAAAAAAGTAAGATAAAGTCTCCCCTGCCCAAATAAAGTATTTTTAAAATAATACTTTGGACTAGATTTCACCTCTGCTGAGCTCAATGCAGTTATTCAAAGTGAATAGGATCAATTACAAAAAACTGCATTTATTCCTCTCAATGCAGTGGAATATTTCACAGCTAGTGAAAATCACCATAGCTTCTCTGAAATCAATGTGTTCCAGCATGAACTCAGTTCTGTTTCCATTTTAGTTACCAGATGAAAACCTAAAATCATAGCCATAGATAAAATACCTTTTAAAGTAAAGAATATTACTATGAATACTACTATGAGTAGGCCAGTTAAAAGAGTCCCATATTCCTAATGTAACTCTAGAAGCCACACAGATGCTGCACAATTCCAAAGAATAGATAAGAAGAAAAAGTTAAGCAAACATCTACCAAAAGTTCCAAAGTTCTTCACGTAGCTGTCAGAGTAAATAATTTTCTTTGCACTGCCATTGTTTTAGTTTCCATCTGGAACCAACTTACCTCCTGTTCCCTGGAACAAAATCAGTCTGTGTGAAGCTATAATCACTTAGACCTGCCAGCAATCTAACAGAATCATGGAATGGCTTGGGTTGGAAAAGACCCTTACATAATCTATACTTCATCCCAAACTTTTGCTGATTTTTGCAGTAGCCATAACACATCCAGCCAAACCAAGGAGTCATTTTGGTTCCCATGGGATCAGACACAAAAATCACTCCACAAACACAATTTAGGTTGTTCTCTCTTCAAGGCAGGATCTTGTAAGCCACTGTGACTTTTCCTCCTGAGGACTCATCCAGGAGCTCCGTGTCCCAGCTCAGTGATGGATGAGGTGTTGGGATGCTCTCCATAACCTTTCTCACACCCGCCAAACCCTCTGACTTTGAGTGAACAGTTTGTTTATGGGTGCTGCTGGTGACAGGCACAACAACAAGTCCCCTCGTTCAGTCAGAGGGGTGAATTGAAGGATTAGTCTGTCATGCCAGCACAGGGCCTCATTTTTCTTCTGTGCTATGTGGGTCACCCCCTTCCCACAGCCTGAATTTGATTATGATTAATTCATCAAGGCAGGCTATAGCATGGAAATGAAGAAATGGATTGCCAATTACAGTTATCTTCTCGCAGAACACCCCTTGAACCAGTCCTTTTCTGCAGGAGTGACAGCTCAGAAATAGACCAAATGCAGCTCTATTGAGCAAAAGCCTGACCCAAAGTGTATTTTAAAGCAGAAGGTGACTTCCTCCTGCCCAAACCAGCTCTGCAGTGTAAATGGTTGATTTCTATCCTGCCTGCCTGGCAGGTACACAAAAAGCCCTTTCACATTTGTTTTCCTAGTCACCTTGTTAGTATGTACTGAATTTCTGACTTACCACTCTTCAACAAGAAGGTGCACGTTTGTTTCTGCGAACCTCACCCTGAACAAATCTGAACGGGAATTTAATATGTATACAAATACTGCCAAGTAAATAAGCACAACAACGGTTCTGCTCTGCACAGAAGCTCTGGAAAGGATTCAAACTCTCTTCCAAACTGTACTCACAGAAAGGTAAATTCTGACTCTTGCTGCATTTCCTCTGCAATAAGCCTTATGTGTTCTTACTAGCTGTGCAAGATTTCACTGATATAAGAAACTACCTTAAATAGAATAATCAGATTATGATAGATAATTGAACAGGAAATGATTCCATAATAACCTGATATCTTATTAATAATTATTAATATGGAATTTGAGAAATAACACTGCAGTCCTGGCAACGCATGCAGGCAATTTGCTTTATTAACTGATACAATCACCAGCAAGTTACTTGAGTTGCATAAATTCAAAGTATGTGTATAAACCTAACTTTTTGTTACCTCAGAAATTACTGATTAAAAAGAAAATTCTTGGCATCAATATTTTATACTATTTTCTGGTGCATCAAGCCTTGAGACAGAAGACAGGTGAATGTTTTGCCAACATGTGCAGCACACAATACCTCTAAATGCATTCCCAAGACAAAAAGGCACAACTAGCTCTCTTCCAGGACCGAAGTGGCCGTCCATAAACCCAGCTGCTGACACAATCTGCGGTGTGCAGAGCTGCAGAATACATCTTATAAACAGGATTTTGGCTCAGAAACAGGATTAGTCATTCACTGCACAGAATCATCCAGCCCTGCTATTCTGCCTCAGTGGCAGTTGCCCTTTCCAGTGATATATGGCAGCATTCCAGTTTAACAAAGATGCAGGAAAAAGGACAACACAGTGAACGACCCCCAGAGCCTTAACTGACTTTCAGGTACTCTGATGAGATTCAGAATAGCAGGTCTATTCTGGTGATCTTTTCTTTCATTTCAGGAGAAAGACATTTACCCTAACAGCAATACATTTTTACGTTTCACAAGCCACCTAAAAGTCTCCATATTCTCATGCATACTTCTTCCAAACTTCTTGGAGTGACCAAAGTTAAGAACAAGAGATGACTTTGGTTATGTAAGTTTATGGATATGGCAACTTTCTGTATTTGTACTGGAGTAGTATTAAGGGTTTCCAACACTGACTAGGACCATTACAATAGATATTGCATAAATACACAGTAAATGTCTGCTATGGAGAATAAAAAGTAGGACAAATAAGGCCCAGCATCACAATATTCTGTGGCCAGACTACAGACAGATCCCCTGAACTAAAAACTAAGGAATTAATGGGAAACAGAAGCTGTTTTCCTGAGGCATTTACCTACTAATGCTGTCACAGAAGTTCAAAAAGATACCAAAGGTCAACACCTTTGTGGTAAAACTATCCGATATATGCGACACCATAAATATTACTCCTACTCATCTTCAGTGTGTCAGGGCTTTTAAAAGCTCTGCAAGGACACACAAAGACTTGTACTACTATTCTGTCCTCACAGAATGAGCTTTAAAGTGTGAGTGGCACTCAACTGAATGCACTCAGAGTCACAGGATATCTCAGTCTGAAAGGGAACCACGAGGATTCCTGAGTCAGACTCTGCTCCTCACAGGACTACCTAAAATCAAATCATGGGACTAAGGGCACCATGTTCATCAGGCTTCATGGCAGCTTCCTTCTGTTGACGTTTGTAAATTCCAGATATAACAACTACATGGTTTTAAAATGATTGTGGGTCATCATCTAGGAATAGAAATCTTGCCATTGATGGGCTTTTGCTGGCTGCTAAAGTATACAGAATGTGTGGTGTAACTGAGATTACATACACAACTAGTTATGGCACAGTGCACTGGTAAATGAAATCACTGCTAAGTGCTAAGATGTGAGAAGGCAAGACAAAGATATTATTATAATGACTATGTTTTCACACTACATCTAATCATGAATGTGTTTAAAAGACACACAAAACAACATGGTAGAACTCACTAATGGATTTGGCTCCAAGTTTTAGAGACATGCTCTTTCCTGGGGCAAGGGGCAAGATTACATCAAAGAAAATATTTGCATAGCAATAATTTGGATAGCCTTTTACCAAGAAATATTTTATACTTCATGTATCATCTTAATGTAATGTCTCCAGGATGAGGTCCATAGAGCTTTATTTCCTTATTTCAATTCATTTCTTAACAAATTTGCTACAAAGAGCTTTAGCTTTTCCAGAGTGTAAAACCACAGAACAAACACATCAGATTATCTTGTTGACATCAGCCAAGAAAATTTAGAAAAGAGAATTAAGTGATTCTGTTGGTATACAACAATATAGAGTTTTAATTTCCATCAGGGTAATTGAGACATTCCTAATTCTTTGAAGAGAAAACCACAAAAATGAAAGCAAATAATAGGGTGAAGCCCTGTTTATGATTTCTACAATATGCTTTCTGAACACCAGAGAACTTTCCCACCTTATTTATGCTTTACAGGATAGCTACCTGACAAAAGAACTAATAATACAAAAAGTGAAAGGAAAAAGGGGAAAAGTGCCCAAAGCTCAACACGCTTTTGATGCCTTTGGAGATGTTCCTGGCTTTTCCTCAGCAGTCTGGAGATACTTGCAGAGCTCACTGCAAAAGCAACTTGAGCCATGCTAGGAGCTTGGAAAGATGGAAAACACTATGAAATAAGAGCAATGGAACACATAATTGTTACTTGCAGAGTAGAAACCAGGCAGTGAGGTTAAAGAGAGTGGGCCCCTGCAAGATTGAAAGGCACAATAATATAATAATATATCTCTAATATAAATATGGCTGAAACAAATGAATATAATTTTAAGAGGAAAAAGTAACTACATAGAATTTTATTTCTGCATAAAGAGGCCATGAGGAAACTGACTATTCAGTCAACAGTGTAAGCTTTCAAAGAGAAATTTTTAAGGACAGTCACTGAATGCCATTTGAATGAAGGACAGAATTTGTCCTCTAGTGTTCAGGAGAAATGCTGCAAATTGGACCGGTCAGCAAGACCTTCAGAATAGATAAAATTCTAGATAGTCAAACTACATTATCCATAAAAAGCTAATTTCCACTGAAAAAGAGAGCTTATTAAGTCTCTCGCCTGGAATCAAGTTAGAGCTTCTCCTTGCTAAATACATCACATGAATGTTAAGTTTAGACTGCTGAGAGCTCATCAATTTACACTTCCCTGTAATAATTTTTTTAGTATTTAAATTATGGGAAGACACCAATTAGTATCATGGACACCACACTGTCTGAAATAAGAACACTGTTAAATAATGCATGTAACAAATTTTTATACAAGTAGTAATTAGATTTCTAGAATTACTTGAATATTATAATAGTGATTTCATAGCTATTACCATTATTTTTAATAATAATCTCTTTAACTGGTGTTCAGACCCCAAAGAAGTGTCAAAGAATGAGCTCTCATATATCTTCATTTTTGTGAACATATTACATTATGCCAATTCTGGAGCAAATAACAAAATGCAATTAACTCTCAATGAGTTACCAAAAGGGTCTTTTAAAACAACACAGTGTCAAAAAAGTTGATGCAGTCTCAGTTGAGAGATGAGGAGCTGATCAAGTTTAAAAATTAGCTTAGTTATGAAAATCTTTTTAATAGGAACTTTCCTTGTGTGACCTACTGGATTGAGACTTTTTTATCACAAATAATTTATATGATAATATCCATTTTCCTTGAAAACCTCAACTGACATCACAATATCCAAATCCTGATGATCACATAAAATGGTGGCAGTGGCTCAAAGCACAAGGCTGGAGATAAATACAAAACTACTTCATAGTTACTTATTACACATTTATGTATAGTGGCTCTGAAAAATTTACAGCTAACTCCTTCCTCGGAAAGATGACAGTGCAGCGCTTACTAGAATTGCTCATTAGAGAAACATCTATTCCAGAAATGGAATGCCAACAGAAAAATGAGAAAAAAAATAGATGAGAAAGATGGAAATAGATGGGCTCAACCTTTAACCCTGTGTCAGGAACTTATTCTGCCTTTGAAAACATTTGGCTTAGTCTTCTGACTCAGATTTTTCAAGGGCTTTTATAATCCTCCAGTGGAACACCTGTTGGTTAATCCCTTGTTCCAATCTAGCTTGGATCAGCTCATGGGGAGAAGAGCTGATGGATCTGCTCCCAGCCCTCTGGGGCAGGATGAATCACTCTTTGGACCCTGAGCAGGACACACTGGGGGTCAGGACAGTGGTGACACAAGCTGCCACAAGACTGAAGGACCTCTTTCCCAGATCTGTGCTCCCTCTCTGCATTCTGCCTTGAAAACAAATTTTATGCTTCTATTTCCTATACACACAGCCTAGTTTGCTCAATTTTTTTTTCTTGTCAGACTTCCCTTTAGCAACACATAGCAAAGAAAACCGTGCAAAGTTTTGCCATGACCAGGCCAAAAGCTACAAGTAAGCCTCAGTGGCCTGATTCTAAAAGCAGCAAGGTTTACTCCAATGTAATACTGGTGTTTAAACTGCATTTCCACCACCTAAATCACCACAGACATCCTGCACATTCGTGGCATTTAGTCTTTTTCTCTCTATATTTTTAAAATTAAATTCATAAGGAAACTAAGAGCTGCCTCTGTCTTGCTTCTCAGAAAGCATAGGGGATATAATTTTCATGAAATCAAGCTAAGGTACAACATACAGCTACACTGATGTAGAGATATAAATACACACCAATTGGAGAATTCAGGGTTTCATCTTTCTCCCTCCACTTTACTTCTTTTTTTCCCCTCTCCCTTACGTTTAAAATAACATTTAAATACTAGTTTCTGTTTTTGAAGAGCAGCTTATGTTGCCAACAGAAGTCTCTCAGAACAAAGCCAAACCCTGCATTACCATAAAGTTACAGTAAGGAGGTAACACATAGGTGTGCACAGACCATAACATCTTCAATTCCTTCTAGATGTAGCCCATCCCACAATTATCTCTCAACATATTTGTGACAAACATGAAAAATCCTGTCTCCTCACATCCATCAGCAGACCCTTGTTTTCATTTTGTGGCTATGTAGCACCACATCCAACATCCTTGTTCACCTTGCAGGCTGGAAACGCCACAATTTGTGGGGAACTCCTTAATGAGGTGCTCTTCCAGAAAATCCACTAAAGAAAGTGGCATTTCCCCCCCCCCAGTCCCTTCTTCTGGAGCTATATCAAATATAATAAGACAATAATCAAGGGGAAAACTGGATATGTAAATGGTGATTCACTGGTGTAACATGAAAATCTGGCACGCTACAGCCTAAAATAGCACTTAATACTCCCTGAACTATAGATTTGTCTATAGATTTTTTCATCCCTTTTTGTGATTATTTTTCCAAATAGAGTAAAATTGCTTTATAAAAGAAGAAGAGACAAAATGTAAGAAAAATCCTACAACTCAAACTGGTCTGCCTTATGTTTGTATGTTACTAAACTGCTGCTGAGGATGTGCGTAGCTTGATGCTCCAATACCTCCCTAATGCCACAGGAGGGATGTAAATCCTCAGCTCTCCTCCCAAAACAGTTTTATTTGGGAAACCTCATGCTCTTGATATAAACAAAAGCATTTATTGCAACAGAAGAGTGTAACCCAAGGATCCATGGGGATATAAACATTCAGAACTTTTGCTTTCTTAGACTATTAGCAGTTCTTAAGCTTATTATAGGTGACAGGGATCTCTTAGGAAAATATATTACGGATCTGGGATCTCATAGATAATTTTTTCCCCAGAGCGCCTGTTGGCAGACTCTCACTTGTTTTTTAGTCCTGACAAATTTTTTGCATTGGTTGCTTTTTGTGACATTTTTCAAAGATGGAATCCCTCATTTGAATCAAACTTCTAAAGGTAAAGATCCTTTGTGAGTGGATTTGTTGCCAGCACTCTTTAAACAGGAACACATGAAAATCAAAGTTTTGACTACTGGCATGGTGCAGCAGTCAAATGGCCTCTCAAGGCTGTGACTTGTTCAAGCTGAAACATCCACAGCCTGATGGGTGGAGATGGAGCATCAGGAAAGTGTTTGGGGAGGAGGTCAGGCTCTTCCTCTATCCAACACTCTTCCCTTGGAAAGCAATCTGTCCTTTGCCAAGACCTCAGAAAAAGTCTTGATTGCTTGCTTCTTCCTTTTTATGGGAGTGCTTCCTTTTTAAAAGAGTGCTCTGCAGTGATGAAAACAAGAAATTTTTTATGGGACTGCTCCACAGAAAAGTGTGAACACTGTCCTAACGACAAGAGGGAAGGTGAGCAATCTATACATCTACAAGAGTCTGGAGCAGAACTCAATCCACATTCTCAAACTGGATATACTCAGTTGATCTCTAGCAAATTTTTATATTTCAATTTTTAGGAGGAATTGTGTCCTCAGCCAGGGGTTTCTGAAGGAAAAGAATCTGTCTGTGTGGCTCCAAGACGAGGAAACAAGTGAGTTTTTTCTATAACACTTTATGGGGGCAGTCCAGTGTTAAGTGCACAGCACAAAGATACCCAAATCAGCTTGGCCACCAGGAATGAGGTTGATCCACTTATTCATCTAGACACTGCCTTTATGTAAAGGAATATGCATGGATAAAGGGGAAGACCCCAAAAAGATTAAAGCATAGTTTTGTGGGGTTTGTGTGTATTGCAAACACATCGCAACCCACAGTGTAATTTTAGCAATGCAGCTGCTATCAAACATTCTTGAAAATACTGACACCTGAAGCCAGATGCAGGGCTGCCTGTTTAATTATTACTCTCAGGCAGTGCATCTGAAAGTCTGGAAAGGAGGGAAATATTTTTTTGAATAATAGAAAGTATTTATTAAAATCTAAAGAGTACCATTCAATTAGAGGTTGAATTCCCAACACCCCCCCACCCCCCCAAAAAAAGCAGCCTCAGAATACAAGAGCATTTGAGCACAAATGCATCTTAATTTATTTCCAGCAGTGAAAACAGCAAACAATTACAGAAAAAGCATCTGCTGCAGTGTATAATGTTTCAGTAATGCCACAGATACCTTCGAGAAAAGCATCAAAAACCTCACATAAACTCAAGATTCCTATCAGAGAGCCTTTCCAACTTTCTCCGCTGGCTTCAGGGAACCATATTTCTCCTCTGCTGAGACTTTTCTATTAACTAGGCCAATTCTAAAATAAAGTGAACTATTATTATTTTTACATCCCACTTACTAGTAATTTCCATATATTTGCAGCATGCCTTGATTTTCTAAAATAATAACAAAAATGTATGTATGTAAGAGATCAAGATTTAAACCAAAGAGTCAAGAATTTGCAAAGCTTGCCTCCAAGTACAAAAGGGGGACAAGAACTGAGACAAAGCTTTATCTGAAATCAGATTAATATTCAGCCATTCTAGTGCTCGTGGAAATGGCATCTGCATCTTCTTCTGCAATAATAGAAGAGCAGTTCAGGTAGAAGGGAATACAGCACCCAAACTGAACTAGATTTTACCTTCTGAAGCCTATTTCAGATTTGCAATCATCAAAAAATTTTAAATAAGAGATCCTTGAAAAAGAAGGAACAAGCCTAAATATTTCTGCCTTCCTTTCTCCCCTCCTGAATCTGAATTGTCTAATTAGTCAAAGCTCAAATAATCTTATCTAACAATTATTACATGTTATGACTTACGTCATACTATATTGTTACATGAGAATGGCTTTTTTTATTATTTATGGCTGTTTAGCATAAAATCATTGAATAGTTTGGGTTAGAAGGGACCTCAAAGATCATCTGGTTCCAATCCCCCTTGGGACACCTTCCACTAGACCAAGTTGCTCAAAGTCCCAGCCAACCCTGCCTTCAACAGTTTAATGGATGGAGCATCCACATGTTTCTTTAAAACATCCTTATTTTAAAAACTTTCAATCATATAAGTAATCAAACCTACAATCGTTTATTCCGTTTAAATGGAAGAAAAATCAGCATAGGTTATTGTTTAAGGAAAAAAAAATTCCCTTTGTAGTCCACATGTTTTCTCAAAATTCTCATTTTTTTCCAAATATTGAACTGCCTTTTTTTTCCTCCTTCAAATACCATGCTCACTTATTTCACAATGCCAACCAAAAACCAGTTGACTGTTAGTGATGGATTACCTTATGATTACAACAAAGCAAGAGACTTACAATAACCATTTCCTTCCAGCTCCTTCAGGCCATGTAAATTTGCATGTAAATTAATAAACTAGAACGGCAGTAGCAAAACTCAAGGGAACTAAGATAATTTCCTGTTACTCTAGCAAGTTGGCTTGGCTTCTTTTTTTCTTCTTTTTTTTTTTCCTTTTTTTCTTTTTTTTTTTTTGCCAGTCTTGGACATCATGGCATCTTTCTTTTCTTCTGGATGGAAAATTTTGCCCTATTTTTCCCTATTGAAACAACAGTAGTGTGTTTAAGAGTTACTGCAGAAGTACAATCACACTTCTGTGTCTTGGCTCACAGGCTCGAAGGGTTATGCTAAGGGCTGCACAACAGTACCCCCCTTCCCAGCACACCAGCATCCAGTCACAGCCAAAGACTTTGGGTCTCTGTTATTTAACACAGCATAAATATATTGGTGAGAAAAAAAGGACTGCTGAGACATCTGGTAGGAAATATCACTGTTTGAAATACCAATAATAGGGAAAAATGAACAAGAGTAAGTGATATCGAAGGTGTGTCTTACCATAAATTCCAGTTGAAATACAGGGAAAGGCCTGTAAAATGAAAGGGAAAAAAAGATCAGTGGGATTTGTTTACCATACTTTTTATCAAAACCAAGAGTGTTTTTAAATGCCTGTTTTTTAACACCAAGAGGTTATATGTTATAGCATTCACTGATACAGAAGTCAAATCACAGGCATTCTCATGTCATTATATGAAATATATTCCATATGTTTTCTTTCCTGCCACATTAATAAAGCTGCATTCTTTTTCACATCTTGAGCTACAAGCAACACTTGAACACAAAATCCTTCTTAAAACTGCCTTTTGAGCTAAAATTTAATGCTATGAACTAAAAATGAACACCACAAGCTAATACAGTAGCAAGAAAAAAGAAAAGTCATATCATCTGGGTAGAGTTAGACAATGTGTCTTCATCAGTAAAATAAGCTTGGCCAGCTTAGACTATGTTATGCCTCTTTGCCATGCCCTCATTTTCTTTAATCTCCTTTTTTGAGGAGACCTTTTTTCAGGTCTTAACCTCAGTTCTTTCAGACGTGTGGTTTATGGTGTGACCCACCACAGCTGTACTGCTACAAGCCAAATGTCTGCAAACTGGTGCAGGTGGAGGAACTAGAAGACGTTGGTGGAAAAAAAAAAAAAAGTACATTTTTGGGGCAGCTAGGACACCAAAGAATATATATCATGCAACAAGAAATATTACAGACACTGTGCCAGCAAGAACAATAATTTACATTTCTGCTAGCTGTATGTGCTGTCTTGAGATTTGCATTTCTGTGAGCCAGAGTCAGTTTTCCACCACGAAAAAACAAGAGGCAGTTTTCTTTGTGTTCAGCTGATATGTGATATCACCTTTGCCTCCCACCTCTGGACTGACAGCAGACACAGCTCAAAGGTATGAGAGCACCTGGGACCAAAGTCTCAAATATCCACCCTGAGGCTCCCTCCAGATCCCCCAGCAATGAGTCATCATACAAAAGAAATTCTTCTTTAGCTAATCACACAGGAAAACATTATTCAAAGCTAATGCTTGCTTTATATTTAACCAGGGAATTAATTAGGGAATGGTGATTAAGAAAGGAGAGGTCTAATGGAAAGAATACATCCTCCCCTCTGAAAGTACTTAACTAAAATAAAGTGGAGGAGAATTACAGTCTCATTCCTTCTCACAGCCACTACAACTTACATCCTGAAAAGTACTTAGATTTGTGGTTTGTACCCAATAAATCACAAGAATCAGCTCCTTAAAGAAATGAAGAATAGAGTAGAAAAAAGAAAAAACAACCACCACATGGTTACAGAGCTCAGGGTAAAGTGGCAACAGAATCTTCAGCAATCAGAGAGAAGCATAAAGGACAATTTTGTCCAGTTTAGAAAATGATCTTAAAATTCACCATTGTTGCAGTTTCCACGTGTTAAGAGATAATTGCTCCAAACAAGTGTTTTGCTTTCCGTTCTTTGCAGAATTTGAGTAACAGCGTGGGACTTGGATACTCATTTGAATACAGAGTATTCATGGTTCCTTCTCTTACTGGCCCCACAACCAGGTAAGGGGAAAACAGTCCTGCAGCACCTCCAAAACTCCATCAATCGTGGGGCTCCACATGGTGCCTATGGGACAGAGCTCCACTACCAACTTCAGATCCCCACACGTGTGACAAAGCCACCCACCCACCTGGGGACCCTGGCCCGTGGGGCTGCAAAGGGCACCAGCTGCCCCCAGGTCACTGCAGACTCATCACTGCTGTGAAGCAAAGGCTGGCACAGCCTCTAAGCAAGATCACAGATCCTTAAGGCTGCAAAAGATCTCTAAGATCACCTAGCCCAACCATAAAATGAACCTACTTAAAGCCACGACAGGAACCTTGAAGGGGTTTACAAGTTGGCTGCTGCACCATGGGACAGGCTCAGCACACACTGCCAACATCTGGCACCACAGCTGTGTATTGGGGTGCTGAATCTAAAGCCCTGAGGGCTCCAGGGGAACAAGCTTCCTTCTCATCTTTGCTCAGAGAGAGATGAGATCTGCATTTTCAGCACTGCATGGCAGCCACTTGTCAAAGTTGCTCAGCTCCATTCACAGATTAACGTGCTCTGAAGCCACTCAGCAAGCTCTGGCTGGCAATTTGTGTGTTGTGTGTGTTTCTGAATACTTTAAAAATTATTGTGTAGGCACAATCATTACCTTGCTTTCAGTTTCTGCCATGCAGCTGAAACATATCTGGAATATACGAGAGTATAAAATCCCATCAAGTTCCTTTGGAATATGGGTCTGTGCCATAACTCAGATGAGCTCTGCCCTCTCCCTCATTCAGAGATGATCACAGCACATAACCAGCAGATGTAATTTCATAAAATGTGACAGTGCTTTTATTCATTCAAGAAAGGCCCATGCCCAAGATCACATATCAGTCGTGTTTCCTCTTGGCTCCTAGGGAGACAATTTAGTCTAGATGCCAGGCTGAAATTACTGGCAGAGCAGTAATGGGGAATTCACAGCATGGATATCAACATACTACAATATTTGGCTTATGGACAAAAGATGTTAAGGTTTCTAACCTTTTCTGTGCATAATTAATAACAACTTAATTACATATCTGATTTCAATTAAAAAAATCCATTTCACAGTAGGTAACATTCATTCCCATTTCCACAATAAAAATGTTTCTCATCTTAATTTGTTGCTGGTAACCAGTACTTATTTATGAACCTTTAATTTCTTTGCTACCAAAATAGCTTGTTTGCTTTATTTGGGGACTAATAAGAAGTTGCAACCCTGATAGCACTCAAAACAGACACAACTCTGGAGTTAAACATAAGTAATAAAAGCAGGAGCCTCCTACCACTACTGTGCTTCTGCAATCATCTAGAGAAAGAGGCCAAATTAAATCAGGTCTGTGAGTACTGTAAGACTGAAATTGATTTAATTCCTGTAGGAGAGGATGTGGGCGCTCAGCCTCTGGTTCTTTTTAATCCAATGTGTTTTTACCAAGGCTACAGCAGCAGTGCTAATTAGGATGAAATGTAATGCAGCTTGAGGAGGAACACTCACAATAGTCACCATGCCGAGGCCAAGTTGGACTCTAAGACATTTCAGCAAGAAGGACCTGGGTATTTAAATACTTAAGGGCTTATCTACATCAAGGGGTTCTAGTTCACACTGAGCTGCAATGTATTAAGTGTTATGCATGAGATTAATACAATTGCTTAGTCTACATGACCAGATGCCTCCTACTGCAGCCACAGCTTCTAATGGCTTACCCAGAGCAAGGACTTTCTCCAAATTAAGAGCTTGGCATTCTGAACTGGTCTCCCAGTGTCATTTCTGCCACAACCAAGCCACGTGCAGCACATAACACAGCAGACAAAAATAATAGCAAACACAAATCCTTCTCTGATTTCGCTGCATCATCTTATGAAGAGGACTGATTCTCCTGTTTGAGAGCCATTCCTTCATGTACCTTGCACCACCGATATTCCTATTCATCAGGCAAAGCTCCTAAAAAGCTTGTACACCTTAGATGCTTTCCAAAATAACATACTCCACAAAAACACTGAACTTCAAAAAAACACAATAAAACTATAAACTTCAGGGACTATTGTATGTCTTCTGCTGCACAAACTATTCACAAGGTACCTATACACATATTTAAGATGAGTAACATCGAACACTCAGAGTCGAGTTTTGCTGCTGTTACTAGATGAAACTTATAAATCAAATGATTTTATAAACCACTAACTATAATACTATCCCTTTGCCTTTTAAAAATCCTGATATTACTATCTGGAAGAAAAAACAAATTGATATCTTAGCTATTTTCTAGTCTCTCTCCTGAAATTAATTTTCTTTTGCTCATAATTCTGAACCATAATTTAGCAAATAGCAGATTTTGGAAGTAACTATCATTCAAAGAAAAAATTCTATTCAGAAATAGAGAATTCCAACATAATTCCCTATCCCAAAAGAAAAAAGAAAAAATAAAAGGAACAATTGAATATGACAATATTTAAGCTCAGTTTTCATTACAGACAATACTAGCATCTAATAAAGCAACTACAGCAAAATCTCGGATTCAGACCCAACGTGAAATATCCTTTCTATATTGTGGTTTAAGACTCTTCCAAAGAGCAACAGGTTTAGAAAACGATATGCAGCAATAATCAAATTTAAAATAAAAATCCAACAGCTGTGTAGCAAAATGGTGTGTGGTGAACCTGTCACAAAGCTACTGACAGCTGACTGAAGGAATACTGCTCAGTTAAAACAACGTGCAACAAGTGCATAGAGGTATTCAACACAACTCAGAAAAACATCTGTCAGGTTTCCAGAGGACCTCCACAAGTTTCCCCTCCATGCTGCTCACACTACTTCAGGTAAGTATTTACCACAGAGGTAAAGTATTTATCCTGTGTCTTCTTTAAGTTTGTTTACACAAGAGAGCAGTTACTGAAGAGGTTGAAATGGCAAAAACAGTATTTTTAAAATTTCCTGTTAACCAAACTAAACAGATCAGGTGGCTGCAAGGGAGATTCATCCTTTGACCTATGTGCCACGTGGCAATATTCTCGTTGTTAAATTATGTGCCTCACTTGCACAATGAATGACAATTATTTTTTTTACTGAAGTAATCAAAAACTTCAACCAAATCACATTGATTAAGCAATGAGTGTTGAATAATTTAATTGATTAAATCAATTAATCGAGGAATAACTACTAAGAATGACAAATTCTTTGTAGCATCAGTGTATTCTAATGTTACATGAATTTAAGATAGACTTTTGAAGACATTGAAACCAGATGCTACAATGACCTGCACAAGACAGTAGAGCATTGTAATATGGAATTAAATTAAGATGGTTCACTACTTGAGAAATCTCACCAAATTTTTGTTTTAAATTTTTCAAATCTAGAATCTTCCAGTAATTAAAAGTAATAGCTCAATTAACTGCCTGGATAAAGGTCTGGACTGAAATTGGGTCAAATAGTTTGATTTCTCCACATACAAACTCAGTTGTGGGGTGAGGTTTGCCTGGTTTTTTTCCCCCCAAGCTACTTGAATATTTGTAGTTAAAGTGAACAACATATGGGGGAGCTACAAATTAACAGTTTGGCAGACATTTTAAAAATCACCATGCATTTATATTTAGAAATACTGAGATATGAAACCCAACAGGTCAAAGCAGGGCCACCTAAAGCCAGCCAGGACCATGCCCAGTAAGGGCTGGAATACCTCCAAAGATGGAAACCCTACTGTGTCTGTGCTCAACCGTTTCTCTGACCAACCAGAGAGTAAGTCAGGCAATTTTTGTGTTTAAACACCAGCCCTCAGAGCTCTCTGCTGTCTGAAGAGTCCCCAGGGTGCTTTGCTCCCCATCATCAAAGTCACTAATGAAGATCTTTATTAGCATTGCCCCCACAGTCAGCCCCTGGGGTACATGACTAGTGACCAGCTCCAGCTGGACCTTGTGCCACTGACCACCAGCCTGTAAATCCCAGCAGCTCAGCAAGTTTTCAGTCCACCTTTTGTACAGTAAAAAAAAAAATTTTAAAAGACAGAAATACAATAATTGGGCTTATAAGATAGCATTTGCCTAGGATGTTTAGAAGCCATTGCAGTTGAAATACCAATTAAAACAGCAAAAATGCAGATGATAAGGAAAGAATAAAATATCAAATGCAAATTTAGAACAGATTTATTTATTTTTTCTTTCTATACCATCCTGTGCCAAAGCAGGCTTGAAATGAATGACAAACTGATTTTGAATCACATCTGTGATGTGCTTTCAGCCCCAGTAGAGAACAGTTATGAGTTTTCTTCATGCTGAAGAGCAAGAAATTAAAAATCCTTCTTCCTTTTTCAAGAACAGAGAGGAACATTCAAATATGTGGCCTGTATTACATCAGCCTCATGGTGCTAACACAGAGCAGTTTCTAGGTTTGCCTCTGGAGTCCCTGAACTCTCAATGTCTAGTTACTTTGAGAAGAAAGAGCTTGAAGATGCAAATTCCTTCCCAAGAACAATGCAGATACAGACCTTATTACTTTTTTTTTTTTTTTAATGAAAACTATGGACTATCCCCCAAAGATCAATAACTGTTTAATCATATTAACTTAAAAACATCTATTGTATTCTTCCAGCCCAACAGGGCACCTGCACAGCAGGCTTTGGCCATGTCTTCCCCACTGGTGTATTTCCACTCACAAGATCTTGTGGTATCCACAGACCTCATCTTATGGGTATATTGTTAAAAAGAAAGCTGGGGTCCAGTTTCATCTCTGCTTTCCCCTTTCCAGGCTGAACTTCTGGCCTGAGGTTTTCTCTACAGTTAATAAAGAGGGTAATTCAGCTGTTTCAAGTCAAATAAATGGGCTCTTGTGGTGAACTGTTCATTACAGAGAGAAGCTAGATACCCAAGCTAAATTTAGGTGAAACAAATCCTTCCCTCAGAAGGAAATCATATGTACTCAAAGAAAGATTCAGGAAATCTCTCTCTCTCTCTGAGTCCACACCACAGGAATATTATTCCAATTAATTCAATATAAAATTACTTCTAACGAAAAGTGTTGAGCCAGACTTCTCCAGCTTCATGAGACAAGCAGGGACTTCCAAGGCCAGCAAATACACTGTTTCTCCAAAGAATCAACTAAGAATTACACAGAACCCTCAGTTTTGTGCATTGGTTTCATGTCCAGGAGCACACTGTGAGAATCAATCAGATCTGCTGGACTGAGGGAGATTTCCATCCCAGGAAATGCCAACGCTGAGCCATGCAGGGTGCTCAGAAGACACAGGCATTGCAAACCTGGCCCAAACCCACATGGGTTGTAGGACAGGACACACCTAATGCAGCATCAGCATTTCTAGCATCCAGTAATTACTTACTAGCAACTTCTTAATGAGCTCAATTTTAGTGGCTAGATCCCTCATTCAAATCAATATTGTGCCACACCTACAGATCAAAATTAGCTTTACATTTATAATAGTCTCAAATGAAAATAAAAAAGAATAAGAAACCACAAGATTATATATTGACATAAAAACTTTAGAAATGAGATAATCAGCAACAGAAGTATTTACTGAGCACAGGAACAATTACTTCATCCTTAACACTAGGTTAGCCTGTTCTTACTGCTTCATCTAAACCAACATGCTCAAGAAAATACCACTGCACCTTTACTGTGGTTGGATTCAGAGCTGAGCCAATCTTGCAAGAAAAAATTATTAAATGACATTAACACAGTAGTGAGATCATACTCTGACAAACAAGAATAATGAGGTAAATTAAGGGCAGATGGATATTGAGGCTTTTCTCTAAATGTCCTTAGTTTTGAAGGTTTTAGATATACTGTCTTCTGAACCTCAGTGCAATTTAAGGTTTTACTATTTGTGATATTTATAGCATCCATCCATATAAAGTAATATGTTATTTTAATGCAGGTCTAAGAGTTCCAACTGCCATTGACACAGACTGTAAAATAAAAAAGGGAGAATACCATCTTGAGTGAGATGCTATTTTATATCATTCCTGCCACCCTAAGCACTGCAATACAGTGGGTTAATGCCATTTTTGGATTCCAATCTTGTCAACACATCAAAGATCCTCCCAGGTGAAGAGGAGCAGGGCTATGCAATTGATCTCCCCTAACCTGTAACATCTGTGTCACTCTGGTCCAGGGTGAGCAACTGCAATGCATGTTTCTTTCTGAGAGAGGCAAGAGAGATGCCTTGAAGAAGTACACAATGATGAAAGGTATGAGGCAGGCATAGACCTTGGAAAATGTCAAGGGAGATCACAGTCAAAACTGCCTTCTTCATCCAGAATAAATAACAGCAGTTGTGGATTATGTGTCTCTAATTCTGCGGAGGAGGTCTGGCAACATAAATCACGGTAAAGACAACTTGAGGCTCTTTTTAAAGATCAAGGTGGTTATTCATATTTTTAGCTTATATTCCACTGTTCCCAGGCACAATCCCTACAGTATTTCTATGGCTATCCTGAGGCCCCTCAGTGCAGTGTTTTTACCCTCACTATTTATTATCTGCTGTCACCCCACATGGCTGTTTTTTCCTTTCCATCCTTCAGCACACTCCTCCCCAATCATGGATTGCTGCCATCTGCCCTGTTCCAAATTCACTGCTTCCATTATCACTTCCCTTGCAGCTGGGGCACATCTGCTCTCAGACCCACTTTACAATTTTTCCTAAGGCTTTGCCTTGCTCTCAGCATCGCTGGAATGCCTGTGCAAGGAAAGCAGCAGCTACAGGAATCTCGCCACCATCTGTGGCTTGATTCAGAGCCACTGCAGGCAGCAAGAAACCCTCAGCTTCAACTGCAACCCAAACCCTATTACTACTGTTTTTTCTCTTTCAAACTGCTGTTGAATGACATAAATAAACAAGTTAAACTGCACCAGTTTTACCAAAAACAGGTCAGCAACTCTGGATACTCATTTCTGGCACACTGGGTTTGGTTCAGAAAACAACACTATTGCTGCCAGAAAGAAAATTTTGGAAAAATCAGTGGCAATGCATACAACAGGGGAACTCAGAAAATGAGGAGTCCTGAAGAGAGGCCAATCCAGGTTTGCAGGTTCTGACACGTTTCCTCATTCTGAGTAACCCCAACACTGTTCCTTACTAAGTTGAATGAATCTGCATAACGCTTTCCTTGGCATCACTAAATGTGTCAAGATTTGTCTCAATAAAACTTCAGTGTCAATGAAAGAAAGGCTATCACACATACGGGAAAAGTAGAAAGAAAAAAGAAAAAACCCAAATCTGAAAAAATATGTCTATTTTCTCTAAATTCCTTCAGCTTTCATTCTCTTACAGACATTTATTCCTCCCCTCGAGAGGTGTTGCTGCAAAAATACAAGGTTAACAATTTTAAATGGAGCTGCAACTTTAATTTTCTGTGTCCTTCTGTTTAATATAATGAGCCAGACAGGTTTTTCTATTGAATTCAAGTAACATAATGACTTGTCAAGTTCTTCCTGCTTTCAAATGTTCTGTATGGAAATAACTGGTAAGTATATTTTTAAAATGGCAAAAACAGCAGAAGTGAATAACAGGCATAAAGATGTCTCTCTCTTTTTAAATACATATTTCCCAAATGAAGAAAAACTGCACAGAGCAATCAAAATGAAACACAAAAATATAGCTATCACTTTGATTTCCCTGTCTTTTCTGGTTCAGTTACCCCCAGATGCCTTTTCCTTTTTCATAAAAAAAAAAAAAAGCGAATTGA
>VXBI01008019.1:614879-647146 GCA_013397375.1 Toxostoma redivivum | reverse complement strand
CTGTGCTGTTGCTTTCCTTTTTTTTTTTTTTTCCTAAGGAAAGACATATTGAAAGGTCTAAACCAGAGACACATTATTATTCAAGAAACATTGAAAGGAATAACCACTTGCATTTCTAATATTTATCATTCATGCAAACTATTTAGCATGAGAGACAAAAGCATGTCAAATGTCTATGTCAAAGAGACACCAGCTCTGAAGAACAAATACAGCACAGGGAAAAGGGGGGAAACCAACAAAAAAAAGCAGCCAATACCAAAAAAGTCCCAGGGCAGGGAGGAAAATGAAGGAAATGAAGAACTTGTACCTGAAGATGGTGAAGGTTTAGCATGGTTAGATAGTTTTAGTTTCTTGTTTTCAAATACCCTGAAGAGAATTAAGAATTAACTGAAAGGTTCTGTACCATGGGCCATGGTAAAGGTATAAAAGCAAAGGGGGAAATGCTGGTAGAGTATTAAAGCCCCAGTTCTCTTTTCTGTCTTTTCTCCAAGCACTCATTGATTTCAGTGCGTGTTCTTCACATGTAGTGACTCCACAACAGGGCTCTAATTGCTTCTTTTCAGACTGATTTGAAGGCATTAACGTACACAAATTTCTATTTGTGCTCATGGGATTTATATGACCAACACTACTTGTTATTTTTCCAGAGCCTGTCCCCCTGGTTCTTCTACTTTTAAGGTCTACTCCAACAGAACACTTCTGTCTCAAAATAACATGAAAATACAGTTATGAAATTCATAACTAAACAGTACTTTAAACCATATTGTTTAATCTATGACTTTTCCTCTGACAAGTGTGAAAACGTGTGCAATATGACAGAAGGTTTGCTATAGTAATTGCATGTTGTGATTGAATGAGAGAGTAACAGAAATAACTGTCTTGCTGAAATTGCTGCAGAAGGTAAGTTGCTCCTGTACAGTTTTAACTCATGCACCATCTGTTCCCACAGTCCTTTAAATGTTTCTTTAACCAGTTAAGGGATTTGATTGTTGTTCCTATAGGCATTGCCACATTTTCTCTGACCTTTTGCATATCGTACTTTGGAAAGCGTGTCTCTCCATCCCTTTCTGTCCTTCCTCCCCTCAAACCCTATTCACTGGGACTCATTCATCCACTGCCCACATCTGACAGACCTCCCACTCATGTTTTCTAAATTCTTCCCACATTAGCCAGCCAAGAGGAGATTACATATGGGCAAAATGCGTAGGTCCCTTTGTGTATCCAGTAGATGGAGACACAGTGTTTATTTCCCTAAAAGTTGACATTATAAAAACATCAGTTCAAGAATCCAGTAATATGCAAGAATTATTATTATAATCAAGAATTACCTAGTTGTGAAAAAAAGAAATACAGCTGAATAATCACATTGTGGAGTTGAATTACAATGCTAAATCATTTGTAATATAGCATGAAGTAACACTACATTAAACTTAACAGATTATCAAGATTAATTCTGTATTAAAAAAACAAACAGCTGAAGTTAAAATTAAAATAAACAACAAACACAATCTCTTCCTGTCAAGCATTGTCCCTTTTACACATCAGCAAAGCTCTACAAGGAAATAACTAACGCAACAAAACTGTTATTGTAACACAGGACACAGTGACATTATGTTAGAACAATAATGTCATAGTCACAACAACTAAGGTTCCTTCAACTCAAACCTCCAGGTGAACAAAAAAAATTAGGGGATCTCAGATGAAACCAACATGTTGCAAATTAGAAATGAATAAAAGGAGAGTCTTCTGCACATAAAACAGTGGATGCCACAGAAATGAGAAAAGCTTATGGGAGTTGAAAATCAATAATATCAATTCACCTAAGAAAAAAGCCAATGAACAAATTAAAGCATGAAGATAAAAGCTGTGGATCAAGAAGTCCCTACATGATGAAAAACCAGGGCTAGGGAAGTTTTCTGTTAGCTGCCATTAAATGCTTACCCCAGCCCTACACTCCACACTGAGCATCAGCATTTAGCCAAACAAAGGCAGGGCACTAAGACACACATTTGGGTTGACCCAGCACTCCTCAGCAAACCGTCCGCACAACTATTGAGAAAATTATGAAGAAACTGGCAAAAGATGCGGTTTAGGGGATTTTTGTAAGCTAAAATCTGTGAAAACTAAGAAATTTTGCACCAGAACAGCAATTGTCAAACTAGCAAATGACCACTGGCCTCCTCTGCCCTGACCAAGACAGGATTTTGGAGAGCAAGCGTTCCATCCCATTTGCTCCTGCAGATGTCCTATTGAGCAGAGGACATCTTTGTATGCAAAGATGTAAAGCAGGCAGGGGAGTTTATTGCGTGATGTGCCCTTGCTTCTCTGTGGCATGAACAAGAAATGTGTATCACGCTAGCCAGTGCTAATCACGAAAAGTACCACAGACTCTCCTTATCCTTGCTGAATTTACTGCAGCCACCAGGCAGCATTCTCACTCCCCTTGCGAAGCGTCACTCTCCCTCTGCTCTCCTTTGTTTCTTCCCAATGTGCTGCTATAGGAGGCTTTAGGGAAAGACTTCATCACTGCAGAATGAACAGCTCTCTGATTCCAAAACATAAAACACTACATTGCTTTATCTTTACGACAAAAGAAGTTTCATGCTCACCTTTCATAAACATATTGAATACAACAGTGTTAATGATATTAAAAATATTTGACAAATCTCTACTTCTTCGCTATATTATTCTTTTTTTGGTAGCTCACTGTTCCATCTGAGAGCAGTATTCTCATTTCAGAGCCCCCTAAGAAACATACCATCCCCAGCAACATCTTAGGAGTTGAGCATTTGATTTGCCTTTCCAGACAGAACTGTTTTCAAGAAGTCATCCAAAATCACTTTCAGAAAATTTCTCCCCAAGGAATTATAACTAATTAAGAGTCCATGCATGGGTTAGTCATTTACATGATTCCATTGTGGATTCTGCAATTTTTATCTAAAGTCTTTGAAGTTTATATGTAATGTCAGTCATCCTGAGTCATCAGCAAATTATACAATCCTCTTTACTGTGCTGCTGGAAACACTGTTATATATATGGAGCAAACTGGTCCTGACACCACTCCCCCTAATACTGCTGTTAACCTCTTCCATTGAGAGAACAGCTTTTTTATTCTTTGCATTCATTTCTCATTTGCTAATTGATTTTTAATCCATAACTTCTGAAGGCTATCGATTTCACCATCCCATGAATCCTTTTCGCTCTATTATTCGGTCAATAAACAACGCTGTTTGTTTTCTCAAAAATACCCAGCAAGGAGGGAGGCTGCCACTGCAGCACAAGCCTTCATAGTTTAGCTGGTGCCAGAAAAAAAGTAGGAGACTCTCTCTAGAATGTCCAGACAAGACAGTCAAGAACTTTCATCCTCAGCTCAGTTAAGGGGGCACACTCTTCCCAGGACAGATGGGTAGAGCTGGGCAAAAATAGCAATTCTAAGTGCAAGTGGAAGCAAACAGAAAGCAGGGAGGCCAATACATATGACTTTTCAACAAAATCTCGAGCTGTTCTAATAATAAACCAGGGAAATAGCTTGAACACGACATGTTATTGAGCAGTGCACCCTGACCTTTCTCAGTCCCTGCACCGCAAGCAGCACCAGCCCTTACCTTGGCTGGCACACGGAGCACTGTGACAGCAGCTCTGGCTTCAGCTCACCCCAGCCAGCTGTGGCCACAGGACAAAGAGCCCTCACAAAGGTTCTGGTTTTTCTTCTTAAGAAGAAACTATTTCATTTTACAGATGTTGTGACACTAAGCACTCCTCATAAAATTAATGGCACATTGACTAATGATAATCAAAATGCTGCGGTTTTAGCTGTACTTGGAATATATTGGGGCTGATTTGGCTGATAACCAACAGAGAACTACAACTGTAGCACAAAGCTGTCTCATTTCTCTCCTTCAAACCTAGTATCTAAAAAACTTAACAAATTTTAAGCTGGTGTTTCACTTTGTCAAATCCTAATAGCTAGTGCTACCTCTTCAGTGGGCTCCTGGTCCTAAAAGCCATCTTAAATATACCAGCAATAAAAAAGAATAAGCTATGACTGATTTGGTGTCCTCAGCTGCTGGGATCAGTCCAGACAACCCACAAATTCTTTATGAACTAAAAAGCAGAAAATTAAAATACACAAACCAACTTTAATACTTCAGGATTTTGGCTACCACTTCACCTATAATTAACATGAACATTAATATTTTACCATATTAGAACAGCTACGGCCATAACTCTAGCAACATGGTATCAAATAAAATGTAGCAAATCTCATAATGTGACTCAGAAAAAATGAGATGTATGTGATCTGGCAAAAATTGTAGTCCTTTCTCCTCAAGCCCTGAGAGTTTCCAGGACACTGATATGCCATCATTCAGGACAGTGAAAGACACCTGTAATGGATTTCCATCGACAGAAAAGCCTTGTCTGAGAACTGGAAGGAAAACCGTGTGATGATGGAGGATAGAAGGGGAAAGGCAATGAGAATACGAGTTTTACTCTAAGAGCACCTCTAAGATCAAAGATTTGCTGTAACTGCAGACACTGTAAATCATAAATTTATCAGTATGAGGATTCTAATGCAGAAATGCCAAAGACACAGAAGTAGCAAACCTACTTCATAAAATACTAATGTTTCCTTCTCACAAGACAACCTTCCTCACTACATGTAGCTGTGTGGATAAACAACAGCAGGAGAGAGAAAAACTTAAATATAAGGGTGGTGAGGCCCCTGTCAAAGGTTGCCCAGAGAATCTATGGATGCCCCATCCCTGGAAGTGTTCAAGGCAGGGCATGGAATAATCTGGGATAATGTAAGGTATCCTTGCTCACAGCAGGGGGTTTCGAACAAGTTGATTTTTGAGGCCTCTTCCAACCCAAACCATTCTGCAATTCTATAATTTTCCTGATTGTTTTACTTTCATTCTCAAGAAGTGAATTAAATCCAAGAAGCAATGGCCCAAACCAGTAGTTTCAGTTTGCATTTCCTTATTATCATGAATTGAATACCCCCAAAAGAGACAGATGATGTACAGAGTTTGTAGATGGCTATATACAAAAGAGAATTTTTTTCTCAGTATTATCTCTAATTTCCAAATGCACTTCAAAAATGGAATAATTCCAGTTAATAGTGCAATATCAATGTTTTTCTACTGCATAATAATTCACTTCATAAAGGGCTGGAAGGTCCATTCTTTTGTATTTCATGGCAAAAAAATTCTATTTACCTATGTTGTTCCTAATTATTAGATACAAAAGGAAAGTAGCAAATAAATAAATTTTACTCAAAAAAAAAAAAAGCTGAAAGCTGTTAGGCAATACCTCTTATTGTACTAGTCAGGGAGGGAAAGCACCCATATGTGATAAAAACTGGCATTTTACACAGTCTGTGCTCAGAGTCTGGTGCTGAAAGGCAATACAGCACTCAGAGAGGGGACCCCACATCCTTCTAAAATGGAATAGGCTGTAGGACCAGCAATAAAATGCCTGGGGATGGAGTAGGATGACATTCCCAATATTTGCCTCTGCTGACATTGAGTCTGCTCTATTGAAGCCTTATGTTCAAGTTATGCAATATTGGCTTTTGGGTAGTAGGAGTGATTTCCTCAAATAAAACCAATAGGACTGCGTATTGTTCTCTGCAATTGTCCCTGTTGTGGGGGTGAAGCCAATCCTGTCACACAATAGATTGTCAATATCTGTATCTAATGTGCTCTACTCACTTCCTGATACCACAGAAACCTTTTACTGGAGCTGCCTTTTTGTGAACACCTCTCTTTCACATAAATATGATTTTCAATCTCACCAATATGTTCAGTTCTCTCCCAAGCAAAATTGAGGAGGAAACAATGTTAAAGGTGGGTTATGCATACGATGTGAACATCAGCTTAATGTAAGCTTTGTTCTACATTCAACCAAAATTTAAGGACAAGCAGCTAATATTTTATTAAAACATCACAATAAAAAGGACCAAACTGGGCAATTGGAAACCCTACAGAAAGAGCACACACAAGCCATCACCTGAAATACTTCCAGCAGAGGTGTCTCAGACATCACTTCTCGTTTCAACTCCGATGCATAAAACTCTGAATCTGACCCATGATGTAGTCTTTGGATAGGTCATTATCTCTCTCATTTCAAGAAAACCATATTCCTGATGCTACCAGAACTGCAGCAATAGGCTTAGTTGAACCTAGCCTAATCAAGGAGCCATTTTTCTGGTGAGATACCTCTCCATATTGGAAGACTGGGGGGAAATGCCAATGTTTCTCTGCTGGTCTGGGCTGGGATAAAGTTAATTTTCTTCTTAGCAGCTGGTATGGGATTGTGCTTTGGATTTGTTCTGGAAAGCACGATGATGACAAAGGGATGTTTTTAGTTATTGCTGGGCAGTGCTTACACAGAACCAAGACCTTTGTGCTCCTCACCCCACCCCACCAGTGACGAGGCTGGGAGGCAACAGAGCCAGGACATCTGACCCCAGCTGGCCAAAGTGACATTCCAGAGCACGTGACAACATGCTCAGCCCATAAAGCTGCAGGAAGGAGGAGGATGGAGGGGACACTGGGAGTGATGACATTTGGCTTTCCAAGTGACCATTACATGTGATGGGGCATTGTTTTCCTGGGGATGGCTGAAAACACCTGCATGCCCATGGGAAGCTCTAAAAGAATTACTTATTTTGCTTTAGCTTTTGATTTCCCTATTTAATTATTAGTTAATTTATTATTAATTATTATCATTCCCTATTAAATTCCCCATGAGTTTTTTCACTGTACTCTTCTGATTCTTTCCCCCAGCCCACTGGTGAGGGAGTGGCTCTACTCTTAGTTGCTGGGTGACAACTTTCAAGGACTGAAATATTACAAATATGCCACTCAAAGGGACCTATCTGCAGCATAGCACAGTAAGAGATTTTACTGGCCCTGTAAAACCTGTGAGCCCTAGGAAGGTTACTGCATATTGACTAAGCCAGTTTCTCCATCAAGAAATTATTTACATATAAAGAGGCTTAGCCATTAAAGTGTGCCATGACATTAAAGATGAGGGAGGAGTGGGAGAAACAAGTGTTGTCAAGACCATTTCCAAACAAAAGTGGTTTTGAACGTCCCAAGGTATTTCCTTTGGCAAACAAAACAATTTTTATTCAGCCATCTCTGTGTCCCGTACATTTCTAGAAAGATATGCTCTCTGAACTACCTATTACATTATTTTGTTCCTGGGATCTACTGCATATACTCTATATATAAAAATGGGTCTAAAAGTGTTTTTTAGGGCTGCCAATGCATTCAAAAGTCACAAAACACTAGAATTAAGATTCTTGCACAGTTCTTCATGTATTTGCCTTGAATATATTTTTTTCAGTTTCATGCATTTCTGCTGACCCCTAACCAGTTCAGGTTACAAAACCACAATTCGCGTTATTAGCATGAGCCAGGCAGGTAATTCTAAGCATCTTCTGAAGGGAGTGAGTCAAGCTTCCTGGGCCTTCCCCACTCTCCAAAGTATTCCTACAGCCACAAAACACACTCCAGAAAAGGATTTGTGAATATCTGGATACTTCAGTGGCATAAAGTTTACTGTGCAAACAAGTTTAGTAAACTAAAATTCACTGTGATGGGCTCATGACTGTTTTTCTGCTGAAGGAGACAGAACCCCATATTTCTGTTAGCTTTGAGCTGGCTGCACTGCAGCAGACAAATCTGAATTCAGAAAAAGTTAGCAAGGTGCAGATACATAACACTGAATTTGACAAGGTTTTAGAAATCGAACCAGTGTAATGATTTTATGCAGGACCAGTACTGTTTAGCACATGGCTGTGGCAGCCTTTCTGCAGCATTAAGAGTCCCAGAACAGATTTACTGTATCATCAAACCACAGCTGAAAATGAAACAACTTCATTTCCTAGTGTATTCACAAAAAAAAAAAAAAAAAGTCAAATGAAAAATAATGTGAAATGAAAAAAAAAACCCAGTATCAGAGTTGGAATGTAGCTGCCTGATGCGCCGGGGTTGTTTTTTCTATTTGTTTGGGGTTTTTACCAGAAATTCGCAGCTGGGGTGCAAATCTCGGTATTTCTTTTGATTGCTGATGAACTCCCCTTATACCCAGCTTTTTAAAGTTAGATCAGCAGAAGAAATTCTGGAAACAGCACACACCCATCCCTGAGTTTGTCTGATCTAGAACACAAGCCTGCAGCACATGGTGTGACTGCACTGCTCCATCCAGAGCAGTGAATCCCCATCTGCCCCAGTCCAGACAACTCCTCTGCTCCCAGAAGTGATGAAATGGAATCTGAGCTCATGCTTCACAGCAGCAATGCAGAGGAAACATGCTTCTTGCCAAACCCTTGGCATTATTTTTATTTTCAGACTCACAGTGTGAGCACTGACCCAGCACCACGTGGGGATATGAAGGCTGGCTCTGTCCCACAGACTGAGGTGCTCAGGCAGCCTTCAAACCATAGAATCACCACTCTCAGCCCTGCTAAGCATCCCTCATACAGCTGCCTCCCAACAGCAGACAGCTTTCCCATTTTCAACTATTGAAATAAATTATTTATTTACAATTTCAACGTCGACTCCTAACTATAGTCAAAAGAACCAAACATTCAGAGCAAACATGAATTCATGAGGCACAAGGAGCTGACAAACATAAAGCACAGGGAGCAAGTCACTCCTGAACTTCTGCTAAAAGCAATAGCTCTGTAACAACTGGACAAGAATTTCAGCTCCATATGCACATTTGCTTTACTCACATTACTACCTCAAAGATTTCTTTTCCAGAGGCGTGATGCCTCACTTTAAGATGTCCTGCTGCATCTTAAGCAGCAGCCTGAGCAACATGGACCGGAATTCTACTATTTCTGGTGACTTCAAACATCAGTAAACTAGTTGATCAGACACATCTTCCACCGTGTCTGCAATGCTCTAATTTTCCTGGGGTTTTCTGGTAGTAAAATGGTGTCCATCAGCTGCTCATTAATAAACATTGGCCACATTATCTGCCTTCCAATAATAACAAAGTAATACAAGCAGCCCTCACAGTGAGAATTGCTTTTGGACAGACAGTGTCTGGTTACAGAGCATCAAAGAAAACATACAGCCACTTAAAAAATCCAAACCAAACCAACCGAAAAACCTCAAACAAACAAAGGGTAAAAATCTTTTCACCTTAGCAGAATACAAAGGCGAGAAACTTGGGAATTAATTTACATTTTGGTTCACTCCTAAATTCCAAATTAACTTGCTTTTGGTTTTGTTACCCTGATCTTGATTAAATATTCCATTTCCCTTCTTGAAGCAATGACATCTTACTGTAAATCAACTTTGGTTGGAGACAAGTAAAACCAGAAGTCATCCTACTGGGATCTAATTACCCCAGCTGGATTATGTTTTATCAAACAGATGCTTGCAGATTTCCTCCTTCACTGTTTCTTTCTGGAAAAGACCTCTAATATCTTTTTGGAAGTTTCCCATGCTAGCTGCACTTTGCTAATCAAACTTTGTGCAGAAATAACCTTGTGTGCTCCAGCTATAAGAATTTTCAGAATTTATATACTTCAGAAATATATGAAAGCTTTCTGAGAAGCTTTTCCAGTCAATCCTCGCTCTCTGCAGTCTGCCCTCATAGCACAGCTCAAGGCTGGGGTTTCATAAAGTCATTTTCATTATGTAATAAATGTACCAACATGAATCAGGTACATCATTAACATAATCACATTAGCTTACAAAAAAACACCACACATTAAAAACCTGTTTCCCTAACAAAGCAGAAAAGCAGAGCCTCAGGCAGCTCCTCAGCCCCTTGCCTGTGGAGTTATCCCAGGCTGGAAGGTTGAGTTGGTGACAGGCTCCTGTCCTAGGGAAATAGCCAGAGTCATGGCCAAGGACTAAAAGGTGACATGGCAACAGAGCACAATGACTTCTGCTGGAAAAATAACTATGAGAAGTTCTAACAGTCAACCCCAAAGCTGCTCTGAGAAACCCTATGGCCAAAACATCCCACCTGCCCGTTTCTAATTTTGGTCACACCCACAAGTTGGTTTCTTTTCCAGCTCTCCTCACTACGTACAAACAAGTTACCACCAGCACATCACCTCTTGCCTTTACCAATGGCACTTCATTCATTTCAGCAACACAGTAAATACCAGGTTTCAGGAAAATGTCTCTGCAGGTTGAAACTTACCCACAAAACCTCTTTTGCCTCTCTGGTTCTGAACCCTCATGCTGTAAAGCTTTCCCTCTCTATCCAGGAAGGCATTAAGCAATTCTTCCAGGCTTTTCTGGATCTTGTCTGCAACACTGAATATCATCAGTGCTACAGAGACACCAAGCTCGTTATTCCTTCTCCTCCTTGCAGATGTTGTGGCCAGGGGACCAATAAAGGAGCTGTCTCCCAATAAATGTGTTCTTCAGTTTGAGATGTGGGATCAGTACATTGTCACATCATGGCCAGCATTCTCCTTGCAAGGCAGGTACACCACAGCTAGCTGATACACCAAAGCTGAAGCTGGTATGCTGCTGACTGGTCCACAGAAAAAAAAAACAAAAAACATAAGATGCCAGTAAAAACAAGCTGAGAAAAAGCTGGCAAAATTATTATTTATCTCCCACTGTTCTGTTGTCTTTGAGTTTGGCCAGGTTGGGCTGCCTAAGGCTTGAGAGTACTGCATTTTCCTCATCTGATCTATTATTCATGAGTTCAACGATAAAGACAGGCATAAAGATCACTCATCTTCTATCAGCAGCTGAAGTTTACAGGCTCCATTATCCATCAACACCCTCCAACCTCAACCATTAAAGCAAAATACCTCAGAAAAACTAACAATGAGCAGGGTAAAATGGGAATAGCTCCAAAATGTTGACATTCCTCCCAAAATATTTTCCCATTATCCTGATGTACAGACACAGTAGGTTTAAACAGACTCATCTTTGTAATCTGACTGCTGTATGGCAAAACTATATATATCCCTTTAAAAATGACAATAGTAATCTGAAAATCCTGCAGCTTTAATTGTGCAATGTACTATTATTATTGTCGATATAGAGTTCCCATCCCAAAAGGGATGTGCTTTCTGCTGGGGAGTGGAAGGGAAAGGGGATTGACGTCAGCTGCCCTACAACTCTCTGCACTCCTGAATTATCATTTTTTAACCTTGGGGAAAAATTGAATTCCGCTACTGAATAAATTTAGCACAGAGTCAACTTAATGATCACATTAGTCCCTGTCTGTTCTCCCAATGCCCATTCACTATTTAATTAACCTATTTCTGTAGGTTACTTCCTGGAGCTATTTTTAGGTAGTTTAATCTAAGTCATCCCTTTTCTGAAGATGGTTACATGAGTTACCTTTCTTCTACCAACTGTGTCATTGCCATTCGAGTGTTAGCAGGAACATGGTTATGCCAAAGCCTGCTCTGACTTAATTTGTCAGTATTATCACTGCCCAAAGTCTGTGAGATTTTTTCTTTTCCCCTGGTTAATTCCTGGGACAACAGAAATCATTCCTGCTACTTTAGCAACTTGCTAGAAGATGGATTTTCTTCAGACCAATAATTCAATCACGATCACGGGCTGATTTAATTACAGGGGGGTGGAAAAAGAACCTATACATCATTTTCCTGGAAGCAAGACCCACACACCAGAGATCTTATGACAAAGCCTTCGTGTGCCAGCCCACACAGACTGCAGCTGTAGCAGCCAGAGGGGCGTCTGGTGCTGAATGCGCTGACAGAAAAACCTCATTATCCAAACTGGGGAAGTGACGTGGACACTTCTTTTGTCTGCTGATGGTGCAGGATGGGCATGACTAACAACCGGAGAGTTGTTACTGTGCTTTGTTTGCCTCAGAGCACAGTTAACTGCAAAGCTAAAAAACAGGCGGCTAAAAAACATACCAAAATAATTACTAGGGCAGGAGTCCAGACAAAGCTTAAAATATATAGAATTGCCATGTGGAGCCTGGGATCTGCCTAAACTGTTTGGAAAGGGAACCTGAAAAGCGATACCCTACTTCCCCAGCTGATCCATAAATAGACTGGGCATCTTTTGGAAGGAATTTGTAACTACCAGGGTAATATTTTGAGTGACTGTGATACTGGCTGTCAAGATGTCTTTAGCTGTAGCAGATTGCTGTAGACTAGTCTTTCCCTTTGTTGAACGTATGTCTTAGATTTTTATCTGGCAGAAAAAAAAACCTGTTTTGTTCTGTAGACTTATTGCAATTTTGAACAATCTGCTGGCACATCAGCCTTTCGAGTTTCATTCTCTGCCTATTGAAAACACATCAAACAATTCCTTATACCTCTAATGGGTAAGAGATGATGGCTAAAGCTTTCAAGTTCCTTTTCCAAAATATTCCATCTATGTTCCAGTGAAAAAGCAAGTTCTTGGGACTTGAAGGAAGGGGGAGGGGCTGGCAGGAGATCTTGGCTGTCTCTATTATTTTAATAAAGTCAGCTAAAGTCCCTTAGAAGTTAAGAAGGAAATAAAATGCACTCTGTGTAGTGGTGGATCTTTAATCTCTGTGCTCTTCCAGCATGTAGTTTGAAGTAAGAAGCAGAAAATAAAGGATTGTCTTTAAAGACTTAAGAGTTTAAAAAAGTTTACAGGTAAGAGTCAGAAGCATGACTGATGAATGTGAAAAAAAATTAACAGAGAAGGACAACAATAATAAAAAGACTAAGTAATGGAACAGATTATTCATTATTACAAAGCTGGACCTGTAACGGATGCCTTCAAATTAACTCAGCACACACATCAAACATTGCCTTTTCTAGTCTTCATCTCAGTTCTATTCTTCTCTTCTGAAATGTTCCTATATTATACATATTTTTAATAGAACAATTGTGTTTTCATATTATATGTATTGATTATGTGTCATTACTGATAATATAATAACTTTTTTCTTTCATATAAGTGTTACACATCATGTAAGCAAAAAACTAGTTTCAGTAAACCTTGCTGTGAGTAAATGTATCCCATTAAGGAAATTATAGAAATTGCTAAAGTAACAATTATTTAATATATTAAAATAGTATATAGTACACATTTTCTAAAAGAGTGTGTATAAAACTGTGCTTCTAATATAGCACAATTTTCACCTTATGTGTATTTTTAGCAACACTGCAGATCCGTAGGATACAGAATTTCACAACAAACATCAAGTAAGGATATCAGATATTAGGTTTTCTTTAAATATGTGCAATGTTTTGGTCAATAATAACACAAAATTAAATATTATGTAAATGTAGCATGAATAATTAAAATGTTCATCTTACTCAGGCTGGGCTGTTTTGTGGAGAAAATAAAGAGTGTGCACACCATAAGCATCCTTTTTTTTTTTTGTACCAACTTGAACTTCCAGGATTCTGCCAGGATTTTTTACATGCCACTCTAATTCATTTTAGGAGACAACATATTAATTAATAATTAATTAATATCTACAATGGATACAGGATTTTTTTTGTTCTATTAATATACTTAGCAACTGGAGAAAGCAAGAAAAGGTGCACTAGCTGGAGAACTTTTGCTGGATAACTACTTTTTAGAAGTTTGTAGTGGAATATGTGGGTGGCTGTGACTTCTGGTGTCTCACTGTGCCAGGAATGCTCTGCAGCAGAAAATGCCCTTATGAATGCAAGATCTGCCAGGAGATATGACTGCAGTTGCTTTTTTGCTGCACCTAGGAATAAAATTAGGTCTTCAAAAGGATGTCTGTAAGTAGGAAGGAAAATGGATGCAAAACAAAAGCCAAAACCAATAGTGAAAAATTAAAGGAAATTCTGAACTCTGCAGTCTCAAGTTTCATGTTACCTTCCCAAGAGTATTGTCTCTAAGCATTACCATCTCCCCCTCCAAAAAAAATCATACCAAATTTGATAAAGACAGTATCCTATTTTTTCTTCATATAATACAAATCTATAAGACTAGTTAAAGACAATTAAACAGCACCTAGCTTAGAGTCACAGCTGTTTTCCAATTTTTGTTCCGAATACCTTTCTCTTTTAAACATATATTTCTTCCTGATAACAGCCTTAAAATACTGTAAATATCTTGTAAAATCCCCGTTGAGCTGTAAGATTACCTTTCAGCCCTGCTGCCAGTTGATATGCTAACAACCAGCAAGCAGTAAGCTTTCTTGACCTTGAAGGGACAAGCTGCTGCAATGAAGTGAAAGCCCATATTTAAACAGAACTGCAAAAACAACTCTAAATCTTCATTTTCCCTGTCCTCAGACCAGATCTGAGGTGTTGTCTCAATGAAATTTGGAAATCACGTGTCAAAAGAACTTTGCTAAGCCCAACATAAAGACAAAGTTCTCTTTTGTAGGAGCTGGCAGAGATAAGATACAGAGTCTGCGGTGTCCACATGGGTACTACATTCACCATCCCAAATCAGTTCACAACTACTTGTTGCTCTTACGTTCTAACCTCTTCTAAAGGGACTTCTTGGAAGCAGATCTTTAGAAAAGGGGAAGGGGAATCCTGAAAACCAGAGGTTGGAGGTCCAGCTGAGAACTGCAGCGAACAAAGAAATCTGTCATTGCATATTAATGCTGATCAAAATCCTCCAAATTCAGGGGCAGGCTTGTGACTGTGACTCCTTGTCATCCAGCCATCAATCCAGCCTATGTAGGTAAACAAGATTAGTGCTAAATTTGTCATGCCAAAGCCCACTCCTGGAGGTATTGGGAGAGCTGTGGCCTTGTTAGGTGCTAGCTCTTAGGAGGCAGTTTAAGGGGATTACTGGGACTATTGCTGCTTGACTGAAAATACTGATTTTTGTCTATGGGGCACGAGTTGTCAGACATACAACATTTTGAGTAAGGATCAGATGATGATAAGTTCTCTCTGTTTTCCCACTGCTGCCATCTCCTTTTTTCTTCAGACTATTGAGAAAGGATACAGAGAGAAGGGTAAGCCTGCACATCCTTACCTGACACCACGTGTCTCTCTGCCCTGCACAGGTAATGCTGGTTTCTCCTTCCTCTTGGCAACATCCAGGGGTCTGTTTTACTTTATTTACTGCTCACTGCAAAATGCCTGCATGTACCTGACCTGATTATTATGCTTTATTTTATGAAATTAAGCAAAACATGCTGCGATGTTGAAGAGCTGGATTAGTACCACGGTTCTGCACACTACCCTGACAAAAAACAACCAGGCTTGCCTGCAATCCCCGAGGCTCCTCCTTGCAGAGCTCCACGGAGCTGCTCCATCACACCACAGTTCAGCATGCTCATGGAATGCCAAAATACTTAAGATACTTTGGGCACTGATCCATACAGCATCCACAGCATAAACTGAAGTTTTAAGGAGAAACCCATAGTTGCTGAAGTAACCACACATTTGAATTTCTTCCTTTTTCCATGGCCTCAAGGCAAATTACATTTATAAAGTTTACAGCAGTCCAAACCCAGAAATAACCACTGTAATAATGTATTCTGACTGTACTGCAACACATTCATAGCACTTTGGTGAGGAATATTTATTACATAGTATATAGCTGAAGTTAACCAGAAGATTTTTCTGGAAAGAAGTTGCATTTTACTTTAGAAACTTCACTGGACAGAGCTTAGAGAAACCCAAAACTTAATTTCAAAACAAAACAAAACCCATGTTTGGCAGAAAACCATCCAAGTTCATTTTATACTATTTCCCCCTCTGCTTCCCTACCTCTGTATCCCAGACTCCTCTCCCTGTAACACCAGCTTGTAGCTTCAGTTATTCTAACAATTAAAGTGGCAGAGGTCTGGCATGAAAGCCAGTTGAACAGGCATCAATTCCATAACACAGGTCTTCTTGGTTGCAGGTTTGTTTTTAAAGAAGAGTTGAGGACAACAGTTTTTTCCATCCTGCTGCCTCAAGTGATTCTGACTCCTGTAATGAATGCGGGCTCAGTCTATAAGATTTATCTAAACAATTTGCAATCTCTGTACTAACCAATTTGCCCTATCATCTAAAAGAGACAGCACACAGATTAGGATGATATTGTGCCTTTACAACAAGAGTTTTGCTGCTAACTTTAGGACGGCCAGATTGCACCTCCTGTTCTCATTTTTCCCCAGCATCCCCAGAGGAAAACCCAAAGCCATGTAAAATTTCAGATGACTGGCTCATGTAGACAGCTAAAAGAGAGACAGAGGGAACACAGATGTTATACAGAAAATCAGATTCAGCCTGAGTAATGCAGGAGCAAACATAGCCCTTAAATTTAAAAACAGAGAGGTGAAATGTAAGGATTTTCAGTACTTGCTGTTTAGTGGAAAACTTTGAAAACTTTAAAACCCACTCCAGTTACATAAAAATCATGAAAAACAAAGCCTGTCCACAGGATGCAAGCATGACCCATGCACTGAATCACGAGGAGCATTCATTACAGGACAAAACAAAATTATGGTGCCTTTTATTCTGTCTGAATGAGACTTCACTCCACCAATAGTCCTTCCAACGCCCAAAAGAGGGACACAGTGATGAAATCAGCACCCCAAATGGTATGTAAAGCATTGAATTTCCAGTCTGAATAGCTCACTACATACACTGTCTATTCTTTAGGATAATTGCCACAGGATTTCTCTGCAAGAAGCCTTTAGAAAGCTTACCAACTTTGACCAATACATTAGCTACAGTTTCAATTACCCTGTTAATGTGAAACGCTTTTCAGCATGCAGCTTCCTAGAAACCAGTTAGCAATACTATTACCTTCACACTTAGTGGGTGAAGAATTGACAGAGATTAACATTCAAGCAAAGAAGTACTTAGCTGACTTATGCAGGTATTAATCACCAGCACATAATTATGCCAAATGGAAAAGAAAGGGAAAAACACCCTCACAAAAGTAATGAAAATGCTGAACCTTAAAACCAATCCTATAATGGGTAGTAAGGCACAAGATACACTATCTGTAAGCAATGCTGGCATACAAATGAAACATACTGAAAGAAAAATACCCGATATACCCAGAGTGCAACTGGGAATGTTGGTAAAGTGCACTCTATAAACTTGGGCAAACTAAAGAAATCATTAAATATAACTTTGCCAAAATCAACGTACAACAAATGGCTGTGTTAGCCAGCAATGCAGTAAGAAAAAGAACACGGCAATCACTTCCACCCAAGACCCACTGTTCTCCAAAAAGTGAGTGTTCCTTTAGACTATATCTTATTTGCCCTCCATATTTCAAATGTAAAGGCTTTTTATCAGCTACATTAGTCTCATAATGAATCTTTTGAAATGGCTATATTTACTGTGGCAACTGAACAACTGTGAATTCTAACAGAAGTTTCTGTTGCTATTTTTCTTCCTTTGTTGAGAAACAACACCAGCTCTGATTGTGAAAATGACTTAAATTCCTGCACTACAGCCCACCCCTGAACAAAGCATCAAGGTTCTTACCTGTTTTGCTAAACTGTAATGAACTTAAGCACATATTTACATACTTTGCAGAGTCTGAACGCAGCATTTTGCTAAGCCAAACTGCACAAGATTGTGTATGCTGCCAAGCTTGTGCAAGCTGGCCTAAAAATCTTTGTTCACGTGCCAGAAGGTCTGCCACAGCATGAGCCTTAGAGATTTATCTGGAAAACATCATGTACCAAAGACTAGGTCTTGCTGGCTGCAGAAGGTCTTTGCTCTGTCCAGAGTAAACAGGAACAGAAGTTTGAAAAGGAGTCAGTAGCCTGCAGCTTGCTTGTACTGAATCACAGGGTATAAGAACTTCTTCAGGGGAGAGGTTACACCAGAAACCCAGAGCACCATCCAGCTCAGGAGAGCTTCATTCCATTCCCCATTCTCCCTGGACATGTCACCTGTCTTGGCTGCCATCATGCAGTCTCTAGGTGGGACATATTCCTTGACATACTGCTTTAATGTTAAGGGATGAACAGCCAAGTAAAAGACATCCCGAGGGTTTCTTACTGAAAAATTCAGCTGCTAAAATCTGCTATGAAACACCTCCTTCTCTAAAGGATGTTTTGGACTCATGACACTACCAGAAGAAAACATCTGACTTCTAAAAATGACAGAATAATGTTATAAAAGATAAGGGAGGACTGAAGTCCCTTCACCACAAAAGCAGAAGCATTCCATTTTTAGCCTGCTGGGATGTCTCAGTTTCCAGAGTGACCCATCTCCTGCAGAACACGCTGGCTAGATGATGCTACACATCTGCCATCTTCTGTTGCTACTTATCTTTCTACACCCACATCCCTTTTACTCCAATTTCTTAGTATGCCTGTCTGCAAAAAGGAATAGTTCACCTAGAATTCAATGTACTCTGTTGTAAATTAACACAACTCTGAGCTGCACTATCTCAGCAAACCCAAGCTGCCCATGCTGTGCCCAGGCAGCTGGGGGGACAGACAGACTTCATATGAAAGAAGGCCACCTACCAAACCATTCAACCCACTCTTCGTGGGACTGCAAGAACACAGATTTTTATCTTGGAGAGCTTCCATCAAGGTCTCCTCAGCTCAGATCACTTAAATCACTGCTTTGCACCCCACTGCAGGACATGCACTGTGTAGGGAAGTATTGTGCATTCCTAGGAGGCAGAAATCAAATAGAATTGCATTCTTTGAAAAAAAGAGAATATTTTCCTATTAGAGAAACAATTTCAAAATGTCTTCAATGCTCTTCTCCTGTCTGCAGCTCTTTTTTTTTTTTTTTTTTGAATTGGACTTTCCAGATAATTTGGATGCCAGCACAAATTATTTGGCAAAGGCTGGACTATTGGCAGGTGGGCTGCTACTCTGGCAATTCGAGTTGGACAAAAAAAAAAAATTAAATCAATCTACAAAACACAAAACGGCCAAACAGATTACTCATTGGCTGGTGAGCCACATCCCCTTGAGGCTGTTGATCAGGCTCTATCCCTGGCTGCCAGCCTGCTGGAGTGCAGATGGAAGAACTGGCTGTGGAAACACTTCTCTCACCCACAGCTCAGCAGGAGAAGGGATCCCAAGCACTGCTGGAGAATATTTCCTTGGTAACTTATCTTCTACTTATCAGCACCTTTCCACTGCAGAAGCAGTATTTCTTTTCCTTAAGCAAGAGCTAAAGGAAATTATTAGCAATTTTCAGTATTTTTTTCAGATCAGTTACTCCTCACAGAACGCTGAGCAAAGTTATGGAAATTATTTTCTTGCTCAAAGGTTTTGTTTTCACTGCAACACAACTGGAGATATTAAAGAAAAAATTTACCGCCGTTATTTTGTGGGCTCAACTTTTTCATTTCCAAATATCACATCATTCTCTTTTGGTAGTTTTGACAAGGTCCTACCTGTGTTTATATTAATTTGCAGTGTTTCTATCTTACACACTACCTGCATATTTCTGCAGTGAACAACATAAACTAAATCTGGTCTATATTACATTTAAATCTATTGATTCATTGTGATGTAACTTTACTCCTTAATTCTGTAAGTGTATTTAGAAAACATGGTAGGGTTGTTTCCATCACAAATTTTTGTACACAAAAGTATCTCTATCATATCATGTGCACCCTGCAGATACCTGGGAATAGAGCAAGTCCAATCCCTTGCTATTATATGCCCCTGATTTGTATCTGACTATGATGTGTCAACACAGATTAATCAGTATTTTTGCAATTTTAAGAAAGCCTGCAAATTCAAGCAAAAAGTGAAAAAGAAAGTTTGGAATGGTCACAATTAATGCAAAGAAAATAATTTTCAAATGAAATATGAGCTGATACCTGAATACCCCAAGCACTAGGAGCAAAATCTCTCAGATTTCAATAATTACATGGGATGATGTTTTCTCACTGATTTTTATTCATAGAATTACAGAATGGTTTGGGTTGGAAGGGACCTCAAAGATTATCTTATTCCAACCCCCTGCTGTGGGTGTAGACACCTTACACTAGACCAGGGTGCTCCAAGCCCCATCCAGCCTGGCCTTGAACACTTCTAGGGATGGAACATCCCACAGCTTCTCTGGGCAACCTTTTCCAGGGCCTCACCACCCTCAAAATAAAGAATTTCTTCCCAATATCTAATCTAACCCAGTCCTCCATCATTTTAAAGCCATTTCCTCTTGTTTTTCACAACATGCTCATGCTAAAAGAGTTTCTCCAGCTCTCTTGGACCCCTTTAGGTACTGGAAGGTGCTGAAGTTTCCCTGGAGCCCTCTATTCTCCAGGTTGAACAAGGCTGTCTTGTTCCACTGCTTTCTTAACACACAGTACACAAACAAGCATTTGTTTTTAATTTTCCAGTTTAGTGAATTCTCCTAAAAATGCCCTGCTCTCTCTCACCTCCATCAACTTGTCTCTCATCTGCTCTCTGATGGTGTCCTATGAAACGTGTGATCAGCACAGAGGGAGTGTTAATGCAGGTCAAAATCCCCTCTCCCAGCCCCTTTTGTTCCGGTTTACTGTCATGCCTAATCTCTGTGCAGAGCCAAGGGAGTTATATTAATCAGCTGTCAGTGTATCTCTTGCTTCTTAAAATCTACTCTCTGCTTTACCCAGACCTGCTCTGAGCTGGCAGTCGGATTAGATGGCAGCTAGGGATCCCTCAAAAGCAGTGAGACCCTGCAAGCTTCTCAGCTTGTGGTGTGACAGTGGGACATGCCAGCATACAGCCAGCAAAGCAGCAGGACACACCCCAGAGCCTGGGAGGGACTTGCCAGTTACTGGGCTAGCAGCAACACCAGGGTAAGGTCAGCTTGCAACTTCATTTTCAATCTCTTACCAGCTACTGAACTCCTGCTGTAATCAAATCAACCCATTTGGTCTTCACTCACAAATCCTGGATGGCAGAGATGTCTAGGAGAGGGGACAGGTGGGGACACCCTGGATCCCTCAGGAGTTGTCATGACTCTTCTTAGTAAGGGACAAAGGGGCAGAACCCATGGTGCTGCCACTCCACACATGTTGTGTGGCTCTCCAGAGCCCTGAGCTCTGTAGGAAGCACCTCAAAAGCTTCCCAGGAACTGCCAGGTTCACATTGGGGACTGATGGGACCAAGTGAGTGAAGAGCAGCATCCCATGGCAGATATCAGGTTGGTCCCCTCTGGCAAAGAGTTGGGGAAAGGATGTTTGGAAGTCCAGAAAGATTTACATTTGGGAGGAGTTTGTCCCTGCCAAAGTAGAAGGACAGTCCCTAGCAAAAGCACTTTGATTTCGTGGTTAGTACTGGCATAGCAGAAGAAAGCAAGCAAACCTAGCAGATATTGTTGAGGCAGTTGTATTGAAGTACATAGTAGTACATGTTTCCAAAGGGCAAGGAGAAGTGGGAAGAAACAGGGGACTCTCATAACCACAAAGGTGAGGGACAACACAGAACTCCCAGGAAGTCCATTTCTACACTACAGCCAAAACTAAACCCAGGCTGTAATAAATCTTGGGGGAAGGTGCCAAAAAAAATTAAAAGCACTTTTTCAATCATTTTCATTAGGAAAGGCAACATCAGGACTGGATAAGGGTATTTCTAGTATCTTTTAGCCAAAAAGAAACAATTGTAAGTTGTAGAAGGAAAGACAGAATTCCTTAAAAATGTTAAGGGCACAAGACAAGATCAAATGATCAGCATGAGAAGATTTGGAGTTCATGCTGAAGCAGAAGGTCAAGAGACAAAACCATTAATCCCCTGCTTAATATTTTTAAAGGCTCAAACCCACCATAAGGAGAGGGTCCATAATTCAATCTCTTTTAAGTGGCAGCTTCACACTGAACTCACAAACCAGTTTCCTTACTCCTTGCTATTTTCCTCTAGCACCCACATTTGACTCAAGTCATTGCAGCAAATATATGGCGAGCTGTGGAAAGTATTTTTGGCACACAATGCAAGTCGTAGGTACTTGGCAGGCACAGCAGACAGTTGCACTGATTGCCTCGGTGCTGCCTCTGTCACTTAGTAAAGTCAGTGACAGATTTGGCCGAGCTGCTGCATCCTCCCTGTGCTGCACTCGGCTCGCACACCAGCTCCTCACTCCTAAAAACAGCAAATGCAGAGCCAACGTGAGAGACACAGCATTTCACCTCGGATCTGCACACAATGTGCTTGTGCTACTGAGCAGGAACATATCCCACCATAAACCAGCAGGGAATGGTGATTCTTGGTGTGCCATGCCATTGAAACGCTGGGGCTGAAAGTGAAGTGGTGCAGGAAAAGCAGAGAAGAGACAGGAATGAAATGTGACTGTTACTACAAAGCTCTTTTAAAATAACTTGTATACCATAAATAATAAAGAACCAAGCTGGTTTAGCAGCAGCCTGCTGTTACTGCCGATTAGGAAGCTGCAAATCTGTCTGTTAAGCCTGCCCTTTTCTGCTCCATATGCCAAAGGTTTTTCCCCTCCATTTTTAAAGCTTTAAAGTTCTCCAGGTTAGCCTTCACCTTTACTGCATCACTGCTCTAATGCAATACAGGCAGGACAAAGAGTTGTAAAATAAGAACCCCAAACCTCACCAAAGTGTTCCACATTCATTTCCATATATCATTTCCCCTCATTTTTACAGGGTCTGAAAGGCTCAGAGAAGCATTACACAATCAAGTGCTGAGATACATCCAGGGCAGCAGAGCTCAAGAATAGGGTCTTTCATCATTTTAACACCTATAATGAGAACAAAACATGGCTGGCCACCACGGGCTTGACTCTTGGAAAAGACATGCAAAGGATACTGTAGAATTCAATAGTGGCAAGTTGGGGTAAGCAAAAATGTCAAATTCAGAAAGAAAATAAAAGATTTATGCTCATACTAATGCACAGCAGCATTCCAAGAGGGCTCAGTATGTACCATAAATCAAACTGAGCTGTAAGAAAGTCAAAGTGAAGCTAGACAGGATAGGTGCTTTATAGTATAAAGTAATTATAGCAAGTGACTAACTGTACTTTTTTTTTTACTAACAGTAACAGAAATTCTATACACTTTTCAACCTTCTTTTATTTTCTCTTGGCAATAGTAATCATTTTACAATACACTGTTCACAAGAAAGATAGCACTTAAAAGAAAAATCTATGTAACTACAGGCCCACCATTTATTCTACAATCTAGAAAACACATGTGATATTGCTGTTCCATGTGGGTTCATGGAAAGTGATGCTATGCAGGAACAGTCTGCACGTTTTGCACCTCTCAAAAGCAGCAAACAAAATTTAATGCAGGGAACAGGCAGAATGGTGTGCTTCAATTGATGAGAATAAAGCACAAGCATTCTCTTGCCTTAGAGATCTGCCTGCAAGTGACTCCTGCTGCTGTTTTTGATTTGCATGCATGACATAAGCTGCATGCCAGACCAGGAATCACTTTCCCTTCTCCAACCTGGCATGACCCCTCTCTGATGGCTATCCTGCTGGACAGCACAGGAGGCACTGAGAGGGAGGAAGGCACGCAAACCACAAGATGATGTAAGAATAAATTGCACGAGAAATATGGACTAGGAATTTTTAGTCCCTCTGAGAGATCAAAGTGTCAGTGAATGAAATTGAAGAATAGTTGAAAATGCAGAAGCATTTTCAGCTTGGTGCTTGTTTGGTTTTTTTACACAGCAAATAAAACAGTATACCAAAACACCAACTAATAAATCTGAATGCATTATAAGCATTCCAGAAGAGATACAACGTCTTTCACAAGAGTTGAAGCTAAACCTGCTATAAAAGTAGGTTGGGGCAGGATATCCCTTAACTGTGTGCCACAGGCTTCTTTACTTGCTCTTCTGAAGCAGCTGTGGGACAGCACACCTGGAATTGGATAGATTCCCCCTCTGATCAGTGAGGGTGATTCCCACCCAGCCCCAGGCAGAGTGACCTCTTTGTAGAGCCCTGCTTGCTTCATCTTCAGTACACCCATTATTGCAGTTCCAAATTCCTCTCAAATCAGGCAAGCAGAAGTGTCAGACGAGGTGGTGGTTCTGCAACATCGACAAATGCAGCTTAAGGCTCACACTGCCAAACTAATCTTCTCTTCTGATCAAAAGATTTACTTCCTTGTAGTGCAAGACTAACAACTAACCTAAAGTTTCTGGAAAACCTGGCAGCAATATGGATCATTTGGCAGCTTGATCCCCCTCTCTCTCCCTGAGGATCAAAATTAGGCTAAATTGCTAATGGGAGCAAACTCAAAAAATCATTATATGCAACAATTTTAAATGTAAAGCAGAAACCTGCACTAGGTTATTTCTGTGTATTGCACAAATCTCACTGCAATTCTACAAAAATAGATGACAAACCTATTAATACATAAAAATCCACATATATATATGTGGATTTATAGCTCCACAGTAACTGGAAAGCCTTGGATTGATGCAAATGAGAAATACAGGAGTTATTTTAATTATGTGCACTTCTTCATCTGCTTTCAACAGATTAAGCCTTATTAAAAAAAAAAAGTTAAATTCTTTAACTAGCACATAAAGTCTCTTCTGCCTACAAAAAAAAGCCATTAAAAATCTTTTTCTAATTCAATCAAAAATTTCAGCTCTGACAATGCTAAGAACAGCACACTTCAGATCCTTTCCAGTTTCCTAAGCTATCATAATCAATTTTTTCAAGACCTGGAACTTATCCTAATTAAGATCTTTTCTTTGATATCCTGAGAATGACCTCAAGGATTCATTCTAATAAACAGAAATGATTCCTGGTAGTCTTCAGTTCTCATAAGCTTTGCAGCAAAAATCAGTTAACTTGTTCCAGGACCAAATAACTGCTCATTGATCATTCCATCCAAAACACTCTGTGACACATTGACACAGGCTTGAAAAGGAAGATGTGAGTTGCTCAAATGAAATGAAAGTTTCTCAGGGAAAACTCATTTGATGTTTTCTCCTTTCAAAGCAAGTTTGACAAATAAAATAAATCACCTCCTCAGCTGAGAGGGAAAAAACCCACATTTGAAATTAAATGACACCTTGCTGAAGTAGATGTCCTGATTCATGTCCTCAAAAGACTACAGTGACACAGTTACCTTCACAGGCTCAGGTCTTGTCATCTTACCCAAGCACCCACCAAATCTGACAGTGGGATTTTTACTGATTCCATCTGGAGGTACCTTTGAGTAAATTATTACAGTGGAGATTATTCAGAGTTATTCAGCTGTGAAGAGTTATTTATAAACTCCTTGCTCATTGTTTAATAAATCTGTGTCATCTGCCCACCTTAAATTAACACTTCCCAAAAATGTGAACTTTGCATTAAAAACTCATTGGTTACCTGCTACAACAACACTGAGAAGCTGAAACACCAAATGTTTTGGCCAGCAAGGTCACAGGGTGCCCATCTTTCAACATTGATACCCCAAAGAAACATTATGCTTAGCAAGCTACGAGTGGCCATGCTTTGAGTAGAGAAAGCAGAAAAAACCAGAGGCCCTTTCCAAACTCAGGTCTTCTGTGATTACATGGAAAATATTCATGAATTATAGAGAACACTGCACTGCAGTCTACAAAAGATCACATTATTTTAGTCTGCATGTGGCTCATTAATAACTAATTATAATTCGAAATACAGGCAGATTTTGTAGAGAAAAAAATATCCACGGTCACAGAAACATCTTCACCCTTCCCACCAAACAATTCTTTATATCAAGAAGTTACTCTATGCAGTTAAAAGCTCCAGCTTGCTTTTTATGCATGCAGGAACAAAGTCAACACTGAACAAGGCCTTGTCAAATATCTTTTATATGCTACTAGAAAGGATAAGGTCATATTATTAAATAATAAATCTTACCTGTTTTTGCAGGTTCCTGTATATTACTGAGAACTGATATGAAAATGGGAGTGCTTTGAGCCCCTGTTAATGAACCGTGCTGCTGTGCTGGGTCAGCACCACTCTCTGCTTTAGTGAGGTGATTTTTCCCCTTCACTTTAAAAAATAAAACTCCAACAGCTTTCCTTTTTAAAAAAGAAAGACAGGACAGCACTATGGAATCAGGTTTTTATGTAATCCCCAACTCTCAGGTTACCACCAGGGAGCACACAAATGTGTTAATGTGAAAAATCACCTCTATTTTCTGCTGCCTCACAGAGAAAAGCAATTTTATTCTGAATACTCACTCAACTCTTGGACATGTTTAAGTGCACAAAAGGACAGCAGTATATTCATCGATTGAGCAGAAGTGCCAGAACTGCTTCTAGATGATACCATGAATCTTATGGTTATAATGTATTGAGCAATGAGGGGAATGCAAGGTTTTTACTCATTATTGCTTCTTTCTCATGTCTATCTCAACAACAGAGTCTTTTCTCCAACTTTGTGCTCAGTCACTGAATTCCCTTTTATAATCATCCAATTTCATTAGTGACAGTTACATAAATATTTTAAACACAACCAACTTAATTGTCCCTCAGAGAAATAGATCTTTCAAATAACCCTGCAGATACCTTTTCCAACGTTCAAGCCATTGACCTCAATAATGATCTGTAGAAAATTTGTTACAAAGTAGAGAAATAATTCCATTTTTGTAATGGCTCATAGCATAAGCCTCTAATGAACACAGAAAGTCACCATTTCTATGCAAATGTTTGAGGCCATTTATCTACTGGTCAGGGTTGGGATTTTCAAGCTCATTTAGCATGGTAATGTACATTAAGACACAAACCACAAATTTATCGCTGAGATATGGTGCTATACCAGCTCATTCATATTTGTGTCTCACTCCACAGCAATACACTTACTACAGCTTTACCATATTCATGTAGGCGAGCCTGACAACAGGAATGGAAGAAACCAGCACCCTCTTAGATAATAAAAAGCTCAAACCACCAAGTCAAAAATTAAGTATAGATTTCCCTCCTACACTTCAGCAGATTAAAACTCAGATTGGTTAAAATTCATTTTGAGATCGCAGCAAATCCATTTGCCTCTGTTATGCATCCTGCTGTCTTCCCATCGTGATAGATCCATGACCTAAAGTTAAGGTGAGGAAAGGAAAGACTTCCTTAGATCCCCACAGAGCCCTACAAGAAACACTGCAGAACTGGGTGTCCAGCTGCAACATCAAAGGGGGCATTACTTCAGCCATATGGGAATTTCTCAAAAACACCACATTCCCCAGTGACCACTAAAACATTGGGATAAGGATCTTTCAGGAACTTCTGAGCACCACTCAATCCATTTCTTATGAAGTCAGGGTAGAATTGCTCTTGACTTCAGTGAATTTAACATACTTGGAAACCTTCAGCCAGATCCTTGACTACAATTATTGCTGATATAAATTAATACTAATCTAAGGTAATTAACTTCCACTAACAGTAGATATTCATGCATGCACATAAAATAATGTTCATGCATGGTTTTCCTCCAGGTATATTTTGTGTTTTTATATTTTTCTTTCCAGGTATATTTTGTGGTTTTAAGCTACTTTCTCTGCATCTATAGTGCCTACAACAATTTGACTAAAACAATTATACAAAAGTTAACTAATTTTGCTTACATCAAGTACAGTAAAAGTATTTAGGGATGGATGCATGGTAAGCACAAAGTGCAGATGCAATTTCTTCTCACTATTACAGCCCCAGCTAAATCTAATGGGAAACAAGGACATGATGCTATAACATCTGTAAGGTAAAGCTCCCCCAGCACTTTCTATTCCCCCATTTCCATAAACACTTCTCTCACAAACAGATGTACATACACCTACTAATCTCCTTTCAAAGGAAAGGACACTGTTTATAAAAGTATCTGTATTTTAACTTTCACCACCACAAACAAATCAAACAAATAGTCCTGGATTAAATGTAGTATAGCACATACAACTCTTCAAGGTAAGTGCTTCATGTCTGTAAGACATTGCTAAGGTATTAATGGGAGTTTGACATTTCTAAAGCTCTGGAGGAAAGTCTACTGAGAAAACTGCTGCCAAAATTAGAGAGGAAGTATGCTGCCTGTGTCTGGGACTGCCACAGCTGTGGAGAAATGATGTGTGTGTGTCTATACCAGCCATTCCAAAAGAAGTTTTGTAACACAAATGTACTGGTATTTCTCCATCCCTAGAAGCATTCAGAGACAGGTTGCTTTGAGCAATCTGAGCTACTGGCAGATGTCCCTGCTGACTGCAGGTGGTTGGAACTAGATGATCTTTAAGGTCCCTCCCAACCCAAACCACTCTGGTTTTCTTTTCTGACCCAGTTTATCCTATTATAACATAGTGATGAGAGAGCTTAGAGTCCTTGTCTTATGCAGCATTGTGTTAAAGGATATTCTTTTTTAAGTAATAGTATTTTAATACTTCAGCAGTTACCTTTCATTTTTCAGAATGGCACATTAGTAAAACACTGTTTAAAAAAAAAAATCAATCCACCAGACTAAACCTCTTTTTTATGTTATATATAACATTCATATTCATATATTACACATGATGGAGGGAAACAGCCTAAAAAGGCTAAAGGAAGACAGAAAATGCAGACTTTGCTAATTCTGGGATAACACTAAGCTTCATAAGTGAAAAGGAACAGAAGACATGTTACAGCAACCTTGGCAGAGAAATTCTCAAAATGGATAAGGAAGATCTGCAACCAATTTTACATCTGCAATGCTCTGTTTTAAACAGAATCCATGTCCACCCACAGTATTAACACAGCTGAATTTATGGGTTCTCCTTAGGCAAATTTTAGCTCACTTGTTTTTCAGGTTATTTGGTCAAGATTTGTCTTATTAGATAATGGTTAATAACAAAAGGCCTTGTCATAGCAAAAAAAAAAGTGTCCTTCCTTTGTAGCTAATAGAGAAGTGGTTTAAGTAATGAGATACAATTATGCATCTGATTCATGGTGTTAAATTGGGAACCAAGATATACAGCAAGTGAAGACAAAGAAAAAAGTGCTTGGCCTTAGAAACAGGTGCAGGAGAATCAGCAGAGTTGTCTCTGCACATGGAATAACATGAAATGAAGCAGCCAGCTCAAGACCAGCTAAGTGAGAGAAAAATAAAGTTACATATCATTTGTGAAAGGCTGACTGCTGGCATGCAATGGTTAACCAGTTCTCAACTATTATAAGCATAATTTCTTAGAGCATCAAATAAGAGAGAACTAAAAAAAAAATGTATAATCACTAATTCCATCTCTGAGTTATAATAAGTAATTTCACAAATGAAATGGATCAAAGAAACCCAGTGAAATTAAGCCTATGAGGAGACAAATGCACTGGCAGGGAGAGGCAGGTGAATACACACCACATCAGCTACATCTTCATTTTTAAAGGATACCACGAAAGAACTCCCTCCAAGCCCAGAGCTTCCCATGTGCTGTGCCAGCCCTGGTGAGGCACAGCCAGTAACTTGCAGCTGAGCCACCAAGACATTGCCATGTCTCAGCTCTAAAAAGTTCCACAACGAAGAATGATGATGTTTTGCCTCTAATGCTGAGACCCTGAGAGTGGCCAATTCCTCCAAAAGGTTTGTGAATCACCACAGTGTCCATTACACGAGTTACATCAAAAGTAAAGGGCATTCATGTACTTGCTTCAGCTTATTCTCAACTTCAGCACTTCAGCATTCTGACTTTGAACTGTAACACCTCAGACTAACAAAATCTTGGCTCCAAAACAAAGGTTTAATGCCTCAAATGAAGGTCATAACTATTTGCTTGACTCTAACCTAGATTCAATATTTTCTCCATGTGATTTGAAAAGATCAGAACAAAGGTTCTAGCGTATGTCATAAAAAAAGCAACAGATACCTCTAAGACATCTGCCCTTTACCCAAGCCTATCTAATCTTCACTGTGTACAATAATAACTTAAGGAATTAATATTCTGTGATAACCAAAACAGAATCCTACCTTAATTTTTTTACAATAATCTGAAAACACTTGCAAGAAACCATAAGCAAATGAAAGAATAAATGAAAATTGGATTAATTCTTTCCCTGAAGAAAAGGGTTTTCTAAATGTCATCAAAATTGCTTACTGCAGTCAAGATAAAACACCAGCTCCTCCCAAATTATTAAAACAATCAAGCATCACACAATTTTTAGTAATTAGAGTCATTAACATTCCTTAGAGACTGATTTGATTCATTATACAGAACACACTCTTTCTTCTTACAAACCTTTTTTTTCAGCCCAAAGGAAAACTCTGAACAAATACCAGAGACAGTGAATACTGGTTTATAGCATCTTGAATCTAACTTCCAGTGAGAGAGCAAAACAGTGCCATTATTATGCAACAGTCTTCAATTAAATCCAGATTAAAGAGCAACTCAATATCTAACAAAAAACCTTATACATACTTGATTGACACTGCATTGAACTCAGCAGACTAAAGAAAAATAAGCTGTTATGGAGCAGGCAATCATATCATATCAAACTTTGCTAAAGAAATAACTTTTATCCAACCTCAAGCATGACTTTAAGGGCAGAACACAGCAGATCAATAAGGTGGTTTACTGAAACAAACTGATTTCAGAGGTGACCTATTTGACATCTCTTTCCAACTCATATGTGTTCCTTCCTCTTCTGTCACACACAAAATAAAGCTTTCTGCTATGACTGACTAGACACCTCAGATACACAAATTAAATAACACAAGGGAAGGGCTCTCTAGAACCTGGTGAGAAGCCACAGCTATTTCTCACGTAGTCCCTTTGTAAATGTCCCTTCAGTACGACAGAAGGGCACATATGGTATGAGGTAATGAAACAGTTAAATTCCTTTTTCCTCATATCTTGAGTACTTCCCTACCAAATAGGTTGAGGAGTTGGTGTCTCTCATTTTGACCAGTTGAAGCTGCTCCAGTTGATACAGTCAACTTGGAGATGACTGGACAGACATTTACAGGGAACCTGGTTCTCTAAAATGCTGAACAAAAACCCCAGATGTCTCTCCATATCAAGTATCCAGCCAAAAGAATATTTAATTATCTAAAATAAGTAAAACAAGAACATCAAGAGGAGCTAAGGAAGAGACTGACAAAATCACCTGAGGTTTAGGGGAAAGCTGTGGCACCTGGGAAACATCAATTTCCTAGGGCTCAGGAGATTACCCTGTTTTATGGGGTTCTTGCTGGCCTAATGCAGGTTACTACATCTAGCTTTGTTTGGGGAAAAACATTTATTTGGTCACAAAGAGACTTTCGTTCAACTCCAGACCTACAAATTATTTGCAAAATTGGTCTCTCAAGCAGTTCAATTATTAACAACATTTCATTATCCAAGTGTTTGAATTCACAAAACTTCAAATTAGAGGAAAAAGAGGTAATATCTCAAACTTAGAGACAGAAATTGCTGTTGGCGAGGTCCAGCAAACTGTTAGTAGACTTGCTAGGAGTTTGTCAGAGACTAGCTGCTCAGTTGTCTGTAATTGCCCCTGCTCCTTTATTGAAGAATAAAAAGTAAGGAAGTACAAGTATTTTCAACGTGATCTCCCAAATCATCAGGGATGGCTTTTGCCTGTTTTTCAGTAGCTCAGTCCTAGAACTGCCTCTCTGAAGTATAAACCCCGCTATAAACCCTGGCACAAGGCACCAGCGTTAGGACTGAGGATGGAATGACATCTAGTCTGATGCAGGTAGGCAAGTCCTATCTCAGGACTGAATCCAGAGCAAGGCACAGAGGTGTGACTGCCTGGTTGTACTGTAGTGGTAAAAATTATGTTTAACATCTCTCAGACATTGAGATGTCGAAGGTTGTTGAAAAGAGAAATAAGACTAGGAAAAAGTTTAAGTGTGACAGAGAAGATGCTAAACAGTAGAGGCTTGAAGTCTGCCTGAAATACTGACCCCAAGACATTTGCAAATTACACTGAGATAGATTTAGTGAAGTATCAGCAAGGTAAGGCTGTTCTGAAGAGCTGCAATGCATTTTTGTTACTGGCAGACCATAATATTAGTATTTTCTGCTGAGACTCTGGAAAGGTGCTCTTGTGAAAACAAACCTACAAATACCAACAACAGGCAAGTTAACTAAGTGAGCTCTCATTCACTTCCAACTGATGTTACAGGAACATCTGCACTGAGGGGCTGATTCAGTACTGAAAGCACATGGATTATAGTGATGCATTTCATAAATGCACTGATACCACAATCCATCAGCTAACAGAGCTGGAACCTGCAGCTCCCACCCTTGGAAGCATCTGCCTGCACCAGAACAAAAGTCTCCATTTGTTTCCAAAAAAACCCTTCTTGAAGTTCTGTAGAGAAAGGGTCCTACTGAGAGTGAGCCAGCAGTGACCTGCCTGTGACTGCACATCTCTCCTAAAGAGCATCTCTAAAGGTGGGGATAAGTGCTGTAGGCTCCTGGGGCTAAACATAAACACCCCAGAGGGAAAACCTCTCCTGCACATTTGAGGAAACCAAACAATCCACCCCCCCCACAAAAAAA
>VXBI01008019.1:554730-610342 GCA_013397375.1 Toxostoma redivivum | reverse complement strand
AAAAAAAAAAAAAAAGAAGAGGCCTGCATAAACCTATCCCCTCCCAAATCTTTCAAAACAGACTTGCAAATCTATCCATCACTGGAATCACCATACAGTTAGAACTCCCAAAGCTTTCAACTGGCTCAAAATTTATACTGTTAACACCCAACTCCAGTGAAATGGGAATCTGGAATGCTAAAACAGCAAGGCACTTCTGGCTCCTCTAGTTCCAGTGGGTAAAGCAGCAGTAAAGTGTGATTAATAAGGCAGTTAAACTCCTGCATCTTTCTGTGGTCCTTCAAAAATCATTCAGAAATTAAGGAAAGATTTTCCCTGCCCGTGAGAGCAGATTTTCAGATTTCAGCACATCTTCAAAAATCTGTGCCAACTGCTTTGTCACAACCTGTTTCTTCTATCACTTTCCAACAGTAAGCATGGATTTATATGCATTTTAGAAAGCTGCCCAAGCACTGGTTTTGCAAGATTTCTAAGATTCAGATTTAAAACAGTGTAGCCTTGACTATGAGCATTACACCAACCTCCCAATTGTCTCATATCATTCAGGGACAAATTAAAAGTGGTAAGATTATGAAACTTGCATTTAATTATCAAGAAATGGAACTGCTGCTGATTAAAAAATATTTATTAAAAGTTCCCAGTAACATGAATAAAGCCAGAGAAGTTACTGAAACTATTATTAAAACTATTCTTTAAAAGCTGATGTTTTAACAGTGTTCTGTGGAAAAGATGAATCATCAAAAATATTAAGTGTAATAATTATTGAGAAAATAAGGTGTCCCATGGTAGTCTCTTAATTGACTAAAGCATTCATTGAGTTCTTTTTCTTTCAAATAAATCCCCTGTTAAACATTTCTTTGAATTTCTTTATCAACTTATGAAAATAAAAATCTCACACAACACCTTGACAGTGTTTTGAAGCATCACTTAGCCAGGGAAGAATGAGGACAGGGCTTTGTTTTTTATTTAAACTAGTTGTTTAAGAGCAAGATATAATCAGTTAGACACAGTTTCATGATTCAGTCAACATTCCTTCTTACTGGTTTGTATTTTATATTCTATCACCATTAATGAGCTTTTCTAACTCCTCCTGTACAATACTCCTTTAGGAGAAAGTTTATTTGGAAGGCACATAATAAAATAATTGCAAACAGAAACACTCCTTACAGTCCTCATCGAACTAACAGAATTTTCTCTAAGGGGGTAAGAACATGCTGCCTTCTTCCCAGGCACACATTGATCAAAAAAAAGAGACATATCTGGGCAGAAGATCTACATATCTATACCATCTAATGCAACATATTTAAAACTAATTAAAAAAACAAAAGCAGCCAAATAAAAAAAATCACAACAATAAGCAGCCAAAACCAACTCTTCCTCCACAACATGCACCCAGTCCAAATTAACAATGCTGCCCAAGATGGATAGTTCCATTTTTTTCCCCAAGAATACACCACCACAAATGTGTGGCATTTCTTCTGAGGAGACAAACTTTTGACAATAATGTTCTTAAGGCACAAATGAAAGACAAGGAAGTAAATATTAAGCAAAACTCCCTTATTATTTCACACCAGCACTCAATTATTGACTGGCATTCCTAACTGGGAGCCAAGCATACCAATGTCTCTCATCTAAAAAAGCTGGCAGGGGTTTAGTTCAATTTCCTACAACCAAAATTCACAGCCTGGCTGCTGTAAGCAGCTCACCAAGGATGCCTTGGACAGTGCCATGGAAAAAGGATGTGCTGAGGAACTTCTTTGGCAATCTTGTGAGAAAGGATTCAACTATGAAAAAATACAATAACAGCACAAGCAATGATATGAGCAGAAAAGGCAGTCTGGTCACTCAGAGCCAGCAGCAGTACAACCAGGAGCATAATTTCCAAAAAAGTGGTAAATTATAAAACCTGTCAGATTTAGACCTGGCAAAAGGGTGTCTTGTGTCAGAAGCCTCATCCATACCAAAACACCCCTGATATCTTGCAGGTGTATTTTTTTTCATTATAAACATGTTTTCTGTAAAAGTGAAATGAGAGTAAGACAGGTGAGCATGTCAAGTGACAAGGACTTTGAAGAACCAGTGAGCCATCCCTAATGCCATAAGAAAGCTCCAATGGTCTGCTTCAAAATATCAAGCCAAGAAAGGAAGGCAAGGAAAGGAATTTCGACAAAAAGCATTTCTAACACTGACACAATACAGTTCAGCCCTTACAGAAACATTCTGAAGAGCTGCAAGACTTAAAATTAATGTACTGGGGCAGTGCCAGCACTCTCATCTTACCCCTAAGGCTCCACATAGGCTGCCATGGAGGGAGCATCCACTCACCCAGCACCAACCCTGCCCTGTGGTGGGGACCTGTGCCTGGCAGAAGCTGCTTGAGAAAGCTCACAAATAAATCCCACTGCAAACAGCTGTGGAAGGATGCCACAATAATTGACTGCTTAGGTGATGAAATGCTCTGTTGACAAATGCGAATTAACATGCATTGAAAAAACATTCCTGACTTTACTTACACAATGATAAGCTGTAATTTAGCTATTAGAACTCAGAAACAAGAGCTTGGAGTTACGTGTAATTGTGAAAAAAAATCAGCTCAGTGCTTAGTGGAGATTAAGAAAAGCAAACAAAGTGAAGAAAAAACAATATTGGTGCATGCTACTCCTTTGCTCATTCTTTTCTCCAAGTATTTGTTCTTTTCCACTCCTTGAGAGCAGACACAAGTGTGTCTTGGTGTGACTCAATGAAACCTTTCTAGTTCTCCTGCTACAAGAGCACAATTTGATGAAGGGGCTGTGAATTAAAACATTATTGAATTTACAAGAATTTCAAATTAATAGCAACAGCACTAGATAAGCTATAAATGCTTTCCTGATAGTTACATATTTTATTCACAGGATGAGCCAGATGGCTCAACAAAAACAGATAAAAATTTGGAAAGGTTTATTATTGCATATTACCAGTGCAGGCGAAAAGGAAGCAAATTAGGTTTCAAGGTGCCTCCACACCATCTATAACACTATGCTTATCAATGGTAGGCAAAATTCAGAATATATAATGAGGACAGTTACAGAGCTCTTTAGAAGAACTTTTAGCTCAATATGGACTGAAATCAAATCCCACTGAGATCAATAGGCTGGGGAAACTCTTTTACCTGTATAAAAAAAACCCTCAAAAAATCCAAAATTGTTACAGAGGACAAGCAACTAAAACTGCAGTGGGATTGTAGTAAAAGATGCAGCAGCTGGGGACAAGGTCCAGTGGTGGACTTGGAGTGCTGGGTTAATGGTTGGACTCAAGAATCTTAAAGGAATTTTCTAATCCAAATGATTCAATGATTCTAAAATAACTCATTCCTCAGTGTGCAAGTGACAACAGTGTGTCACCACATACTGTTAATGGCTTCAATCCTGACACGAGCTATTCAAGGCAACTGCACTGAGAATGTGCATGCTTCTTTATAAATGCTCCTGCTACCAACTCTTAAGAGAAGACACTTACACATCAAATATACTGTCAGAATAATTTTATTTCCCTACTGAAGCCACTCTACTGTAAAACCCTTGAGCCACTTCTGTGAATTCTAGGCCTCAGATACACTGAGAGGGTGGAAGAGAAATAAAATAATAAATTAAATAAAATTAAGATATCCAAGAAAAATGCATATAAACAATGGAGAACTCCATTTAAATGTATTGGTGTTCAAGTAAAGAGCATTAAATCCAAGTCTTCTGAAAATATTTTTGATTGTCATCTTTTGCTAGAAATAATGCTGCAAATGAATTCTGAAAAGGAGCATATCTTCACAAGAAAATTTGATCAAAGCTTTTCTATCAGAAAACACCTACTCAGAATACGGAATATTATTTTGACTTTGAAAAAAAAATTTAGAACAATTCTTTAACTTAACTGTTGTAACTACAGAATTTTAATTACATTTACCAGTCCCCCAAATATTTTCCATCAGGTCATACAAGAAAATGCATTTGAATCAAGGAAGTCCTCTTAGAAACCTTCCCAAATGATCTGATAAAAATAATTGCTTAGGAACAGAAGTTTTGATGGATTTCTAAAAAAAAAAAAAAAAAAAATTAAGGAGAACAAGGGAAACAGATTGCAATCATGTCACTACAGGTGCAATATTATTTGCTTGCTTAAGAAACTCTTTTCTGGTTTCCAATTCTATGGAACACAAATTTCAAATCACAAATCTGAGATTCAGCTTTCTAAGGTAACATGAAAAAAGACTGCAGCTTCACATGAATGTTCTGAATGGCTGTAATTACTTACACCAAACTGTTGTAGAAAATTATAACTAAAGGATATTAGGAGCTACAACTGACAAGACTGAATGAAATAATGAAAGACAAGTTTAGTCCTGCAACATTGTCCAGGGGAAAAACAAGTGAAAAACAAATCAAGGAAATCCTCTCACATTCTTTAACAGCAGGCTTGTTCTGAAAAGCTATTAGTTTAGATAATCTTCCATGAAACCACAAAACTGCAATTTTTGTAGCATATGTAGAATCAAGCAAATTTGCTAGGCAGAAGTTAGTCATTCAGAGAGTGTGACTAAGCTTGATTAGCTTTTTGCTGAAGTTATTTCAAAACGTCCACATTTTTTTGTTAAGCAATGCTGCCAATGGATTACTAAAACTGATCGCTAGCTTTGTTGCTATTTATAAGCTCAGGAACACCATTACAGCCTCCACTAAACATGGATTGGTCTAAACACTCAAGTCATTTTCAAAGAAAAATTATACAAATCTATGGGTTGGAATGATTTTTAAAACTTTTAAAGTTTTTTAATTTAAAAGAAATTCCAAATGCTTCCTTAAAAAAAAAAAAAAGTACGTACCAGTTGTCCAGCAACAGATTTAGTTATTTTGATGTTGGGACAGTCACAGTCAATTAGTAATATCTTTATTCAAATTTCATACACCACAAATGGTGCTGTATGAAAACTGAATGGAACTCAATCTTCGAGGTATTTTCCATTATAAATGATTACATGATTCTGTGATGCCAGAATTCCCTTGCATGGGTGTTGATGCTCGAACATCCATCTGGGGTGGTCCATTTTGAACGGGAAGGGCCTTCCTTTGCAGCCTTCCTCAGTTTCATTGCCTTGCCCAGAGACATCTGCAAAGCTAATTGCCCTTCCACGATGCAGAACTAAGCCAGCCAGCCAAGGCTGCAGTCATCAAAAAGAGAATTTTCTAGCAGGGTTTTCAGTTTTGCTCCTGACAAAAGAATCAGAGCTGGGGTAACATAATATGCTGGCAGCCTGAACAGACACCCCGTCTCCTGGATTTGGATTTACAACTAGACTTGACTGGAACCATCCCTTGCTGAGTGCAGAAAACAGAGTTCCTGAAATAGCTGATCTGGCAAGAGCTTCTCATTCAGGCTCATCTGGCAGAAATAGCATCTGCAAAATCACTGGGAGTTAATAACGCATTCATCGACACTGAAAATGACTGAAAATTCCCTTTTCACTTATTATCCTACCTCTGTAACACACTTTAAAAGGAACTGTAATTACCATTGTGCACTGCTGTTAGGAAAGGGAAGATCAAAGCTGCTCTGAAGCAGCCTCAATGTCCCATCTCTCTCTTTGCTAAACAACAAACGTGTGCCTTGAAGTGATTGCTCCACAGCGAGGAGCAGCTCCTGGGAATGAATTGCAATGACCTTGTGATGTTTACTGGGGAACTTATCAGAGCTACCACTTAGGCAAGTGCAAGAGATATTTGATGTAAGCAAACTCAAAGAGTTATATCTAGAACAAATAGCACTGTACCTTCTAAAATGCCTACAGCAGCCTGGCAAATGCAATCCCTACTTCCAAATTTTATTATGTTCAGAGTGATGCTTGTTTGATAGGGCTCACATCTGATCAGAGAACAGGCAAAATCTTTCCTAAGAGAAACGTTAATGTTAAGCCTACTTCAAATTTTCAAATAAAATAAAAGTAATAGAAATAGCCAAACTGCTCCCCTCCAGGTTTTTGCTATGAAGACTTCAAATAAATTTTAAACAAAGTGAATAACACATAAAAATGAAAACACTCCAACAAAAGGCTGTGCCACTGGAAGGGTTTAAGAAATGCTCTGTGTGTGTCACCTATTTGCAAAAAGAATAAACAAAGCTGTTGTGGGTAAATGGCTATAAATATAAAAAAGTAATGGGACATGAAGAGCTCTAAACAAAACCAGAAACATTGCCTGACTGAATTAGTAACTATAGCTAAATGTGGTTTTGATTCACTGGTAATTTATGGGTCTTTTATCTTTATGGATATAATAACTAAAAGGAGCCAGAAAAAAAAAAAGATGACAAATGCTAAATACATACTACTATATAATAATGGTAAATTTTCAGTATGCCAAAAATACTTAAGAAGTCTTGGAGCATTTAAAAATAACACCACCACCAATTTCTCCTTTTCTTGAAACCACATTTAACCTTCAGATTGAATTAGGGCAAGACTAAATCACTGTATCCTTGCTGAGAAAAGATAAGAAAAATAAACTTCTGAGGAATTAATGCTTTATGTAATTTAGGTATTAAAACTTGAATATGGTGTATTATAAAGTTAATAGCAGTGAAAGTATCAATAAAGAAATAATATATGTAGAAATTTTTTAATTACTTCTCATGCCAGAGGATAAAGGGGCAAAATTAATCCCACTTTCACTACTTAATAATAAACTAGCACAGAACAAGCTTCACTAAGGTAAGTAACTTATGTGCTATCTTTTATCCTTTAGTGGCCTGTTCTGTTGCTTAAATCAAATTACCTGATGCAAAATAAAGATTACTGTTACATATGATTTTACCAAAGTTGGCCCAACATGGACAGAGCAGTAACTCACAGGCACAAGCAGAAGGATGGTGATTTGGGAGTTAGTTAGTAATTAATGGTTTCTGATCAACTAGCTGGATCACTTATTTGATGATGCCTAACTAGCCTTTTCCCAATGGTGAAATAGCAAAGAAAATTACTGTATACTATATTTCCTATACAACATGGCTGCATAACAACCCAATTGATTGCCTATGAGGTAGAGTCCCTTAACCTCAATTCTGTTCACCTAGGATATATATAGAAATGTGGCTTCCCCAAAAAGCACACAGCTTAGAAATTGTGTTTTCCTGGAGGAATAAACTGTTTCTAGCATCTCCACACCTGATTCATAATTCTTTTCCATCTTGCTCTGGCTTACTGAGAATTACAAACAAATGAGACTCAGTGTTATTCTCCCTAAAGTATCCAGCTGTCAAAGATACTGATCTAGAACGTGAATAGTTATTTAGCCTTTCAAAACTTTCTACAGCTGTCCTTCTCTTCCCCCTGACAACAAGGCTTTCTTTTTCAATGGGAGCCTTCCAACACCAGGAATGTAACCAGGCTTTGTCTTTGGAGTGGCATGGGACAAGAGGCAACCAGAACCCCCAGCAGAAGGAAAAAACCCACCCTGCAGGGAGGGCAGCAGCACCATCCACACAAAACCCCAGACATCAATCCTGATGGCAGAGCAGCATCCCAAAAACGCTTCCCACATGGCATAAGTAATTTCCACAGCTTGCCCTCACTTTGTACCTTCCAAATTGCAGCCTCATAAAATAATGTTCTGTAAATGCTTCTGGTCTGCCATCACTGCTGAAAACAACCCCTGCAGTATTTAAATACAGATGGACCAAAACCCCATTTCATACCCAAATGATCAGCAGTTAGACAGCAATGCATCATCAGTCAATACAATAAAGCTTTTTGCATACTAAGAAACCTGAGAAATGTAAAAAAAAAAAAAAAAACCAAAGGGGGGGTTATTTCAGCCTCACCTGTGAGAGCATAAGAAAGATCACAATTAGGTTTTGTTCTCTATGAAATGACAATAAAAATATTAAGACTTTATTACATTTATATATTTTTTTTTTAGAAAAATATATATCCCCCTATATAAAGTACTGACTATAATTACTTAAAGGCTTGTGGAAGAGAGAAGTGATTCTCAAAGAATCATTCCAAAAATAGAAAACTTTCAACAGTGTATTTAAAAGCACTAACATTCAAGTGGCAATTGCTAAACACCCTCTCCACCACTATAGATCTTCTGCGGAAAGGTTTTACTTCTTTACACAAAAGCTGGTTTTAAAAGGCAAAAAACATTAAAGAGCAGCAACAGAAGACCCTAATGGTTAGTGCTTCCATTGAGAGAGAAATAAAAGCCATTTCAGCAGCTAGGCATTATAAGCTTTTTCTCATTCCCTTATCTCTTTTGTTATCCTCTACTAAAATCAAAATGTGAAAGGAAATATCCATCACCATCACACATGAGGAGACATCAGCTAATTTTGTGAGGAAACTCATCAGTCAATAGTTATTTTAAGCTCTAATATTCAGATGTCAGGCAACTAAATTCTGTATTGCAACTGCATAACTGCTCTTAGAGCAACTCTTTTTTTTTTTTTTTAAATACTGGCAATATAAGCCTTACAGGAAATTGTCTCGTATATTCTCAAACTATCCTGCAGCAAATAGCAGCTATACAAATTTGTAAGGATTTCAGTCTTTGCAGTGACTGGAACCAATGTAGTGGATAGCATACAAAATGAAATGGTTTTGCTTGATGAAGGCTGAACATTCTTTGAACAGTGAACCAACTGGGATTAAATATTCTAATTCTCAATCTTACAAAACACTATGATGGACAGCTTTGTCAAGCTCATTAATACTAAAGCAACTGCTGATAATTGCTCCAGGTTTCAACCTCTAATTAAAGCTAAGTGGCTCGATTTGCATATAGTAAACAATAGAAGTTTCTTGTGATCACACTCCCAGAGGCCTTATCAGCTTCACAAATACAGTATCATTAAAACTTGAATGCTAATTACAGTTAATTTCTCAATGCAAATAGGAGTAATTCGGTGGATATTTAGGTCTTTCTTGCTTAGACTTAGCATGGTAGTTTATCTAAATGCACCCCAGACACTTACCAAAAATAACACACCAGGAAGAACAAAACATTCCACAACTCTCCCTTCTCCATCACGCTTATTAAAATGATGTCAAATGTTATCAAAAGAATTAACATAAATTGAGCAAGGTAAATCAATTAGCCTTTCACCATTTGTTCCGTTTATCTGGGTAACAATGTAGAAAAAACAAAGCACTGCTAATTAAAAATAGTTCAGGCTAAGCTATGGTGCTTACATTACAAACTCCAGTAGTACTGTAAAAAGACTTTCCAAAACAATCCTTATTTTAAACACTATCTATGTAATGAAAGAAAAACAAAATAAAACAATGTAGAAATCTGCATCTCTTGGGAAAATGTAAGATGTAAAGCATCTAACAATAACACAATTCCATCATATCTGTAACGTCTCCTTCAACTAAAAGAGGAAGCAGGAGAATGAGAAGCAGGAGCTATTTTCCCCACATGAAAGAGCAGCCAGCACTCTGGCAGCCTCCTGCCTAGGTTAAGGATGGAGATTGGTGTGCCATGCTGCACACCCCTGCCTGCAGAGGAGGAGGAGGAGGATGCACACAGCATCATGAGCAGCACCAAGAGCTGAGATGAATCACTCCTACTCAGAGCCAGCCCCTCTGCTCAGCAGCACACGCAGTACTTGGTGTTTGGGATGTGCCAGCACTTTACCCCAGGCTTTTCTTATTAATCTGCTTCAGAAAAGTCTCAGATCCTCTCCCATCTGCTGTATTTCAAAATTCCATGTGGACTAGAGCACAGGTTTCGATAATGGAGTGACAAGTCACCTAAGAACAGCTCATCCACAGGTACTATAAAAATACTAGTGCAATGCTGACAATGTCACTGGCTAATTACTGACTCCATATGTACCAGGGAAAAGTTACAGTCTTCTTCCTACTGCTACAAAGGCTGCATTAATGAGTCAGGTTATGATTTCCATTGACAGTCCCCAGCATTGCTACACACTTCCACAATCCTTCAGTTAAGTAACAGGTAGAAAGCAAGTCATTAGGATTCAGAGATGCCCGTTTCACAACAGCTGCACCACACAGAGAAAAGTAAACTTCATTTCCCATGTAAATATTTACATATGTATAAGGCCTCCATGGGGTGGCCAAGGCCCTCCTGCATTGCTTTGAATGGAACCATCCTCTGTTCCAGCCCACCCCTGTCCATACCAGCCTACATGCTTTTCCAAGGGAAAAAAAACCAACCAAACAAACTTCCAAGTTGTACCATGAAAATATTTACTTGGGAAATACCTCATTGTCTTTTCCTCCTTCCCTTTCAGAGAAGCTCAATTTTAATCCTTTGCTTACTAGCCTCTTTCTGTCAGCAATCCTATAATCAGTCCCCCTCTAGATTTAATTTCCTAATCACTTCAGCATGTCTTTTTCCATGCTGGATATTACTACAGGAATGCCTCCAAGTTCAAAGGGTACCAAGGCTTTAACCCTCTCTCAGTCAATCCAAAAAGAGCACAATCCTTCCCCCATGAAGCTCTTGCACTCAAGCCTGTCACCCAAACACAAGCTCTCACCTTACCTTGCTAGCAAAAATAATTAAACCAAGGCAAGGAAAACAAATCAAACATAAGATGAGCCTTGGTTCTCCATGCACAGTTTGGATGCAGTTTATGAACCCACAGTCTACCCACATGAATAATCTGGCCACAGCCAGGGCATGTCCTGGGAGGCAGGCTTACTCCTGCACTCACGTCCCAGTACATGTCCAACTATTTGCAACTACTCCACTGCTGGGGGCTTTGACCATCTCTACTCCTTATGGCAAACATCAACTATTAGCTTTCAAAGTATAACAGTGTTTTGGTCTTTTAAATTATGACTTCCCATAAGCTTTGAATGATTTTTATTCCATTTAAGTGACTGGGAAGCAGGGACCATAATCTGCGATAAGCACATTTAAACTGTTTGCAGCAAAAGCTGAGGCACTTCTGAAGTGAAATCCCCAAGTATACAATGATTAAGGTCATAATAAAATGAAAATTTATATGAAATTGTGTGAGCCTTTTTGCAAAAACTTAAAATTTTGACACTGTTCTGCTCTAAAATACTAGACCACTTTGATCGTTTCCATTGGCACTCTTTCCTGACATCGACATGGTAACAAGTGATTTACCAGAATATATACAGAGCCTTCCCTTTGCCCAGCTGAGATTTGATTATTACTTCTTGATGGCAGTTGTTATGCCAGCTGAAAACATTTTGAGTGCTGAGAATTAATGAGATTTGCTTCAGATATACAACATGGGAGTTTGACACCAGTAACTTCAGCTGACTCCAAACTTTCCATCCTCAGGGGCTGGGAGAAAGCACTTATGATCATTCAATTTAAGGACAATGTTTTCATTCTTTTTGGAGGTGGGGAGGGGGTGTTGGTTTGGTTTCGGCAAGTTGGTTGAGTTTTTTATTAAAACCAAGCATTTCCCAATGTGTACACACAATTAATACCATTGTGTTCAAGAGCTCTTCAAAGATTTTATTTTTCCTGATAATAATTCAGATGAGGACAGTGGAGTAGCTGCAAGCTTATTGTACACCATTAAAAGATTAAAGGTTTTGATTTACTTATTCATCAGTCTAAAACATCACAATGTATTCTGGAGGAGGTTAATAAATATACTAAAAAAAACTTTGGCAAAAACAGGAAAGTGATCCACTGTACACATAACCTTTATTTGCAGATTTCATTTTATTCACCATTTTATTCTAAGTGAGCCATCATTTGACATGAACCTAGCTCATTGACTTGGAGTTCAGAGTGATGCTTACCTTAATGACCACAGAACCCACAGGATTTACAAAACAAAGAGGAGCTACTGAGCCATTTTCAAAAAAAAAAGAGAAAGAAAAAAAAAAACTTAAAAACTTAAGAGTATAGAAGCACAGAAGGTTTCCTTAGACTTCTATAAGGCAAAAGCCTCCACATACATTCATAACAGTTACAGTTTTTCATTATTATTTCTGGGTTTTCAGTCCAGAGCAGGGCCAATCAGTTTCAAGAAAAAGAAAAGCCACAGTTGGGGGAATCTCTGCCTCAGCTAGCTAAAAGCTAACTAAAAGCAAAGGAGAGCTCTCACCCTCTGCTGCTTCAGACATGCCACAGCTTTTCCTTCTCCCCTCCTTCACTCTCAGATCTAGCTTTAAAGGTGCAAAACTTACTTCTGGGCTAAACAGATGCATGGGGATACAATTCAGCATCAAAGTCACCCCAAGACAAAATCCAAGCTCTTTTGCATGCCAGAAGATGCACAGACTAGACCTACAATCATCTCAGTAAAAACCTTCCTGCTGACACTGGTGCTGCCACGCTCTCAGCACACACCAAGGTGAAAAATGGATCCACAACCAGGAAAGCACCAAGTCTCTTTCTCTAGGAATAGTTTAATTAAGCAACATCACTTGTACATTCATAACTTGACAAGAACTGGAAAGGTTATATGTCTGATTTATATATATATACACACTTTTAGGAAGACTTTGACTTCAAACACCTGACCTTCCTAACACCTGCCCCCAGTCCTGCTGGAACTCCAAAGGATTAAGCATCTGCTTCTCATTAGCCTCTCCACAAGTGTTCATCCAATTTGCAAGTTTGCCTTGGGCAAGATTTTCCAGGCCCTTCCTGACCTATACTTATGCTGCATTAATACCTGAGTATTCTTGCCTGTTTGCTATTCTCCTGTTTAGATTCAGCTGCTGAAATAGGTACTGCTCAGGAGGCAGAATTACAAGGGAATTGTTATCTTTAACTAACAAAACCCTTCACAACTCAGTTCAAATTACATAACATTTTATTTGGCTGAAAATGCTTTCATTAAGTCCAGACTGTAATTTAGGCACTAGTGAGAATTTAACTCCCCATTTCCTACTCCAAGGCATTTTCTGGAGTCTGTCATTTAACCAGAATCTCCCTGGCTCTTTTGTAGCATTCCATCTGTTTCCCCAAACTATCTCATAAAAACTTGCAAGGTGCATGCATTTGTTTTATAAACCATCTCAGCTCTCTCTTCTCTGCTGGGACTAAGTACAAAGGGATTCAGGAGAAAGTAATTTTGTGAAATCATACTTTGCATATTTATTCAGAGAAGCCCTTCACTTTAGGAAAATGCAAGGGTTGGTTTTCTTAACTACAAGATAATAAAGATAAATTATTTCATTTATTCAAAGTACATCTGCACTGCAAAAGAAAGGTATGATGATAAATTGTAGTAACACATCCAAACCCCTCAGTTTAGAGACTACAGATGGTGTCACTATGATGGAGCTCTTTATGGTCAAGATTCCTGAGTATTTAGTCAGAATAAGATATTTCAGTGATCTCCAGCTCCTGCAGAAATTCTTCAGATAATGGTGGTAACACTGTACTGGGCCTTCCAAAAAATAAACCTTAGGCCAAATACATGACAACAGCAAATTATCTCCCTCCCCAAGTATAAATGAGGGAAACGGATGTACCACTGAAATGATGCACAATAAATGGTGATTAACAACATCGGCAGCTCCTGCTTTTAAAAACATCGATCACAAGCAATTTTAATTAAAGTGAAGTAGGTGATTTGGCTCAGCATCCATGAATTTATCAAGTGGGATGTTTCTAATGCCTGATTACAAGCTGTAGTCATTGCTACCATCAGGCCTAAGCAGAATTAGCCATCATTAATGTCATTAGCTTCTGGGGGTGAAATATGATGAATATCCATCATCTTGGATGGTAGCTTATTCAACTGAACCAGTATCAGGCAGCATTGCCACCTCACAGCTTTCTAGCAACGTGCTTCTTCGAACACCAAATGGATGGTGGTCTAATGAAACCGTATTTTTCTTATTTTTTTCTTTTAGTTTTTCTATTTTGTTTTGAATATAACTGGATACGGTGTTATGGGCTTGCTTGCTTTGCTGAGAAAACAGAGAAATTAACTGGTGAGCTATGAGCACTTAGATTCTGCAGCAAAAACTGAGCTTTTATGTCACATTCTGCCAGGGCAATGGAGAAGACGTGTTAGGGAGAGATAAACAAATGACAATCCTTGAGTATCTGCTGTTTTAGCTGGGGCTGGATACTACCTTGGTTCTATATATGCAATTCAGTGGCTTTGATAGTTACAGACCCTTAAACATTTGACAGAATATCCAAAAGGGTTGAAATAATGCAGACACATGAAAATAAAGAACAAAAGGGTGATGAGGAAAGATTAGAAAAATGGATAAATTAAGATCCTATGAGACTCAAATACTATGAAGCACACTTTGGGGGATCAAAAAAGGGATGTCAGAGTGAGAAGAATCCTTATGTTATTGTCTGTAGCTTTCTTTGTTTAAGACTGCAGTAAGTAATAATATCATGTTCGGAACAGTGTGTTTCTCTGTTAAAGAAATAAAATATGGCACCACAGTACATAAACAGGGAAATTAGAATGCAAAGGAGACATGAATTTACCAGAAAGAAAGTAAAAGTGACAGTTTCATGACCTAAATTTGTCTTGAGCTTGTCCTTGTCACCAAACTTAGTCTTGGTGTATTTGAAAAGGGAAGAATAGATAAGGAACAGTCAAATAGGAATGCTGGCATGTAACAAAAGTGTGAAAAATACTTTGTACTACTGTGTATTTTGCTTAAAAAAAAAATTCTGATCTACAATGATACAGCTAGAAAAAACACTCACACAGAGACCAGAGACATAAACGAGAACAGAGTAGGAGAAGATTTAAGATCAGTATCAGACACATTTTAGCGATCCAGAATCATTAATTGGCAGCATTTCCTCCTTCTGCAGGAGGTAGGCAGGTACAAAGTTTTCTGTATTGCACAAACACTTGGATGTCGAACTTCTGGGACATGACAATGGTAGGGGAGGAGGGAGGGGCAGACACATTTTGGTTCCAACATGCCTGAGAAAACACAAAGAACACATTTACAAAGGCGGGCACAGACAAATCCAGGGCATGCCAAAGTAATGAACACAGAAGTTGCACTGAAACAACATCATCTGCTTACAAACTAGGAGGATCAATCCCATCACTACCATGCCAGGAAAATTCCCTGCAGAAAGCCTGACTCTCTCTCTGCTTGACTAAGGGAGGGATGCATTCCTCAATAAGGCAAACCAACAGGTAATTAATATAAAATTTTGTTGGGCCTATGCTCTCTCACCTTTCTTGTGGGTTCTGACATGCTTTCAGTCGTTCTTTTTCACACAAGCAGGGGAAAAATTTCCCTCTGGATATGGAACTGTGGACTCAGCCGTTCAAGGAGGACATGTCAGCGGATAATTCTGCCCAAACACTAAGACTGAGGTCATCACTCAAGGTTTCTCTCCAAACTACATCAGCAGTATGAACAAAAACTGTCTTGTGTGAGCTCTCTGGAAGTGCATGGTCCTGTGGCTAAGGTTTAATTCATAAATGCTTAATACAGCCAGTATATGTCAAAGAAAGTTCAGAAAGGTATGGAAACTCATAAAACCCAGAAATACACTGATTTAGCTCCTTAGAAAAAGATTTACAATGTGACATTTCAATGAGAATAGAATAAATAATGATTTTTAGTAAGGCCACTAGTAAACTAAATGTGCTACAGCTAATTACAGTCTGCAGAAATTTGTGTTCCTGGCCTACAGCTTTCACTCACAGAGTCATCTTTTAGGAAAGGCATAACAGGAGCAAATGAAAAAATCATTTACCTACAATTGTCCCACTTAAAATTATTCTTTCCCCTAGTACTGATGTCCTTCCATGACAAGCCACAGGAAGTCATACTACAGTAACACATCTTTTATATCGTATTTTCTCTTACCAAAGCAACTAACTCTATTTGTTATATTTGTTTTCATCTCTGCTATGAACAAAACTCTAAATCCTAACTGACAGGCATCACTAGGAGTTGACATGGGAGTCAGCTTTGCAAAATCAGACTGCTAAACTGTTTACTTGAATATGGACTGCGTGTAATCTTATATTTGCCACAAACAGTTTTTCAGATGAAAAAATTAGTATTTCATCAGGATAAATACTGAAGTACCAGTCATATTACTTCAATTATATTACTCCAATTACAGTGGTTTATACTTCAGAGACCTTAAAAGATAACGTGACATCATTCCACAGGAATAATATTCGGCAACCTCTCAGGAAAAGGTATAAATTTTGTAATAACTACTGAACATGGCTGTTTCTTTATATGTAACTATGATTTAATATATAATTTCTGCATAATTTAAACAGCTCCAAGCAACTACTAGCAATTCAGGGAAATCATATTTAATGAGTTGTCAAATAAGGCTCACAAAACCATGCCCCTTCTGATTATTCCTCAAAATTACTTTCCAATATATCTACTCTGATCCTAAATAGAGATTATGCTGTCATGATTTATTTTTTCCTAACCTAGGTAAGTATTATGATGCCCATGTGATACACAGAATAATTTATGCTTTTAATTGCTCATTTCTTTGTTTCATATTAGCTATGCAAATATAAAAACAATGTTCAAAATAATTGATTTTTAAAAATATAATGTTTGAAAAAGTGATTGACTTCAAACAAAAAAAAACCCAGAAATTTCAAAGAACAAACAACAGTTTGTTCTCTGCATAGATATGTTAATGTTGAAAATAAAGCAAATGGGATGTACAGAAGTGTCTCAAAATTACCAGATGAATAAAAGCCAAGTGACAAGGACCTCAGGAAAATGGTGCAGTGCTAAAATGCAACATCACAAATTCTCTTCCTCAACATCAAAATGCAAGGGGAAAAAAACATCTAGTACTGCTAAGTCACTATCTGCCAGAAAGCCCTTCATACATTTTTAGGCATCACAGAAGATACCTCCAGGAGAAAAACCAGTGAATAAGCAACTTCTAATTTCAGTAAAATTTGACTCTGCTTCTAGTGATGGAAAGAATCACAGTAGTCAGTGCCAAAAAAAACCCTAAACACACCAACCCTGTTGCAACTTTTATTTCACATTACTGCTGTTGCTGAGTATCCCATGAGTCTTAACAGGAATTGCACTGGCCCTTAAAGAGCAAACATGAGCCCTCCTGAAGAGCCAACAGGGTGACAGGGAATAGGTCAATGAAAGGAAGCAAGATACAAGGACAACGATGTCTTTGCACAGAGCCTGATGGCCACAGCTCACCACTTCTCTGGGATTTGACAGGAATTTGTACATGCTTAACTTTTACTATGAATTCCCATTACAAGAATGTGCTATTCAAATAATGACAAGCTTCTTAAACACTTGGCTCTGCACAGCTGAGATGTACATGCAAATAAGAACCCCTCTAGTCTACTTTTATTATTTCTCAAATTCTCTTTCAAGCCAAATGAAGCACAATTTCCTCTGCACAGAAACATCAAACATTCTCTTCCTCTATATTTTATGATGTAGACTTTCCAGCAATCCCTGGCTTTTATGAGCTGTCTCATATAATGAGCATTGTGGTCCACTGTCTGACAGATCTGTACTTTATCCTTCCCTAATGAGACAGTTCTCCAATTATTGAGCCAACAGGCAGTGTTTGTCTAGAAAGTTTCACCCTTTTAAGCACAGAATTCCCACAGTGTGATTGGCAAATTATCACACATTAAACCCATCTCATACACAAACTTGCAGAATTTATTCCTGAACAAGTAATTTCCGTTCTTTCCCCACCAGTTCAGAATTTTTTTTTCAAAGAGTTCAGTCAGTATTTCATTAAAACCCCCCAAAATAAGTCACCTTCCTTTCTCTTCTCATCACAAAGATCACCATGTTACAGAACAGCTACAACAGTAACAGCACAGAACCACAAAATGGAGAACTGAGACTACACAGTAATGCAGCTTATTAAAGCAACAGTTATTTCTTTATACCATCTAGACAGTTTGTGGTCAAAGATGAACCAGGTGGGTGAAAGGGCTGTGTTAGCTTTTGTCCTCTGCTAATGCCCCTTGGTGCAGCATCTGAGCCCCAGCATCCTGAGATCCATCTGCTGGCAGAGGTTCAAGCACTTGCTCAAGTTTTGGGTTGTTCCTGTCAGTACTCAAAACACTTCTGAACACCTAAGCTAAGGTGTCCATCCCTAAGGGAGGGTGTGGATAATCCTATTCAGGAAGCATTACATATATTCTTGAACAAAAGGAATAACCACATCAGGCCACAGCATCATCACTGTTAAAACTAACTTCTGTGTGCTGCTTTGCTATAAAATATATTCACAACGGATCACAGTATGCCCCTGAGCTGCTTCTGCCACTCTTAGCCATAGTAAGCAAACACTGTAATACGTTTCAAGCACCAAATCAAACAAATCCGCTTCCCCCTAGGAAATATATACTGCATATATAACCAGACAGGGGCAGAATCAAAATTTAAATGGTAGTGATAGCTCGCCTACACATACTGGTGGAGCCACAATGTTCCTAAGCAATTTTCCCACTGTTTTACCAACCTTCTACTTAGGAAATCACTCATAATCTCAAACTTAAATGTCCAAGCCTGTAACTTCAGTCTGTTTCTTCTCGTCCTGTCCTCAGCCTAGACAACAACTTACTTTTACTCCTCAATAGTTTTTTTATGTATTAGGGTTTTTTATCTACCTTTGTGGGAAGCTGCTTTGCTCCCCACACAGGCAGCCCCTTCCTCAGTCACTCATCACTTCAGAGACTCTCTATAGAATCTCCACTGATTAATGGTAGGATCAGCAGTCCATTGTCTTATCTTAACTTTCATACCTTTTATCTGTAACCTTCCCACAGGCAGTTCCACACAACATTAACTCCTTCCTCATGACCAGCTAACTCCAGCACGTCCCTTGCATAACCATGGCCCTTCCTTCTCACAGCACAGCCAGCAAACACCAATTCCCTCTCAACCAGCTAACCCACTTTTTTATAACACCCATCCTCATTGAATGGGCAAGGCTGTGGCCACTCTTTGGTAATTAGTACAGCTGTAATTAATGGGGGGTGATTGCCTTCAGCACTGTCTCTATTCTCTTACAATCTGTCCTTGCACATTCCTCTCCTCATTTTTCATCTTCTCTACCCTGTGCTTAAAATCCTTTCTCTTTCACTCTACTTTTGGCATGTTTCCAACTCCATTTCTGGCTGAGACATTGTCTTTTCCCCACTGGACACAGCAGCACAATGGTAACTTCACAATTTTTCCTGTTTAATTGTCATTGATCTTGGTTTTCCCATAACAGTGCAAGGATGTCAACACACCTCTAGTACATGATCCACTACACTTCACAAACTACCACAAACTTCAGCTAACTCTCTGAGGAATCTCTGTCCAGTGTTTCAATCATTCCTCAGCCTTTCTCAATTGAATGAGCATCTCTGTTTAGGTGTAGCAATTTACACTTGATCTCACTGAATGCATCTCATTTAATGAAAGCCTTATTGAAGAAACAGGGCTGCAATTCTACCTACCAAGATAATTTTGGAATAAACGGTTGGGAGCAGATCCAAAACAAAGCAGCAGTTTCACCTTTGATTAAGAAAAAGTATTAAGAAAAAGAAAAGATTAAGAAAAGTATGGCAAACTGTAATAATTTCTGGAACCATAGAGAAAGATCACAACCTCCTCCTTTGATGCCAACATGATGCTTAGGCAAACTGAAAAACTTAAAGTAGTAGATTAATTTTAAAGGATATTATGTGAAAAATATCTAAAAGAAGAAAGCTAGAAAGGAAAAAAAATAGGAAGGCTAAGCTGGAGAAAAAACTGAGTCTGAAAACATAACATCAGTCATATCATAGCTTACAAGTTAAACAAGTGTTTCAAAGAAACAAATTAAGTGGATTTATGACACTGTGGAAATTTCCTTCCAAAGCAACTCTTCTGATTGATGGATATGAATCTGTATCAGAAAACAAGAGGATAAAGCCAACCTGTAGGAATTTCAGATTTGTATCTCATTGCTATGGCAACATTCTCAGCAAGAAATAAGTTTCATTGGAAAAAAAACAACAAAAAAATCACTTTACTTTTCCCTAAAACATAACTCTACAGCATAAAAGAACAAGGCAGGTAAAGGCAAGAGTGTAAACCAAACTGTTAGACCAACACACAGCAGTGCACATTTTTAAGCATCTTCCTACAATTCAACTAAAATTCCTCTTTCATGAATTTTATAATTTACAACAGGATGAGCTGAAAACACACAGAGTTTGAAATAGATATTGAAAATTTCAGTCTATGGGTTATAATTGAAGATTCGGGCATCACAGAGGCTAAATTGTCTCCACTCAAATGAAGCTCAATGAAACTGTGCAGCCTAGCAGGAGTACAGCTTCCTTTTGGAAGTGGGCACAAATACCAAGAATACTGGTGCATACCTATTTTTAAAATCCCTAATTACAGATTGGAGATTAATATTTTAGACAATGAACAAAATTTGTTTGTTTCTTAAGTGCTATAAACAGGTAAGTGGCAGTTACCTTCCCTGATAAATTTTTATATGCTGCTCTGAATAATTATTAAGTTGTGTTTCTTTACAATTATACTAGTATTTGTATTAGCTTTGCCAGTCACAGGCAAAACATAATTAAACTACCTTTGTTCAAAAAAGCACCTTAAAAAAGAATAAGAGCTGAAATTTCCCTGTAGATTAACTTAGTTGTAAATGAAAGAAATAGTTATCTAATGAAGCTTCAAATACTGCTCTAATTTTAAAGCCCCTGCAAATGCACAGCTAATACCATGCATTGTGCACAGTGACTGAGGACCCCAGGAATGGAGGCAAAACAGGAATTCCAAAAAGCACGTCCTGATCCTATTTAACATACTTCTGTAAAAAAAAGCTCCCCAAAATGCAGCATAAGCTGTGTGCACAGGAGGGACATGCTTTATTCAGAGCCCAAAGACACAACCTACTCTCCCAGGAATATCCCATCATTACAGGTCACTAGCCGTCCCACCATCAAGCTTTTCCACTTGACCTGATGATGAGCAAATCAGCCCTTGAATAGGCCCTCTTACTGCTGAGCTATTTCTAGATGCCCTTTTGCCTTTTTATGTACTTCAGACAGGAGGAGCAGTGTGGTTGTTCTGAGAAGTCCAGCTAAGAGGTTTTCCCTGGAGCAGGACAACTTTCTGCATTCACAGCACAAACACCCAGGCAGGAGGAGATGGATCTTTTTTGGTGGTTTTTTTAATGCCACACCAAGCTGATCCAGCAAGACTCTAACTGACTCTAGGGGACCAACAGGAAAAAAAATCTGTATTTTGTATATAATGTTGTTAATATATTTGTTGGTGATAAGCAGAGCTCCTTCTGGAAGTCAAAAAGCCACATTCTTAGAGGATTTCCTGCTGCCCCCTCTGGTCCCCTATAATTCTCCCTCGAGGTGGAGGTCAGAGGGTGCAGGCTAAAGAAATGCTTCTTGTTAAAGCTTTACAATTCACCCCCTGCCAACACGAAGTGTTCCTGAAGACTGCAATTCCCAACACAGTCCTGAACAACAGCAGAGTTGTAGTCCCAAACAGAACCCCTCCATTTCCTTGAGCATCCTGGAGGAATCCTGCCCTGCTTTCTGGGTGAGGCACCAGCACCAACTTCCCTTCTCTGCACACACACTGCAGCTCTTTTGGCTTGGATCCCACCCACAGTAACACACACCATCTTTTTTTATTTTCTGTGCAGTTCATTAAGTCCCTGTCTAACTGCGATCCTGGCTCTGACTGACAGCAATTGATTGAAATTTTTTTAACCACAAGCTAAGTCTGAATGAAATAGGTGGCAGGGAAGTGTTTGATGTTCAGAAAGCTTCCAGGGTATCAGATGGCTTCAAAGAAGTGCATGCAAAGACAAGCAGGATGAGAGGTCCCATGAAAAACTTAGAGCACACAGAGTAAATAATTTCAAAGACTGTGTAAACAGGGGACTAATTTAAAATCTGAAAACAGTGATTACAGCTCCCCCAGCCTGCCTGATAACCTTACAATTAATTGGCCTGTAAGATTCTTATTTAGAAAACTAGTACAGAAAAACGGGGAGGGGAAAGCACCTATTAGGCTATTTGTTACTATATTCTTTTAGTAAAGATTTGGTGCCTGTATGTATTTGCAATGTTTCAAGTAACAGAGATTTAATTGATGCACAATAGCAATACCTAGTACTGTGCAAAGGAGACCAACATCAAAATACATTTTTTTTTACTATTAAAAGATTATTTTGAACATTTAAGAAAATTAATTTGCTGAAACACCAACTATTTCCTCTCTTTGAATTGCCTTAAATATTTTTTTTTCATTCAGCTGTACCAAATTAAGTGGAGATAAACAGAAACCTGTCTCAAGTATCCTCTTTCACCAGACAGGGGATTATATAAATAAGACTCATCCAAGACAAAAGGTTCACCCTGACCACACATATAGTCAGACAGCAGCACAAGTGTCCTAGAGGGAGCACAGCTACCAAAAAAAATGCTGAGGAAAAAGCAATGTGTGGATTTGGAAATGCAAGATAACAAGGACACATACTAACACAAACTTGGGTAACCTAAAAGGCAGATGGAGTAGATGACCTGAGAGAGGCTAACTCTGTACAAAATAGCTGATATGGCATTTGGAACCTCATATTGTATATAAAACATTTCAGAAAACAGGATCAGGAGACAAATGTCAGGGATTGTGTGATTTCTCTGAGCAATCCTGAGGATGATCAAATTTGTTCCTGGGGCTTTTCTTCCTGCCTTAATGGCTATGCAGATCCTCACCCACAGCTGGGCTGCTGGTGGATTATGAACCTTGGCAACCACTCTGGTGGGCTTTTCATTACATTCCCTCATCTCATTTTCAGTTGTAACCATCTTTCTTTCTTTTTTTTTATTTATTTTTTTTTTAATTAGATACCAAGATGACATGTTCAAATGGAGATCCAGTGCTCCCTTAGGAGTTAGCCAGAGTTGCTGTCATCCATGCCTGGACACCTTGGATGTGAATGCAACCTAAATTACTATCAGCTACACCATATAATTGCCCTGTTATCATACACACAATGATATTGTTCTCTCCTCCTCTCCATAAAGCTGTATCTCAGAATTTACACCGTATTTCAAGGCTATCGCTTCCCTTCCTCAGGGTGTAAAACAACTACAGACACATACATACAAGAGAGTTTGGGTCTATTTTGAATCCTATTCCTGTTCTCCCCAGTTCACTTTGAACTGAAGTACAATCTGTGTGACACCTATCATTTCTCCAGAAGCAGATCAACAATATGTAATAGTGAAACAAGTAACTGCTTTAAGTACATCAACTTTGAGACTTGTTATTCAGGACCATTCCCTCATTGTGCTGGTTTTCCAACACACTTTGACTATTTGTGAACTGGGTTATTTTTCCCCACTGTATGCTATTCCATTTCCTGTGCTGAGTTCCACTGTAGCTGTCAGCTACATTCCTGACCTCTCTTCCATTGCAACAAAGGCAGAAACTCCCTTCTGGTACTGGAGTGGATGCTGATGAGTTTATATTCACAGTCTCTGATCAATTGTTATCATATATCTCTGTCTTTTTCTAATGGTTGCAACACTGCCTGTTGTAGTATCATTTGTAAATGTAATTAATGAAGTGTTTATGTACTCTTCAAAAATCATTAGGATGTTAAATTAAAGTGCATTTAGTGGTGCACCCTGAGTCACCCTGCATGCTTTGGTCCAGCTCAATACATTGCCATTCATCATCACTCTCTATTCATAATGCCTCCAGCAATTCTAGCTCCTTTGACACAATTCATGTTCAAGATACTTTCAATTGTGGTAGGGCTTTTTCCTCTTTTTGCAATAATTCTTAGACTTGTCCTTTCTGCTTTGAAGGTAACAGATCTGTGCTGGTACAATCTCATGTCTTCCTGCTTCCTTCTCATTTATTACAATTGGTGCACTGATGCTCTCTGGTTTAGTTAATTCTTTTAGCATACTGCAACTTGCTATCACCAATACCTATTTATTCATGTGTCATTAACATATAGCTTTTTCTTCCTTTTACTCATTATCTACTTTAAAATTCCTTGTTTTTCTCTTTCACATACTTATTTCATCTTCTTGTTAGAGGCAAACAAAATAGGCCATCCATTGGCACAGCTGATTTTCTCTTCCTTATTTTACACAGGTAACCTTTTTTCCCTCCCAATTTTTGTCTGTCTTCTTTGTGCTGCAAAAATTTCTGTTGCCATAACCCAATCTACACTCAAATGTTATCTATTTGAGTCAATTTGAATCCTTTGCTCCCTCTATTGGGTCTCTGCACGCCTCAGAAATCTGAAGATATTTTAATTCACTTTCTTTCCCTTCCCTCTACACCTATAGTACTGGATCTTGTGAAACCCACTTAGACTTTGCATTCTTTTCCTTCAGACTCATAGTAATCTACTGCTCCCTAATTGAATTAATATACATTTTACTTTTCTCCAGGCTTGATTTGTTCATTAGGATAGCCTTCACTTCCCAAGGCATCACTGAAATCTCTGGGCTTAGGGCTTTGCAGAACAGTCCATGATTTGTCACGTGGCCTTTAAAATCCATATTGCTTGCTAAGCTTCTAAATGCTGCTATGAATGAATGGCTCTTGGCTCCTGTTCAGTTTGTGCAGCTGTGTTCTGCAAGTCTGGGTGCTGAGTATATTTTATCTCAAACAGGTGCACAGTCAACAACCCTTAACCAGCAAGGAAGTAACCTGCGGATGATTTCTCCTGTGGTTATCTTTTCTCATTAAAATATCATGCCAGTTTTCATGAAATATCAGGTTAGTTTCCATTAGTGCAATCCCTTTTTTATTATTCCATGTTAAACATCATGCTATTTAGAATGTCCTAAAAATTACAGACTCTCTATAGATATAAGCGTTACCTGTGTTGACCAATGCCCACTCAAGCTTTTCCTTTGTTATTTCAATACTCTTTTTTGCACCCTTTCAAAATCATTATTCTATTTTCTTTTTCCCACATTGTATTAGGAACTTTATTCACACTAACCTGAATGCCCCAAAAGTAATTACACAGAGCAGGCAGAAACAAGGATGGATGTTGGAGCAAAGCTCTTACTGGCTCCAATGAGAATCACAGCAGGACACAAACATCTTTCATTGTTTAAACACCACCAAAGAGGGGTTCAAAACATGCCCACCAACCCAAGGTTGTTTTCAGCTTTAATTTTTATGCCTAGAACTGAAAAAAAAAAAAAAAAAAACCACTAAAGAAAACAAACTCCACAATGGTTTGTATAATGGCAAAAAGAGGGATTTCTGGGCACCATTTTGAGAAGCAGAGAGAGGATGTCATGAGCACAAAAGTGTTGAAGAGAAGAGCTCTTTTTCCAAAAAGAAAGAAATGAGTGATATTCATCAGGTCTGACTCTGAAGGGCACATCTAACTTCAGTTCAAGACCCTACAAACTGTACTGCTCCTCTCTTTTCTATAAAAAAATAAAAAGCTTTATTTTCCATTTGGGATATTTCAATGTTAATAGCTTCCCTTTACTGAATATTACAACCTCATATAACACCATTGGTCCAGCTTACATTTTTTAAGATTGTGTGTATGTTTGCATTCTAAGCTGCCAAACATATGTGCTATCATATAACCAGCCAAAATGACCCCAAAAGTGTGAAGTCAGGCTCAGAAAGCAAATTCTTTCTCAAACCTACAAGGAACTAACCTATGCAGATGTGAAGAGTTAAGCTGCAACCGTGTGAGCTACAGAATTAAAGCTCCAGAGCTGGAGAGGGAAAAGCTCCTTTTCTCTGTGGCCTTTGAAAATTTGGCACTTTGAGGTACAACACTGTACTATTTATTTCAAGTTCAATGAACTCTATAGTTCCATGAAATACCACATAATAGGCTATTTTGTGATTGATTTTGGTGAGAGGGTGCTAAAACCAGTGACAATAGACCTATAGCCTTATAATTAGGAAGAAATATTAATGGGTAGAATAAGCAACAAATTAATCACTTCTCAGCTATTTAGGAGGCTATACTGCATGCAGTTAACCTCATGACCAGTGGATTCTTAGAGTTTTTTAATAAATAATACAGTATAAGAATGAGCCATGGGACCATGGCTTCCTCCCTTCTTTAATGAGACAGCTGCTTGTATTCCTACTACCAGGCATACTTTCCCTAACTCCTAAAATAAGCTTAGCCCTTTCATCTAGCAATTGTTTTGGCCAAATCATGTTTAATTCTTTTGGGTTTTCATAGCACAAAGAAATATAAGGCAAGAAATGTATCTGGAAGCTTACAGTCATAGTTATTCTACATCAAGGAAAGTAAGATCCAAAGTAGAAAAAAACAATTATGTGCTCTCCCACAATACTTACAATTGATCTGATGTTGTATTCTTTTGCCAGTTTCAGAGAGGACTTATAGCAACTTGCTAAGTTTTCTTTATGAGTGTCGGTGAGGTGGCCTCTTGCAATTGGCCCAACAGTATGGATCACATCTGCAGTGAATAAAAAGAGAAGTAAAAGAAACATTAAAGATGCTGCTGTATTGCACATCAATCCGATCTGGTATTATAGCTACACACAACGGTAGGAATAACAATACAAGCAAATATGTTTAACTGGAAACTCCATCATAATCTACATGTGCAATAATTAAACAGAAATAAGTAAAGGTTAAATTTTGAAGAATTTGGACTAAAGGAGAAAATGAGAAAGATACAGTGAATGCTTGTTACATGTCTACTGCAATGCACACACAAGAGAGATGAAATCTTTGCACAAATCCTCTAAATCTTAAGGCCTCTACAACTGTAAATACTGTAGAACTTTGAAACAGTTGTTCTCACTCCTCGAAGTCCACTCACGGGGAAAGTTCACAACACAGAACCTCAGTGCACATTGTTGGTGATACACAGGCTATCTTTGTTTTTCCTCAGCAACCATTTGAAAAGAAGTTGAGACTTAGAAATGTGTTGGTTATTCAGAAAACATGCTTTCCTCTCACATCAGACCAGATGGAGATGCCATGCAATAAAAAAAAAATATTCTGTTTGAAGAAATTTATAACAAGCAAAAAGAGAAGCACAGTCATCTCAGGTATGATGCCTTTGGACTCATCAAAATCAGATGCTACAATCAATCAAAGTCTCCAAAGTGCTGTAAGAAAAATGAATTCAAGAGCCTGGAGTAAAAAAGTGTTGAAAAGAAATCTACAAATTAAAAGGTATCATGACTTTTTTTTTTAATCTCCCCCCTTCCTATCCCCTCAGTTCTTATGAAGCACATTTACTTTTTACATATCATTCCTCTATAGTATATGTGAGAATAATAAAGTGAGTTATGGTGGAAGATGTATATTTTTTTGCCTTTCCTTATAATTTCCTACTATGTATAGCAGAAATAAACAGTGGCACTATTTATTTTTTTCTCAGTGTTGCACAAACAAGGATTAGGCCAACACTTTAAACTGCAGTACTGCTGGTGCCCTTTTTGGTTGTGTTTCTGTCCCATGTGGGTCAGGTTTCCAAGCAACATCTGCTGTTGCTACACTCCAGAATATTTTAATTTACTCACAAATCCTACAGAATTAACACCATTATTCCTTGTCCAAGCTAGTTTTGATGATTTCCATCCAACATATGCCAAAGCATGAGAGAAAAAGGAAAACCTACATTAAATTGTACACTGTCTTTTTTTAAACTCCAACATCATCTGTCAAATCCTGCTCTCTGCTACTTAAAAGGTGGCTTTTATGTTGAGCCATAATGTTCTGAAAAAATCAGAATATTTTTCTATGCATTAACCACAAAGTATTGATAAATCAGGAAATAAAAGCACGTCTGATTCCCAGTGCCCAGAAACACTGAGGAATCCGCTGTGATGGAAACTGAAACCTGTAAGAGCTAAATTTCCCAACTGCTACAGAAAACCCCCCTCCTGTGAAGTAAATAAAAGGTTGAGAACTCTTCTTTCCATTTTGATCACAGTAATTTTCTCCAGTTGCAGGAACAAGATGGACAGATTGGATAATTTCTGCCGAATGTCACAGCTGCCAGATACCAGCTCCAGAGATCTCTCCCTACAACTGAGCCATCAGGCAGGTGTTGAGCCTTTATCCACTGACAGCCAGGATGACAGCAGGACACTGAAACAACCTGTGAGTTCAGAAAAGAGTTACACTCTCACATGTGTTTTAGCTACTATCATAAACTGAGAACTATTAAGAAAGGACTTGAGAAAAGGAAAGAACTAGTTTAAAATTTGCTTCTGTGTGCAGAGATAAGGTTGTGTGAGTACTTCCATTACCAAAGACTGTAATTTCTGTTCATGACTATAGCAGCTTCCTGGAGGTTGAAACTTTCCAAGGAACATTTCTATTTGGAAGTGCTGGCAACTTCAGAGAAAGGAAAAAAAAAATCTCGACTTTTTCACCTTGTTTTTTAATTTTATGACAGGTGAACTTCAATTACTGAGCCAGAGAAATGATTTAACAGTGGACTTGGCAGCCTGGGTTACCGGATGGACTCAGTGACCTTAGAGGTCTTTTCCAACTCAAATGATTCTGTGATTCCACAGGGAAAGGAATATACTCATGAATCTCATCTCAATTTTCCTCTACATTTACAGATATCAAGATCAGAGTTATCATGATGAATTTCAAATTCAAAATACCCAGCAGCCAACAAGCAAATACAGGAACAACTATAAAACCAACTTTAAAACAATGTGTAAAGGATGATTAAGAAAAGAACCATAAACATTTCCCTCTTCCAGCTAAGGCTGAATTTCTTGCATTTCAATGTGCAGCTCCTTGAAAGCTGAAGTATAATGGCTTAAATTATTCATTGATTACTTAAAGGCAAAAAGGAGTTTTGCGGAACAGATCAAGCACCAAATTCAAGGTCTTTTTATATAAAACTCCCACAATACAATTTCTAGATGCACTTCACTCACTAAATATTTAGCTCAATTCCTTTAGTCTTTTATTATTAAACACTAGTTTTAGGCCTCTGCTCAAAAAATGAAAAATGTTTTTGTCATCTTTTTGTCAGAACTTCCCAATTTAGCATTTTCATAACAACTCGTCAGCAATCCTGTACTGCTGCACCAGACGCTTTATGTAAATAAGTAACCTTTAATGCAGTTATTATCTTTTATATTTATATTTTTCTAAGTCCATCATAGGTGGCTCTTTAGACAGGACACAAAAGATGGTTATTAATTGAATAGGACCTGACCAACCCAATCTAATGGGAGGCATCCTATGGCAAGGGCTTCGGAGTTAGATGATGTTTAAGGTTGCTTCCAACCCAAAGCATTCGATGATTCTATGAACTGGTTTATAAAATATCATAACTATTGTAATTGTTTACAATTATTGGCAAAGAAATGCTTTCCTTAGGCACATTGTTATTCTGAAACACATGATAAAGATTTTATTAGCAGAGCAGCATTACTAATACACCAGTGCTTTATGGTCAGCAGACAAACAGGGAAAGTAATAATTTTATTGTTGTAAATTGTCAATAAAATCAGTGCATACATACATTTCCTAAAGTACATGTTATTCTGCTCAAGCTATTCCAAAATCCCTTAAAGTTTGCAGGTGGGCAAAACCCTTTGAGATTATATAGGCAAAAAGGAAACAAACCAGAAACAGAACAGCTCTTCCCCTTCCTTCAGCCCATGCAGTTACTACCTGAGGATCAGACTTCACAGGCTGAAGCAGCACCATTTATTTTAATACATCAACAAAGACTGTCAAACTTCAAGCTTGTCTGTCACAATAAAGCTTCCTTTCTGCTCACATTTTATCCCTTGCAGAGAGGTGGAGGATGGAGGAGTAGGGGAGGTCCACAGACATCTGCCCACGAGAAAATTCAGGGCAGAACTGCTGCCCTGCTGTTCTGGCAGCCAGCCTCAATTGTAGACTTCCAGCACTGCTGGCAAGGACAACCACGGATGTGCAAGCCCTAGCTGGCACCTTCCACACCCAGCCAGAACAAGGGTCCACTCTGGGGAAGAGCATGGGCTTTCTGAAGGAAAACACAGCAGTAAAGGATTGTCACAGGATGGATGGATACACAGGAATGAGTTCCACCAGAGAAGGCAAAGTGACTGAAGCAGCAAGGAGGGGTGGGAGCACCCACCGTGGGGATGAGCATGGCCATGGTCTGAAGGTACACTGTGGACACAATGGCATGAAACAGAAGTGGTCTCATCACCTAACGACTTTTTAATTGGGGGAAATGTAGAGAAACTCAAAAAAATATTTAGTTTGGCTGGAAAAGCTGGCTCCTGTTTGCTCTTGTAGTGTCTGCACCGTTCAGGGTCCAAGCACTTCTCAGTGAGGTCTAACAGGTGTAAGGGATGCAAACATTTCCCAAAAACCAGAACATGGTTTTGTGATCTTCAAAATCAACTAAACAGGTCAAAACAGGAAACAGTCATCACTCAGAGAATGCCACACTAACCATTTGTAGTACTTGAACTTTTATGTCAAAAGAAGCTGCCAGCACTGCTGTGAAGTTCCTGATTTACTGTGGTCAGTCTTCCAGCCAAGTGCACTGATAGGAAACTTCATTAAAAAGAAAGCTGCAGTCTAGGGGTCCATAAATCACTTTGTGTACACAGAGCAGAGATGTTTGCTTACATTTTTAATGGTACATTGAGGTGGAGAGCCCCCAAGGAAGGTATATCCTTATCTGGGATACAGGCCACAACAATGGATCAAACTGCTTTTAATGCTAATGAAGCTGTTGGTTTAAAACAGTGTTTATAAGGAAAGGAGATATTTCAGAAATAAACTACAACTGCCGTAGAGTACAAACTTTATGCGTAAAAAGGCCAATGAGGCTTGTTTTCTCAGTTCTTTTTCTTAAAGAAGTCAATCCATAGACCTTAATTTTCTGTTTTCTCACACAAGTTTTGAATTGTACTGCTATGGAGAAAGGACAGAGCAGCATGGGCAAGGATGAAACACGACTTCCAGTTGAGAACGGTGAAGAGAAGTGACTGTGCTTCAAAAACCAACCTGGAGGACTGATGTAAATTACTGACAATGTCATTTACTCTTCCCTTGTTCTTGGAAAATGTGACACTGGATGGCAAAAATATTAGCACAGTGAGCTTTTCCAAACAGCTAAAAAGGTACAAATAAGTTTCTCTCACTCCTTCCCTTACAGATGTGAGTTGTGGTGCATTCACACTGTTAATGAACCACAGCCAGAATCAATTACATATTTCTCTCATTCACCCCATTTACACATTCACAGCCGTAATTGGCCCATCCAGCCAACTGCATAATGAAGCTGTGCCCTGTCAATCACTGCAGGAACCACATGAATTTCAAGAAGGAACGGACTGCACTGCATGTGCCATTGAATTTTTTAAAAAAACCAAACTTGTAAAAATTCAGAGCTTTGTAAATATTATCAGTTGATTTCCACAATAAGCACCCACCACATTGGTGATGAAAAGGAATAGCGAGGTTCAATTGGTGGCAAATGGAATTACCTCCACATATTCATACTTACTGGCTATCCCTATTCTTCAGGAATGTGAGCAGCCTACTGCTTTGCTATACAAATTGCTCAGCTTTTTCATTTTCTATTTCTAGCTACATGCACTTGCACATAAAAAGTGCATTTTCAGTGTGCAAGAAACAACTGTTAATTTTAAGTTCAGCTGAAATGAATCCCACAGGACCGCAGTCTAATTGTGATTAATCTACCAAAAGTAGATTAGCAGAGCTGAATATTATAAATGTAAGACATCTTTTATAAATCACTGACTGTTGTGTGTGACTACATACAATACAGCCACTAAGTTCAAAAGCATTTCTGTGCTTTGAATAGGTATATACTGTGTTTATGAGCAGTTAAAGAGTCAGTCTCAGGTTTTCAGGCTTGGGGCAATAAGCACTGCTCAATCTGAACTTTGTACCTTTTATAACTGCCCTCAGTGATTAATTAGCTGTTTTGGGTGAACACAAAAAATGTTTCATTAGCTGCAAATGCTACGATATCTCGAAGTCATTTGTGTAAAATATCTAAGCCATTTTTCACTTAAATGGCATTGTCTGCCAAGGAAAGGTAAAGAATACATTTATTGTAAATTATTAACCAGCATCCCTCATTGTGGGTTAGATGTATATCCTAACCACAAGACAGCACAGACAGTCAGAAAACAATATTCCCATAGGGAGAGGCGAGGCATTTGCCGAGTCTGAGCGAGCCTTTGGGGAGCCACAGAAGTTTGCACTCAATAGCCTGCATTTAGCAGAGAGCAGCATCCGTGGGAAGCTGGAAAACACAGAGGGCTTGTCTGCAGTGCTCACACCACTGCCCCGACAGCAGGCCAGAGAATTAAGACACACAAGTCAAAGCCCAAGCCTTTCTGGCACTCATGCTTGTCATAAAATACAAGGCCCAAGTATGTCTGTGTAATCCCAGAGCAGCTCCCCTCCCAGCAGTGAACTCACAGCAGCGCTCTGCCATCGGGGCCTCACCATTAATGTCAGAAACAAAAGTGGGCTCTGTTCAGGCAGGAGGAGCAAGTGGTGCAATTAAGAGACACTATGCTGTATCCCAAAGTAAGAGGTTTTACAAAGCAATTTAGTGCCACGATGACAGATGTCAAAGCAGCAGCTAGACAGACTGCCCCACAACTTCCATGGTAATAATTGCCTACGTGTAAAGCTAAAAGGCAACAGCTCTGCTTGGGATATTCATAGTGTGATACAAGTGAACATGAAATGAACATGACAAGACTGAACATGAAGTTATGACAGTCACATCTTGTTATTCCTGGCTTCTTTTTTAATCTCTACTGGAAGAATTTGCAGCAGAAATGCTCAAATGTTCTCTTTGTTCCCTACCGTTCCCTACCCTACCTTCCTACCCAAATAAATACTTTCATATACCTAGGAAAAACAGAGGAGATGAAATTGTGCTCCCCCTAGCAGATGCTGTTATTTATACACTAGAGGAAACCTCTTTTTGCTGTATCAGCAGAAGAGCTCAGCCAAGCACCCTCCTCATCGAGTGGCTCATGAAAACACAAACCAAGTGACCCCCTTGATCCAAGTAAGGCTCTCCACCTTTCACTGACTATTACTCTTTGTAAGTGGATGAGGCTACAGACAAAAATGTCCTTTCTGTCCTGTCTTCTTGTTTATGTTTGCTACATATAGGAAAGCATGAGCCACAAAGATTCTCTATTTTTACTATATTGAATGGCAAAAGATGTTTGTGAGTGAGTTTGGGTTTAAATCATTTGATAATGCTTTTCAACACTCAAAAATAAACTTGCTTGCCCTAAATCGAGAGTATTTATTCTTCAGACACTAAGATAGAGTTTCAGTCTACCATTCCACAAAAATTTTACACCAAAATCTACAACCTGGTGAAGGATAGAACACCAACTATGAAAATTCAAGGGATATTTAATTCCACTTGATTCTTGATTCAGTAGAGAATCTTGCAAATATTACCCAAAATAACATGCAACATAAATCAAGTAATAAAAATGCAAATGGAGATTAAATTAAGTTCACTTCTAGTTTTGGAATTGGATTAATTAAAGAAGCACAGAAATCAGAAATGAGCTAATTTATGTTCTCAGCTTCTCAAAGCATGGACCCCTTGTCACACTTCGTCTGTTCTCAGTGTCCAGCCTGGTTCTGTTGAAGCAAATTTAGTTACCTCTGCTGTAGTATTGCACAATTAAAGCATAAATATACCCTTTAGGACATGAGGAAAAGAAGAAACAGGAAAACAAACAAAACAAAATAAAGTAAAAATCCCAAAACAAAACAGAAATAAACCAAAAAACCAAACAACCACCAAAAAAATCCACAAAAAACCTCCCTCAGCCTCACTACAAAACAACAGTACCAGATTACTTTTATCTAGAAAAGATTAATATTCAGAACTAAATTTCTTACGCTTTCCTCTGAGTGCTGAACAGTGCTATAGAGTGCTCTGATAATTTAAAAACAAGCCATGGCAAAAGGTCTTTATTTCCTATTTTAAGGATTTTTTTCTGTGTGAATGCTGTTTTGATAACTTCCAGCGTTTCATATTAAAATGCTCTTTATTATTTGGTCAGGTTCATTGTAGGGATGTTGAAACAAAGGAAGACGTCCCAAGAAACAAAGAAAACAATCCAACATATTCTGCTTACCATGGACATGGGACATCTGATATAAAGCAGATCCCCAGATACTGTGCCAATAACTTCAAGGCTTTTTTTCCCTCATGATGCTACCGAATCACTCAAATGATATTCTTCATGTAGAATTTAAGAATATTAGCATAAAAGCTAAAAAAACACTGATCTTCACTTGAAAGGACTGGTGATTATAGCAGAAAGTTTTCAGAAGACCAAACTGAACAACCCTTAATCACACATTAGCAGCAGAATAACCTCAGGTGAAACGAGGAGAAACTGCCAGCATTGGTTTTATCTGCCCATTGAAGGGATACAATTTTTTTAATCAGATCACTTCATTTAAAAAGGTTTCTAAAAAGATTGAAAGAAGTGTTTCCTTAAGACCAAGTTTTATTGGCTTCTTCAAGAGGCAAAGTATGACTTAGAGTTTCAAAGACAAATTTATTATATTCTTAGCTTCAGTTATGCATCTGTTCCTTAAGGGCAGTTCATTACAAAGAGTACCCACATTTGGTTTTTTTTATTTACTATTACTATATGTTTTCTTTGGGATAAACAAGCTTCTCTCACCTCAGAAACTGGAGCACATCTATTTTGTTTGACACATTTGTAATCTACATATCCCTCACAGCAGAAATGAGATGCTTTGCTAAGTATTTTGCATGTTTTCTTTAAGAAAACCAGGAAAAGATGATAAAATCACAGGTTCTCCATGTATCTTCTGAAGAAACCAGCGGCAGCTAAATCAGCCTTAGTAACTTTCAAGTTTGAACACTGCAAACCATGCAAGGAAAGTTCAGTATTTCCCTTGCCACAAACAATACAGCTCTTGCAATACAGATAGGAGAGCCTTGTGCAGACTCTTGGTACCATTTATCACCTCTCAAATCCAGGTGGATGCAGACGGAGGAGAAGGTTAGAAACTAAAAGACTGAAACCATTAAATATTTTTTAAATACAATAAACCCCTGTTTAAAAAGACAGAGCTGAGGATTCATTTGAACTGTGCTACAGGACTCCATTCCATACAGAGAATCCTGTATTCTCCTCGTAGCAACAAACACAGTGATTATAGCTCCAAACTGGCAAATTTATTCTAAATTTGGGAGCAGTCTCACAGAAACTGGTGAGACTACTGCTTAAAGGTAACAAGGATCCAAACACCAGCAAAGGAAATGAGAGCCCACCTTCAGGATGAAGGAATGCACATTGACCATTTCATCTTTTAAAGGGCATCAATGAAAAATCTCACTCTTACTGTCTTTTTACTTTCACAAGAGAAACATTGTCTCTAAATTAATTGACCTTAAATATTTATCTTCTGTACTTTCAGCAAGCTGCATTTAACAAATCTTTGCTTACAGTCAGATCCTTAAGAGATGGTTGCCCCGCTATACCCATGAGCCTATCACAAAACAACAAAAAGAGGAAAAGAATTCTATTTACTATTGAAACCTCTTTTCCAAACTCAGTCAAACACAGTCAGTGGAGACAGGGACATATGATGCAGCACCCAAAAGCAAGCTCAAATCATTTTTAAAAGCTGACCAGATTTGCAGTTGGCAGTGCCACTTTAATCGCCTTATCTGAGTGTGATAAGTGAAATAACTGGACAGCTCTTTCAACCATAGAATGAGACTTCTTGCCTAGAAGAGGAATCTCACTTTCTATCATCAATTGTATTTTAATTTTAGGTGGCTGAAACCACAGTAAAGCACCCTCCTAATATCAACATATTCCAGACACAAGTTGTGAGAATGCTGCACATGCCAAGATAAATTCCTTTGACTGTTCTTCTCCCGTCTCTTCCCCAGAGATGCTCTCTAGTTTGAAAGATGGTTTAGTTTCATCAGCTGGCAATGAGACAAATATTAGCACTTGGAATCCCATGCTCTGCAATCCATCCTAAAAGAAAACCCAGCAGATGATGGAGGCAGGGCACAAGCAAGCCTGGTCCTAGAGGGAGGAGGGAAATAGAAAGACATCTGTCTGCACAGACTACAGAAAGATTATGCTGTAGATATGGAACAGAGAAAAAATAACAGATTCAGAGAAGAACTTCCGTGCTGCAACCCTACCTGCATGCTTTCTAACAAACAGCTATTACTTCTCTGAACACTTCAAACGAGAAAAGAGGCTAATTTATATTGTTAATAAATCCAACTCCTGTTCTAGCAGAACTAAGTAAATACAAGTCTTGAATCAATACTGAGAGAAATCATTTTGCTGGGGAGAGCAGGGGTACAGTGGAGGCAAAATTTAAAATTGCCCTTACACCACTTTGTTACACATATGCTCATCACACACAGCCCACCAGAGGCTTTGCCCAGTGCAAACAGGACACACCCCACAACTTGTTATATCTTGCTTGTTCTCAGGACTCCTTCAATTTGAGCCAAGTTTACAATTTTCCCTTCAGTTCATAGCTCTGCTAACAGGGCAGCAGGGTGTGACTCAGGGCAGGTGAGGGGAGAAAGAAGCTAGGATGGCTGTGTCTGGCCATGGTGCCCTTTCAGGGAGATACCAAAAGGCGAGAACAGAAAACGACAAGAATAGAAAACTACAAGAAAATGCCACTCTATCTTTACTCCATTTACTCTCTGGGTTGTGTTCATAATACAACATCTAACTGAGCAATATTTCTTATTAAGGCATTTACACCCTCTCATGGATTGTGAGCAGCTCTGCCAGGCTCCTTGCCAGCTGGGGTACAGAGGCTGCCTGCTTACAACAGAGATCAGCTCACTAACACCACAGGTGAGCACCACCCAGGTGGAAAGGAGCTAAAAGTCTCCAGCAAACGTGTTCAGAATGGCTGGCAGACTAAAAAAGCTAAGTACAAACATGAAATTCATCCAGCAAGGGTATATGGAAAAAAAACTGTGGTATGATATTTCACACAGTATGTAATGCTCCTGTGGTTCCAAGTGAAAAACAAGCTTTGACAAACATCTTGAAAGTGTTTTGCATCAGTGTAAGTTGTAAACAGTTGAATTTTCAGCACGAGCAAACATACCAAAATAAGAAACAGGGAAACTGGGTTTTTTTCAAGATAAAAGATGTATTGCAAAGTGAACTGTTAGCAGCTTGCTGAGGCTTATTGCACTGCTAATGTTCTCCATGTCAATGTCACCAGGAAGAGCCCTTGGAGAAACACTGGCGTCACCTCTAGTTCAGCTCAATTGAGAAAAACGTACTTAAACAACCTTCTGGAAAGTCATGCAATGAGCTAAAAGAGCTGCTGAAGGACATTCTTGAGCTTTGACTTTCTGTAAAGGAAACACACATGTAAGTAAAGTCAACTTATGCGCTCGGTAATATTGTAGCATGATGTTAACCTGTCACAAGCATTTCATAATAATCAGTAGTGCAGAATTTCTAACTCAAGTCACTCAGAAAGGATACTGGGTTTTAGGAACTGGGAACAAGAAAGATTGGGGCTAGAAATGGCATGAATGCCTTTGAAAAAAACCTAATGGGGAGATGGCAAAACTTGGGAGGGTGACAGGTGTCAGACCCACATGCCATTTCCAAACATAAGACTGTCCCTTGCTGAAGGGAACTGCTTCATTTCTGGGAAACCATATTGTGAAAAATATTTTTAAATTTTATTGCACTTGTTATTGAGGCAAAATGGTTATTTTGCCACCTGCAGTGTCCACAAATTCAATGCATTGTTTCTCCAGGAAAAGAAGAAATGTCTGCAAAATAACACTACCACCTGAACACCAGCCTGAGGATTAGAGGGACTTTTTAGAAGTCCAGGTGCAAAGTTGTACTTCACAGCGCTGTTTCCCCTTGCATGGGTTGTCAGAAAGACAGAGTAGTATTTTCACAGGGAAAGCAATTGCTTCAAGAATAATGTCAGCTCTTATTGTTCACAAAGAGCTAGAAACCGGAGCACGGGAAGCAGCAAACCATTGGGCTGACCTGACCAGCTGAGCAGCATACAGTCACGCAAGCAAAAACATGTTGGGCAAGACAGTAGAAAAGAAAATCAAACACAGACATGTACTTTCACATGTTCTTGTGATACCACTGCACTTTTTTCTTTTTTTTCTCCAAAGCAATCCAAATGCTTGATACTAATCATGGCAAACAACCCAACCTTATGCACGTGAGTGTTTTCCATGTGGATTCTGGGCCTGATAGCAACACACAGAAAAAGGTAAATCCAATTCCTTCAACAGTGCCATTTACACAGTCCAGTGCTAAAACCCACCTGGGCTGCTGAATGACTTGGAAAATCACTTTGCAGCACTGGCTGCTGGTGGCTGTTGTTTGAGAAGTCTGTAAATAGAACCAGATGGAAGAGGCCAAGGATGAGGAATCCTGGATGATGATTTCACTACACTTTGAAGCCTTAGGAAAAGGCAAAACTTTAACATAAGCACAAAGGCATCTCTCAATTCATAAAAACTCAAAAGGGAACTTTTATCCCATGTTAGTGCTGATAGTGTTCATGGTTTATAATTTAAATATTTGGCTCAGTAGAAACATCATCTTGCACAGAAGCTAGGATTTTTCTGCATATTTGCAGTAAAACCTATTAAAAATTACTAATCCAGAATCTCATAACCTTCAGCTAAAATATTGTGTGTTCCTCTCTAGTTATACTCAGCCATCTTCAAGATCTTCTAAACTGATATCCTTGGCTTTAGGGTATCAGTTTAGGAAAAAAAAAAATAAAAGATACCTCACAAAACCAATCCTCCTTTTCAAATTGCCAAAGAATGAAATTCTAATATAACTAAGTACTCCTTTCCCTCTACTTCTCAACCAATAGAAGTTTTGTAGGGAACTTCACCTCATTAGAGTCCTCATCATTTAAATAATGTTCAGCAATAACAAAGGATCCTGTCATAAAGCTTTTGATAGATGTTTCATAGACAACACATTATGGTCAGGATTTATGGGAATGATTTAGAAAAGTAAAAGAAAATAGGACTGACTATCATTTAGCAAAGACATTATAAATGCAAATTCAGAGAAGACAGTATTCTTTTCTTCATGGAGACAGATTTTGAAGTAGTTTCTGGAAAGGAGGACCATATAATAAACTTCTAATTTCACTAGTAACATTAGGAAAGGAAGGAAAATTACAATGGGCCAGGTACCATGTCATCCTTGATATACTACTACACTTCTTTATGAGCACATTACAATTCAGAGAGCTAATAATAAAAAGTGATGCTGAGATGATGAATTGATGCTATGCAATTAGACCTATTAGAATTCACAAGAGTCGACAGGCAATAATCAAACCACTTTCATGCTGCCCATTGCAATTATCTTTGCACTTAAGAATCAACAAAGCACATAATGACTTGCTCTCAATTAAGGAATTCATGAGAAATGGAATTTTAATTAGTGTGTAGAAAATTTGGGCCATTTATTACTTTACAGGACAACAGATTGTAAAAAACTAGTTGAGTAGCTCTTAGTGTTCAGCAAGGGTTCAGGTCCTAGAAGAAGACACAGATGCTTCCAAAAAGGAGTTCCTTGAAACATCCCCTGAAATTGCATGGATTGCCAAGGTAAAACTACATCCACTTCCAGTAAATTCTGGAGGGGAAAAAAAAACAAAACCAAAAAACAACAAACCAAAAAACACAACAAAAAAACCAATCCACAAACAAAACTGTTGGAAGTTGGGACTAAAATGGAAACCATTGCTGATGTTCTCAATTACCAGCTGAGGAACAAGTTGGGTAGGGTTACATTTATTTGTGGGACAAACTACATATAGCAGAAGGTATAATTCTACATTCTCATCACAACATGAGTAGGACAAGACAACAAAAATTCACCATCACTTAAAAAAAACAGAGTCTGAATAGTAACTTGAATGCTGATTCTAGTTTTTCTTCAATAGTGCTTGAACAGGAAGACTACTTAGATTCAAATAAAATTATTCTCATAGTTTGCTGATCTTAGTACAAAAGTATTTAGAAATAATTTGAACAAAAGCATCAGCTAAATTCTGGAAGTGGAGCTCCTTGATAGTATAAATAGAGGTTGATTGAGAAGTCGAAAGATTATGCTGAACTCCAATGTTACGAAATCACATTTTTTAAAAATGCAAAAGAAGTCTTCAAGTGTGAATGTTGGCAGTGCAGAGATGGGTATAATGTTATGTGCTCACATAAAAGTAGTGAATCAGTAAGATATTAAATAACATATCAATTTGCTAAAAAAATATTTCCAGCACATGGATCAGCATATTCCCAAGCACAAGTATAGGTTGGGTGGAGAATGGAATGAGAACAACCTGAAAAGAAGAAGTTGGGGGTGTTGGTGTGGGAGGAAGTCAGTATGATCCAGCAATGTGCTCTGGCAGCCCAGAAACCACCTGTGTAGCATCCAAAGCACCAGAGGGCAGCAGGTGAGGGAGGGGATTCTGCCCCTCTGCTCCTCACAGGTGGGACCCCACCTGCAGGGCTGTGTTCAGATCTGGAATCCCAACATAAGGACGTGGACATACTGAGGTGAGTGGAGGACCAGGGAAGTCCAGCTCAGAGGTCTGGAGCACCTCTTCTCTGAAGACAGACTGAGAGCCTGGGGAGGGGAAGGTTCCAGAGAGACCTTAGAGCCTCTTCCAGTGCCTAGAGGGGGCTACAAGGGGGCACAGACTGACAGGACAGGAGGAAATGGCTACATACTGAAGAGGTAAGTTTAGATTAGATATTAGGAAAAAAATTCTTCCCTATGAAGGTGATGAGGCACTGGCACAGGTTGCCCAGAAAAAGAGTGGATGCCCCATCCTTGGAAGTGTTCAAGGCCAGGTTAAATGGGGCTTTGCATGACCTGGTTTAGGGGAAGGTGTTCCTGCCCATGGAAGATGGGCTTTAAGGTCCCTTCCAACCCCAGACTTTTTTGATTCTACTCAGTCTTTTTTAAAAATAGTACTAAAGGTCCATAATAGTTTAAAAAACCTAATTAAATGCTGGGCCATTTGGATTATGAAATAATAAAAATTTCATTTAATGCACTATTATTACCTGAAGTGCACCCCATACTTTGAGTCTCATCAATTTCCTATTTTGCTATGGATAAACAGCTGTATATTTAGTGCTTCAAATCTGTCAGAATGGTGCTCTATTTCCATTGTCAGGGAACTATTTCAGCATTTCTCATTCTTGATTCCATGGCTGAGCCCTGTCTTTACAATGTCCCCATTAAAAAAACATTCACAACAACCTGAATGGCTTCTTGTAAGTGATAATACTTCAAAAGGAGGGAAAAAAAAAAAAAACAACCTTTCACACAGGGATTCATTCTTAAATTCCCCTACGTGCTCTGCTTAGCGAGGGCTCTGGGAAACAGCAGGGAAAGCAGCAGGCATGGCTGCCCCAGGGCCATCCCTCCCACAAAGGGAACATTTTCACACTGCTGCAGAGCCACCATTTTCACCCCACGCAGCATTTTCAGGGAAAGGGATCTTGTAGATGCATTTTCCTGTCTCCAGCATGCTGAAATTGCCCCTGGGGAGCAGGGAGAGCTGGTTGCAGGTTAAAGCAGCTCAGCGTGCTGCTGTCACTTCAGATCCGTCGCAGAGCAGCAATAGGCCAGCTCAGACCTGGAGATACAGAAACACCAGGATGCTTTACTTCCCACCTTCTGCTTCTGTGTCAAGTGCAGCACATCTAAATTAGCACATCTCAGCCAGGGCATCAACCATGCCACCAAAACTGCCCTTGGATCCTGCACAGCACATTCCTGAAGTCACTGGAGGAGGAGATAAGGGAAATCCCATACCTGTTGGATCCCAGAGACCTGAGGTCTTGGAGAAGGCTTCCTAATTTGGATAATGGAGTTAGAGTCATAAGTGTGTAATTAGAATAAAAGTGTGCAATTTCACATGGTGAAGAGTTTTAAATGTGAAGTTTTTAGAATATAGTAATAAGAAAAGATAGAGACTTTTGAGTGCTGTCTCTTTCTGTCTTCTTCCTTCTTCATAATTTCAAGTAGTAGTTTCTGGTTGGATGGTTAGTGCTGCACTGCGGGTCACAAGAATTTAGTTATTGGGTCAAAAGTATAAACAATATAAGAGTTAATTTTTTATTAGACTATTTAGCTTTAAAAGACCTTGCAACTAGCTAAACTCAAACCTCTATTTTTACTTTTAGCTGGTAGCTAGAAGTGATACAAAACTCTCTGCACTTTAGATAAGATTTAATAAACAACCAAGTCTGAACACGAAAAAATTTGTCTCCTTTGTGTTTTTAATCCTAACTCTGAGAAAAAAAGAAAAAAATAAAGACAAGCCACTAATTAAGTAGTGCAGTTACCCCATTTACAAATAACGTGTTTACTTTGCTGCAGTTGTTAAACACGAGTGGTTTCTGCCAAAAAACAGGTAGTGGTTTCTACCTGACCTAGGTACTGCAGCAAAGACACTTTTGGAAAGGATTTGAGAGCAGTGAATCTCCTTGGAGGCCCAGGATGAATTGTTCAGACATTTTGATCAGAAGGGAAGTAACAGTTAGGCTTTAAAACCTTGACAAAATTAATTCAAAATATGCTTACAAGGTAAAGAACAAAGCTCCAGAAGGGGCTCCTAGATTAACATCAAAATCTGTTAAACAGTCATAAAACACACCGTGCTGCTGAGGATTGTTATGGGTGAACCTGAACTAAGTGATTCTCTGTGCCACAGAATTTACAAGATCATGGCTCAGTACCTCATTAAATTAGGGTTCTGTTAATTAAAGCTTTCTTTCAAGTGATAAATGGCTACTGTGGATGTAAGCTGCACATACTGTTGAAACTTCATATTAAGAATAGATAGCATGCATGAAACATATAGCCCTGGGTAGAAAAAAAGTTGCTTCCTATGGAAGGAAAGATTTCTTGTACTGCAGTACAGAGACAGACAGGTAGAAGGTTCTTTAAAATTCATAGAAGTCTTGTTGGCACCCACAAGTATTTCAAAGTCTCTGAACAGTATCCTTTTCACTAGTTTCCAGTCTTGCTAAAGGCCCCAGAAAGCTTTTTCAAGAAGATTCAAGAGCCTTAAGAGTGAACTTGCTTGCACCCCTGTCCAAACCCTTTCATCTGAGATTTTAAACCCCACATATTTCATTAAAAGGCACAGTTATAAAAAAAAAAAAAAAAAAAAAAAAAAAAGGGGAGACAAAGCATAATTTATTTAATCCTGAAAACTTATTATCCAAAAATTTCTTGACTTCTAGGAAAACCTAACACTATGTTTTAGTGCTGAAAAGGACTTCTAAGAGAGGAAGGATATCTACATCAGAGAATGAACCCAAAAACCCTTAAAAAAAGAAAGCCTCAAGATTCTTAAAGATTCATCAGGGATGATATGCAAAGTCCAATGACTGCAAGAAAGTCAATGAGGCATCTCTGAGGTCATTTAAAGGGGATGTTTATGATGATAAAACAGGCAACACACTTTAAAAACATATATTTTAACCAATAAGCTATAAAATTACCAAATATATATTCTCATTAAAAGACACTCTTTTTTCCAATGTGGTAACTTCTCAAAAAGATAACATTTAAGAATAGCATTCTCTGCTATTTGGATATTCAAGTCTAGTTTTTATCCAGCTGACCCTTCCAAATGCTGTATTTGATTCTTTAATGGCTTCATGGTTCAGTGGATTTGAATTCCTTCCTTATTTCCATGACTAAAAGGAAAATTCAAAACCAGAAGATATGGACTACTTAGAAATTAAGCGTGTGTAGAGCTTAAGATGTGCTGCAACAAAAGAGAGAAATTACAGAGGTCAGAACACACTTTTTTCCTCTCCCATATCAGAAAAAGAATGAGCCCTTAACCATATTGATAGTCATTAATAGCTCTGAATCAAGATAAACCTCTGCACCTTCCACAAATGCTGTAAGCTGAAAAGAGTTTCTAGAATTACCTACAAATGATCAGACAAAATCATGGGTCTTACTCCAAGTTTTGACTCAGTAAATTCAGAAGGAGGAAAATGCTGCAGGCCTACATCCAGTGTGGGCTCAATTTTAAGCAAAGAAATTCCTTTACTTTCTGAACTGAAGCTTATCTTTAGAATTTACTTGCTTTTCACCCCTAAAAGTGTCAGCACTGGCCTGTGCAGTGACTAACACAGCCATCAAAATAATGAGCACAGCAAAAGTGTAGCTTATAGGCTGATGAATTGGTATTATATGAATTTCTGCCTGTAATAGAGGGAGCTGGACTTCCCAGATGGGACTTGGAAGTTTCTGTATTCACCTGATAGCATCTTGATGAGAAGCTGTTCCTCCTCTGCTTTCCCTCAAAGGAAAGCATGCTGGCTCTGGGGAGTTAATTCCCTTCCACAGCTCAGGGCTGTACAGAGTCTCAGCAATTATACACAGCTAGACGAGCCTTTTCAAAAGGCTGATGCTTTCAAGAAGGTAAAGAGGCAATTGGGCCATGTTGACCAGAATCCAGGACATTAAAACCCTGGAGAGTTTGTACTGATTGGCTTTTATTTTTGTGTTTTATTGCAAGGAAATTAAATCCATGAGATGCAGCCAAACATGTTCCAATCACAAAAGAAATTAATTTAAACACAAAATTTCTACCTTATTTATCTGTCTTCTCCCTTTTTTACTCTGCCTCACCTTTCTTCACTAAAATATTTCTGTATGATAATGATTTCCTGAAATACAGAATGAAATCAAACCATATTGCAATAAAACCAAATGAAGCAAAAGATAAATAAATCAATATCAAGTATAATTTTTACAGCTTTCCCAGAAATAAAACAATTAGCACATTAGTAGTGAATGCACTAATAAAATTAGCCAATTAGGATATTTAAGTGATTACCACATTGAATTGAAAGAGAAACTGCCATACATATGGATAGGTTCTGCTGAGATAGAGAAGAATCTGCACTGTCCTCTTCTGTCTCAAATGGAGTGCTTATGCAGCACAGTGGCTTTATTGCCATACACAAACCTGATCTGATGTTACCCTGGCTTCTTTAATGTCTGAAGACACCTTAAAAGCAAATGAGAAGATAGTTGTGCTCATGTTAATTGTTGCTGTGATACTATTTGCAGCATCCTTTCACACCTAAATTGACTACAGAATTGTAATCAGTTCTTTAGGAATGCTAGCAACTCTAAAAGAAATAATAACATAAAGAATAAAATCTGAAAGGTTTACATATTAATACCACTTCAGTGTTTCTCTCCCAGATGGTAACACAGCTGACTGCCATTCCCTCTTATAACACAGCACTGTTCATCCTCTGAACATCCCCAGTACAAAACCATTTGAATCCTTTGTTGCTGTTGTAAAACTTGATCTACTTGTAGGACAACATAAAAGTGTCAACTTTTGGATATGTGGCATACAAAAAGTAGATAGGATAATCCAGCCTGTACATCAGCAACAATGCAGTTCCTCGCTCTGAGATAATGGGATTGCAGATTATTAGCTGAAAGGTGCAGTATTTTACCCCTCACAGCTCTGAAGTGTAGTTATGCTGCTCATGGTGCATTTTCAGCACGTTTTCCTGCTGCTCCCTTTTCCATCAGCCAGTTCAAAGCTTTAGGATACTCAGGCTGCATGACTGTGCTGTGTAGTCAACTGGAATGAAACAGCACTTTTATTACAAGCGTCTGACGATCTGTTAGCTCTTGTAGGAATTATGGAGCAGTTAGGAAATCTAAAATATGATGTGGAGAGAGATTAGCAGAGGAATGGGATTTTGATTCAGCATCTTAAGGAAGATGAATGAAGGAAGAGTTGGCAATTAAAGCAGTTGATCATGTGCAGAGTAAGAGCACCCACACAAATCTGGACATTCACCTATTCGTCCCTGCAAGCATGCACATAGAGTATGCCTAAGCAGAGCCATCAACAAACCTTTATTTGCTGTCTATTTTCTATCCCTACAATAAAGAGTGGGAAATTTTTATATACTGTCTTAGGAAATATTCGAGTATCTACTACATGTCTATTACTAGACTATTATAGTTGCATTTATAACTAAGCTACAATAAAGTGAGAGAATAAGAGGTGTGGAAGATTAAGGAGAAGTAGAAAAATTGAAAACAAACATCAGTAGAGAATAACATTTATTGACACAAGATACTACATACTTAAAGGAAATAATTCAGAAACTAGGCAGCACGCTGGAAAGGTAAACTGCCATCAGAATAGACATCACCTATCATGACAGCATGGTTTATTTTGGAAGGCACCTTAAACGTCCTCTAGTTGTAACTCCCCTGCCAAGGGCAGAGACATCTTCCACTAGACCAGATTGTTCCAAGCACCATCCAACCTGGCCTTAAACACTTCCAGAGATGAGACACCCACAGCTTTTCTAGGAAAATTGTGCTAGTGCCTCATCACCCTCACAGTGAAGAACTTTTTCCTATTACTTAATTTAAACCTGCCCTCTGTGGCTTTGAAGACATTCTCCCTTGTTCTATCACTCTGTGCCCTTGTAAAAAGCTCTCTGGCAGCCCCTTTGGGTATTGAAGGCTGCTATAAAGGTCTCCCTGGAATCTTCTCTTCTCCAGCCCCAACTCTCCCAGCCTGCACCCACAGCAGAACAAGACTTGCACCACTATGGCTCTGCTGCAGTCATCCTCGTGTGCCCTGCAGGAGGGTCCCCACGTGTGCAGAGGCACTTCTCTTCCCTTTGAATCTCTGCTCCCCAGGGCAAAAGAGTGCTGGGAAGTGATGCAGCAGGACTGCACCACAGTCAGGCTCTCCCATGTGAGTGAGTTACGGGAAGGACAGAAGGGTTTGCTGCATTGCCACATAACCTCCACCTACAGCAGTTAGCCTAAAATGTTTACTTTATTACACACAATGTGTATCTGTTGAAAGATGCTGCACTGTGCTATTTAAACACAGGCTTTATGAATATTTTTATAGCACTGTTATTCCGCCCTCCGTGTATATATTTATTTCCATTTTAGCTTGGCAGTTTTCTCAACCAAGTCTCCTTGGTATAGGTCCATGTGACAACACCAAGACTGTCAATAAACCTCCTTGTTAGTGGAAGCACACACCACTATTAACCAGTGACTTGATATTCCTTCCAAAGAGCAGGAGGTCAATTCTCTGGGCCGAATTAATATCTCCACAGAATAATTTCCTGGCTGGTGACTCAAAATAAAACTGACCTCACTCTGTGGCTCAGCCAGGGCCACTAGGACTCAGATTGACCCTGGGCATGACCAACTTTGGCAGCCACCACCATATTCAGATATGGGTCTGATGTCCCATCACATTTCACCTGCTCATTACCCACCTTAGCTGAAAAATCTGCAGAGAAAACAAAGTTATGCTAGGCTAAAAAGCAGGGCAGTGTACTAAGGAACCAGGCAGGATACTGTTTTCTTTGATGCTTTGAAGTCAGCAGGGCTGTGGATCTTAAGGCATTGTTTCTTTGCATAGATCTGATATTCAAACAGTAAAGCAAATTACTTTAAACAGTATCTGTATACCAGAACAACCAAAGAAAAAAGTATTTTACTTTTTTCTCTTGTTTATGGGTAAGAGAAGAAAAATTAGACACAGAATAAGATGGCAACAAGACAGTTCCACAGATTTCATCCCCATACTGAAATAGATGCTCAGCTGTAAATACTCTATATATCCAGCAGAGCACATAACCATGTGTTTATATTTCAATTGTAAAGGAATCAAACAGATGCAAGTACAGGATTTTAACAGTGACATTGTTCAGTACTGAGCTGAATTTTAAACTTAATAGTGAATTTAATTTCAACATTGTTTTCACACAATTTTAAAATAAAACAAACTGTACTTGATATCCTTCTGAAGAAGCATTGTGTAACTTCTTCAGATTGTAAAATAGTACAGATTTTGAGTAGCACAACAGTAGCAAAATAAGAGTGAGTAATTCAAACCCATCTAGTAATTTTATACCTACCCTTGGACCACTATGTTTTGAAATAGATAATAAGCCTTACATTAAAAAAATGTTGCACTAAATATAAATCAGAGAAGCTTGACATGATTAACAACAGTGAGCCAGTCACCCTGAGAGAATATAAACTGCTATTAATTAACTCAGTGATGAAGGATAGTATTCCTCTTCTTGGGCATTAGCTGGTATAAGAGCATTCCCACCACTCACCAAGGATTGGACAGTCAGTTTTCAACTGGAAAAACCAGAATCAATGCATTATTCACCATCTGATTTATTAAACTAGATATACTGATTTTTTTAAAAACTCATTAGAAACTTCAAAGCAATATTGTTTTGTTATGCCAAATTACATTGCAAATCAGTGAGAAACAACCCTATACAGTTAGAAGAATGAGATTTAAAGCTAAAACGTTTGGAGCACATGAAAAAGAATGCCAGCCTGGATATGATGACATGTCATGGTTAGAGTGGTGACAGATGCTTAATTATAGGGTTCAGACTCCAGGGACTGACCATGTATCACATGAAAGGTTGTGAGTAAGTAAACACATAAAAAAATGTGTTTGCAAAAACAGACTGTTAGCCTTCAGTAGAAACAAGTATTTGTGTTATCATGTCTCTGAAGATGTCATTTTTTCCCCCATCATTTGACCATCCCTGTGAAAGAACCTGGTAAGTATTTTGGGGAAAGAAATCATAATTCCTACCACAAAAATAATCCAAACAAGATAGTCCTTCAGTGCAAAACCAGTAGTTATTGACTGGGTTTATATTATTTTTATTATCTGCATCAGAACCAGTTAGAAACAACCCCATGCCCCATTCAGCCCCATCTATAGAGTCCAGGACTTTCCAAGCCATCACCAAGAATACCCTCACCACCTTCCAGGAGCAGACTTTAGATTTTCGTTCTAAAACTCAAAGCACTGAATGAAAGGCAAATTTTGAGGACCAGCTGCCTTGGTGCAAATGCAAAGCTTGTTGTTCTGTCCATGTTGGAGGAAGTTCTGTGGACATTTCCAACACAGATGGATCGAAACTAAGATAATTTTTTTGTAAATAAGTGGCAAAAAAAGCAAGTATAGCAAGTCCATGACAGCACTGCCATGAGTCAGATGCAAGGCTCTATGGATGGCTCGCAAATACAAATTATTTGCGTCTTGCACTGTACTTCTGCTCAGCCCAGAGCCCTGCTCAGTGCCAAAATTATTAGAGTTACACAACAGATGTTACAATTCCCACAACCCTGTCAGTGGAGTTAGAGGCATGATCACGATCTTTGACTATAACGCTGTTTTATTCTGGAAGATCTCAACACAAAAAGAATATATATCCCATACCTCAAAATAGCAAAAGCCTTTTTGTGAAACTTGGCCAGTTGCTCTATGTCCTGAAGCAGTGAATCAACTGAAACCCCAAGAAGAGTTTACAAATACAACCATATTGATGTGTTCACACAGACAAAAATGCTAAATCACTAAAGCCTGAGAGACACACTGCAGTCCAGACATCATGCAAAAGCCTTTGTAAATTCACTGCCTGATGGCATTCTGGCAGTGCTATAGATTGAGTGAAAATTCCATCAATCCAATACAATTAAAAACCAAACAGCATTGCTGTATTTATGAACCCTAGACTAGTCCCAACCCCATCCTGGGCTTCTCATACAAACTCTGGGCCACACAACAGCAGGCGGGAAAATATCGTGTTTTGAACAATCTAGATCCAAAATTAGTATTTAACAGTCAAAGAAAGTGCAGCTAACCAAATTTACATCCAATGTAAATTGCTGTGCTATCATAATCTGCAGTTATTTGACTTTTAGTTTTTATTTTAAAATGGAATACTAAAGTGCTGCATGGGACTGTGGCCTGCAAATATGTCTCTTACGTCACATTTCAAGAATTTCATCTATATTATCAGCAAATAGCATAATTTGCAGGCATAAAGTCAATATATTAGACAAAACCTTTTCAACAGAAAATAATGTGAATGACAATTACAATGCTTAAGGCAAACAAAATGTTTTTGAATACCTAATGACATGTTTATTCTCTTTCTCAGCAGCTAGTATTTTCATAACAAGTTGTTTTAACTTTTTTTTTGAGAGTCAAACTTCTGTATGTTGAATAAAGGGTTTTACTTTTATTTCAAGCATAGGGAGCCATGTGCTCAAGACCTCTTCTGTTACATTACCAAATTCAAGGCAGATAATTGAAATACTAAGTTCCCTTGCTACATGTCTCTTAACAGACGCTTTATTAGCACTTAGAGTGTATTAGGATGTGCGAATTTGATAACATAGAAACAAAAAAGTTAATTGTCACACAAATTTCAAATTTTGCACACAGTAACTGCTTTTTAGTGAAAAAATAACCTTAAGTATTTTGCGTAAGTCCTAGTACAACAAGGCACAAAAGGTTTTGCAAGTGTGTCTTGCACAGAATGGCGGCACTTCTTCCTCCACACAATCTGCATTCAGACTTAAAATAGGGGTGCAAAAAAGAAAAAAATCATTAGGGATCACTGCAGAACACAATCCACACCAAACTTATCAACACACAGTTTTTAAAATGAATTTTTCACTCTGGCAGACCCTAGAATAATTCCTCACAATGAAGAATTTGCAATTTCTGTGGTGATGAAGGATTTTAGACAGTGCAGAATGAGAGACTGAGCTGCAGGGCAAAGGGAAGTCACATGGAAAAGTCTAACACTTAAAAAGAAAAAAAAAATTACCAAGGAAATAAACTGCTCATTCCTGTCTCCCTACAGATTAGGCTTTGAGGAGTCCCAACAAGGCCTTGCCAAGTGACACCTGATGAAAGGAAGAGTAGTGCAAAGCAGAATATGGGGCTCAAAGTGTCCAGAGCAATTCAGACCAGCATTCACACAGTTGGAGAGGAAATGAGGGAGCAGAAGCTATGCTCTGCCAACCTACCCCAAGCCACCATGTTATTTCTTTAATTTGTTCTACCTGTCTGCTCAGATTACCTAAAATGAATCTCAAGCTGCACTTACACTGCTGGCCAAGCCATTGAATAAATTAGTTTTGACGGAATTAGGAAAATTGTGCTGTAATTGGGTGTTCTTCAGTGATCTGCATGAGACTTTGCCTGATCCCTATGCTGAGCTGGAAAGGAGATTTCAGGCCTACTAGATTTTCCATGCCAGGAAGAGAAAATTTCTACAGCTCCTGGGAGCTAGGAGAAAAAATTCCTTCTTCACACCATTAACGAATGTACTTAAAACACTTCCTAGAAAATAGACCTAGAAATGTTGGGGATCTTTGCCAAAGGCTTCAGTGGGGAGAAGGAGTGAAGAGTAAAGCTTATTCCAACTTAAAACTATATACCCATGGAGACCATAGAAGGCAAATGCATTCCCTAGCCCAGGGTACCCAGGAGACAGAAGGGTCACAAGGCCTCAAGCACTGCAAGTTACTCACATTCTGCCACTGCTTTTGCTACTACGAATCACAGAATATCCTGAGTTAGAAGGAATCCACAAGGATCATCAAGTCCAAATCCTGGTCTTGAACAGGACAGCCCCAAGAATCACACCATGTGCCTGAAAGTGTTGTGCAAATGATCCTAAAACTCTGTCAGGCTTGGTGCTGTGACCACTGCCCTGGGGAGCCTGTTCCAGTGCCCAACCACCCTCTGGGTGAAAAACCTTTTCCTAACATCCAGCCCACTTCCCTTCTCCTTGACACAAATTCAGGCCATTCCCCCAGGTCCTACCACTGGTTTCCCCTGATGCCTTGGGTTTTAGCTTTTGTATTTTTCAGAATCTCTGCTGCTTAGTGTGCAACTCTGAAACTTCATATTAGGTGTTAGTAAGTTCTCTTCACAGGGTAGTTGGACAAAACAATCCATTCCCAGCTAGAGAATCAAGGACAGCTGGTACCCAAAAAGCACAAACAGCAGGGAAGGAAAAGGGGCGAGGCAGGGGCTGAGACTTCATGGCCTGGGGCTGTGGTTGGACAATTGACCCAAATATGGAGATGAACCAAAACTTATAAAAGTGTAAAAACTCGTGACTGGGAATCATCTTGGATTTGATGTGGGTGTAGCCCCGGCCAGGCTCTTGCACTGCCCAAAGTGTATCCTTTCAATAAATCCCAATTTTATCCCTTTTGCCCTGTCTAGTCCCTGTTCCAGGTCAGCCTTTCAAGGCATCACCCCCAGAAAGAAAAGATCAGTGCCTGCCCCTCTGCTGGCCCTCATGGGAGGAAGCTGAGTATTTACCACCCAAATTTCAGAGCAATATACTGCCCCAGATGGTGTACACAGTGCCCTTGCCACAGTGAGCCAGGACAGAGTTTGGGCCATGTTTTCCTTATAGAACAACAACATTGGAAGACGGCTAAAAAGTTAGATACACAAACTTTTTGTAACAGTCTGTATGACCCATCAGCATGCACAAAGTAGAAATACTTTTTCTTTCCAATTAGTTTGGTACTCGAGGGAGAAGTGAGGGCAAAACCCAACGCAGTTTCAAGTGCACAGAGCCTGCAAGTGGACTCTTGAGCTTTTCAGGTGATTTGTAGCTGATCTCCTGAAGGAACAGAAACTAATGAGTAAAACAAAGTCCCTTTAATCTGCCTTTGCCTGCAAATTCTTTCCTATAATCCCCGTCTTTGTTCCCTCTTGGTAGACTGTTCACCAAATTTACATTTCATAGTCTTCCCAAATATTCCTTTCAGGCTGTTAGTGACACAACATATAATCACCATACCTGAGCCTATTACTAATAAACAAACAAGAGGATTGCCAGCTTTTTTGTGTTCCTTTGAAAATCTAATTGATTAAATATTGAGAATGTTCAAATATTTAACTACCCAGTCAGCACACAGACAACCTAGAAATTTATTTTTCCTTCAGGGAATGTCACCTATTTAAAGTGACTAGGATGGCAAAGTGCTACAAGTGGATTTTCATAGCTTAATTTACATTTACAGAGTAAAGAGCAAGAAGTAGGAGGTGACAAAAACACATTAACTACCATGTAAATATTAAAAAGTAGAGGGAATAACCAGATCTGCCCTGAGCAGACACAGTAAGATTGGTTTAAAAAGAAAGGTGAACCAAAGGTGAACATAAAACTCAACTACTTATAACCCTGCATCAGTTCTAAAATTCCAGGTTGTTATGTGGGAAAATCAAATAAGACAATAAAATAACTGTGTGATAGGCAGTGAGGACCAAAGGAAGTGAGATGTTTTGATATTTTAAAGCATTGTAGCTGTCATCACTTGTGCTAAATGTTGCTACTAATTTCTATCACCTTATCTCATAAATTAAAGAGCTGATAGATCACAACACTACAAAAAAGAGCTATGAATCAGTTAAGGACCAGACTTATTTTCATGGCTATAGATACATGAAGAAAAATTAACCCATTTAGTCCAATCCCAACTTTAAAAAAGGGGCAAAGTGTTCAGAGTGCTGAGATTTTCAGTGGGACAGGTCATAGAACACATCTATCCCCTAAGCCCCTCAAGGGCTGTCTGAAAACACACAGACCAGAAAAAACATCCTCCAAACACAGACACTCAGCAAACAGCTTGCATCCTTTTGTCTTTCCTTGCTTCAGCATCACCCTTTAAAAACAGGAGATGGAAAAAGTCACATTTCCCTGAACAGCAATGGTACTGCAGAGCTGCATTTGAAATTCTTCCCAAAACCTGAAAGATTTAAGGGGCTGGAAGAGGTCACCAAGATAAACCTCAGATAACCATTTCAAATGCAAGGCCAAGCAAAAGCTGTGGATGGATTTCAAAATCTGACCCTCACTGGAGAAAGAAACTTTCCACTCTCTAAGACTGCATTAATTTTCTAAATTGAATATTTAGGACTTTCACCCTCCTCTTGAGAGTCAGGTACTGGTTAGAGGCAGAAGGAACAATTTTCCAAACACAAACTTTATAGACACAGTATAAGTTATTTCACTGCTTGTGACTTACAATTCAACTATGCTGACACCTTTTTTCAGCATCTCTCTGTACAAAAGCCACTGACAGAAAGAATTACTGATTAAAAAAATGTCTTTATAAAAGAGATGCCTTATTAATGGGAACTGTTAATTTGAAGAAGGAAGAAAATCAGATTTTCAAAGAATGCTTGTTATTTTAAAAGTGTTGTTTTGAAGGGTGTGTTTAACATACACTAGAGGTTCACTTTTTTTTGTTGGGCAGCAGAGGAAATCATCACTATGGAATAAACATCAGGCATATTCAGCAAGATGAATATTTAGATTCAGTAAGAGCACTGAGGGCTGCTGGGGTTGTGCCATGGCCCCATGTTAAACCTATTAAGTCTTTATAGCAATTGGCATTAACAGAAGCATTTCATTAACAGGCTAATGAATACACTGGTACTCTCTGGTACTCTGGTTTTAATCACTGAAAGGTAGTTCTTATCCCAATTCCCAAATTTGGGGATATGCTATGTTCGAATGTAAGTGCTGGTGATCACAGCAGTATCAAACAAAGTCAGACAGCACCATAATCTTACAGGGAAAAACCAGAATAATAATGAGGATTTACGTCAGTTTTTCTCACAACAGTTTCAATTAAAAATATGCAACAGTGATACCATCAAACTAGAAATTGGTTCTGCATGAGTGAAACAAAGGCCTACTGCACTGGCTGTATTTATACTCCCTTACTGAGCAGAGGCCCTTGACTTTCCGAGGAGGCAGGCAGCCAAAAAGTTGCATTAAAACATAGCTTGAAATCCAGCCAGTTTCTAAAATTCTCCTGAAAGAGAATGAACTCTGTGTTGTGCAGAATTAGATTAATTTAACAATGGTCTTTTCACTCATGCTCAGTAAATGTAGCCCTTTTTTTTTCTACTGGAAAATCATTTTCTGAGTTGCCAGGTCTAGTAAGGTACTGCCTTTCATGTAATAAATAAAGAAAATGCAAAAAAAAAAAAAAATTCATCAGAAATCACCCCATCCCACTTCTTGACAACATTTTGCCTCCCTCTCCCTCCTCAGACTTGTAAGATTTTTCCATCCGACTCTGAGTTTATTTTCCAATGTGCAGGTTACTCTTGCTTTTAAAAAGGCACATGAACAGAATCCATTTTTATCACTACACAGGTGTAATTCAGGAATTAATATCCAGGTTCCCAGCACAGCCAGAGTCCAAAAGAAATTTAGGGCAGAAAGCATAAATTCTATTTGTGATCATCATCATGACAATTCCTACCCAAACTGGGGCTGAACATAACTAATGTGAATTGTGTCCTAGGTTTATAGTTTAGCTGTTAGAATACAAATTAAATTAGTACCTACCACTAAAAATATCTTTGACTAAGGAAATGCACACAAGTTGCGTATTTGTCAAAGCAGAATAATAGCATTTATTACTATTATTGTTATTATTATTATTCACATTTAACACTGCCAAGTTTTCAAAGACTAAAAAGAAATTTAGTTGTTTTTTCCAAAGCTTCCCATAGTTCAGAAATGTTTCATTGTGAAACATTTTCGTTTTTGTAACTGCCAGAAAAAACAGTATTTCCATAGCAGCAAATACATCTACTAATATTTTAAGATAAAAGCCACAAAA